>JAEIFT010000284.1:0-347951 GCA_018904225.1 Lordiphosa mommai
CTATGATCCCTAATCCTGAACCCCAATCCCAGAGATCCAGAGCCTAGATCCCCCATCCCTGATCTCAGACCTGATCCGTCATCCCGAATCCCAGATCCCCATCCCTATTCCTTGATCCCAGATGCCTGATTCCCTATCCCAAATCCCAGTTGCCCCATCCCTGGTCGATCCCTGGTCCCAGATCCCTGATCCCAAATCCCTGATCCCACATCTCTGATCCCTAATCCCAGACCCTGATCCCCAGATCCCTGATCCCAGATCCGTTCAGACCACCCTCCCAGACCCCCTGATCTCCCATCTCAAATCCCTAATCCCACATCCCTAATCATTGATCCTAATTCCCATCCCAAACTAAGTTCCCCATCCCTGGTCCCAGGTCCCTGATCCTAGATCCCTGATCCCAAGTCCCTGATCCCACATCTAGGATCCCTAATCCCAGACCCCCAATCCCAGATAGCCGAGCTCCAGATCCCCATCCCTGATCCCAGACCCTGATCCCCCATCCCGAATCCCAGATCCCTCATCCCTATTCCTTGATCCCAGATCCCTGATTACCCATCCCAAACCCAAAGGCCCCCATCCCTGGTCCCTGATCCCTGGTCCCAGATCCCTGATCCCTGATCCCATCTCTGATCCCTAATCCCCAGACCCCTGATCCCAGATCCTTGATCCCAGACCCTGATCCCATTCCAAATCCCTTAATCCCAGATCCCTCATCCCAGATCCTCATCCCAGATCCCTAATCACAGATCCTGATCCCAAATCCTGATCCGGAGATCCCCTGATCCCAGATTCCTTCAGTGCTAAACTACTACTACTACCAAATTTAATTGAAATGGCACAGTTGGCTCTGGTGATTGCTTTGCCAACATTGCTTTTCCAGACTGGTCAAGTGGCTGGTCAAGTGTACATATTCAATGGCCATGGTCTAGCCATGCGGCAGGTAGCCACGGTTGGCCAGCCAATTGCTCGTATACCAGGAGCAATATGCGTTATGTCAATATGCGTTATGCTGTTTATGCGTTTGTGTTGTGCGTTATGTTATGTCGTATACGCGTTATGTTATTTCCAAATTGAATTTTACCCCCCTCTAATAAAAAGACTAATTTTTATTAAAATCATCGTACCGGACCAAAGATGTTTCACATCAAAAATCAGTCTGTAAAATTCTCAAACAAAGAAATTATTCTATTCACCCACACAGAACAAAAGCTAGTATGTAAGTGTTTGGTAGCAACATTCATTAGCCACTCTATATAGAAGTTTAACTTATGATTTGGAAATCAGAGTTCTAATGGTTGGTTAGTTTAAGTCTAAGTATATTCTCAGACTTATTTTAAATCTGAATAAATACAATTTTGGTTTCTGTAACTTATAATCATTACGCTAAGTAGTATTTTCTAAAGCTGTATCCAGCTCCAAATTCGTAAGTGATAAACATTTAGCTTTTCAACAAATCATTAAATGAAAATTATTCTTAATTGCAAAACGAGTATGAATTAATTCATTTCTGGTTAATAATGACTTTAATCTATTTTATTTTGGGAGCAAACTAAATGTATGAAAATTTTCATTTAGTGTTATTAAGTAAATATAAATTTCTGATTAAATTCTAAAAATACTGTGTCATTGTTTGGACACACTTCATGCTGTAATAATAACCAGAAATATATTTTCATACTTTCATTTCTGAGCTAGTCAGCGAACAGACAGCGACATGAAGTGCGTCTTAATCATTATAGGAATTTTCCATTTGGTCTCACATCTTAAGGCAAAACAGTAAGTTTTTTTTGTGGCGATTCTACAACTAAGATAATAAATTCAATTCAATTCTAGTGAAGTGAAAAAAGATTTTAAACTAATGTTTAATTCGACTACAAATTTTTGGTACTTTATGCCAAATGGAAAGTCAGATATTTCAGGTGGCAAGCCAGATTTGCCATTAAGCGAGACGGTGAAAAAAGCCTATGAATCATCTAAAAAATTCTGGAGGAGTATGCATTAAGAAAGAATATTATTATTATTACTGCCAAAGTAATAAAGTAATTGAAATGGTTCGATCAAATTTAGATTTAGGCAGTGGTGCACAGAATCAGAAAGCAGTTTACGAATTGAAATTTAATAAGAAATTGAAATTTTGGTATTTTATGCCCTTCGGTAGGCCAAAAGCTGTAAGTCCAGAGGTGAGACGAGCATTTAAAATGACCAAAAATTCTGGAGGCGTGTGCTACAAGTCGGGACTTTATTGGTATTATTGTAAGAATAATAAAGTTATAGAAGTAAGTCCTAATGCACAATTTTAATAAATAATTGATTTCTGTCTAATCTTGTGCAATTCTCATATTTGCCTTATTCCATTTTTTCATTAATGACTCATCATACAAAAATATACTCTATTTTTGTTCATTTTCCCCCCAAACTGTGTGGACAAGTTAAGGACAACTTAAAAAAAAAAAGAAGAAATTCCAACTAACAGTTGGCTTGATTATTATGTTTACTCTGGCCAAGCTTTGACTGTGCAGAAAGAGCAGGAGAAAAAATAAACTCTAAAGCAGACATTTTATTGCATAGCCGTGGGATTCAGGCACACAGACAGTCAGTCGGACAAAGTCATGCATTTTTATATATATTTTTTCTTATATGCATCACGTAAAGGAAATGAAATATGAAAAATTTGCAGCTTTTAAATTTTTTTTTAATAAATATCCAGGATATAGTCAAGACAGTGCTGACAGCAATTTTAATGTAAAAATCTTTCATTGTTATGCAGAAAAAAAAACTACTTGACATTGCTTACAGAAAACAAGTCAATTTGTTGTTTGCCAAAAAAAAAAAAACACAACTACAACAATCAAAACAAGTTTCCGACAAGTGTTGTCATAGTTCCTTGAATTCCTGTCATGAACATTTTTCATTTGAAAGAGAAAGGAAATTAAAGAGCCCAAGTGCTAAGAGGTTAAATATAAACAAGCATTTTATTTTGCTTTCACACGCAAGTCTCAACTAGTTTAAAGGAATCAGCCTGAAGGTATGCTACACTTTTAAACAACCAGTTGGCAAGGCGGTATTACGCATACGTAGAGTTGTACGTTTTGCAGCAATTTTGTTTGTCATGTAAAAGAGAATTCGTGGGATCGTTCTGAGAAAGGTGCCAATTTTTAAAGGTGGTTCATTTAGATGTTTTTTTACAGTATTTTTTTTAGATATCACGCGTGACTGGTGTCATTCTGTCATCTTGTTTTTGTTAAGGATTGTTTGACAAATCATCATGGATAGACTCACACCGCAAATCTAATATAAAAACGAGAGCGTAACTCGATATAAACATGTCCCTTCGGAAGAAATTACTCCTTTTCATTTTGTAACAACTAATATAGCTTATCGGATCTAGAAATGTATGTATGGCTGATCGATAGGTAATAATTACTAAAATTATATGTCTAGGTGGTTCTTACAACCTATTTTCAAAATTGTGGTGATATATGGAAGTAGAGGTATTTTTAAATTCTTGTATCGTTCCTCTGATCAGGTAACGATGTAATGCGGATCGATAGGTCGTGTTGTTAAAATATATGTCCAGAGTGGTTTTCAAATATCTATTTTATTGTGGAGAAACGAGGAATTTTTCAAATCTAACTCTATCGTTCATCTGACCGAAAATGATGTATGGCTGATCGATAGGTAATAATTTTTAAAATATATGTCTAGAAGGTTCAAACAATCTATTTTCAAAATTGTGGGAGATAAGGAGTTATTCTTCAAATTGCGGGGTGGCAACTCTACTATAGTTCATCTGATCGAAAAATGATGTGTATGGCGGATCGATAGGTAATGATGATTAAGATATATGTCTAGAAGGTTTGAACAGTCTATCTTCAAAATTGTGGGAGATATGAGGTTTTTTTCAAATTGTGGGGGTGGCAACTCTACTATCGTTCATCTGATCGAAAAATGATGTACGGCTGATCGATAGGTAATAATTATTAAAATATATGTCTCACGAAGGTTCAAACAATCTATTTTCAAAATTTGGGAGATATGAGGCATTTTTCAAATTACGGGGGTGGCAACTCTACTATCGTTCATCTAATCGAAAAATGATGTACGGCGGATCGATAGGAAATGATGATTAAAATATATGTCTAGAAGGTTTGAAGAGTCTATTTTCAAAATTGTGGGAGATATGAGGTTTTTTTCAAATTTGGGGGCGGGAGGGGGCGTGGCAAAAAATTTGAAACAAACTTGATCTGCCTGCAAACAATACAAGTTCTCACTGAATATTTGGTAACCTCTAGCTCTTACAGTCTCTGAGATCTAGGTGTTCATACGACGACGGAAGACGGACGGACAAGACGGACATGACATGCTATATCGACTCGGCTATTGGTGCTGATCAAGAATATATATACTTTATGGGGTCGGGAAACGCTTCCTTCTGCCTGTTAGACATACATTTGCATCGAACTTAGTATACCCTTTTTACTTACGAGTAACGGGGTATTAGAAAGTCGGTCAAGCCTGACTGTAAAATATACTCCGTACTTGTTTGTACGTAACAGATATTTATTAGAGAAAAAAAACTTTAAAGTTTTGGGTAGTAATGATGGCTTTTTTATTAAGATGTTTTATTTTTTTTTTTTTTTTTTTTTTGGAGGTTACGGGCCTATTTTTTGGGCATTTCAGGGGTACACACATTTCCCCTTAAAATTATCGTAAAGGAATATTCTTATAATAAGCTTATAAGCTTTAAAATAAATTATCTTAAATTTGCGACTTTTTGAATATAAGAGTTGCCTATACAGTACTGTTTCAAATACCTTCCGGTCCTAACTCATAAAATATTTATTTACGAAAATAAATTGAAAAAAATGAACAATATTTCATCGAACATTTAATTTATTTAGATGACAGCAAATAAATTGTATGATACCAAAATCAAATACATTTTTATTGAACTTAACAAACTTAAATGGTTGTCCACAAAACAAACAACAAACACTATTTCCAAACTAATCAAATTGGCAAACTTTTGACCAACTGCTGCTGTTGCTGCTTGCAAATCAAAGCATATTTTGTGCGCCGGCCCATATTTTTTTTATGTTCCCAAAAATAATCCTATTTTGCCACTCAATGTGGTTTCGTACAGACAAAATTGAAATTGTTTCGTGTTTCAGCTGGCTGCACAACTTGCATATGAAAATATATATATATTTTTTTTTGTTTGTCTGTGAAATGACTTTTTGTAATAAATTTTCTCGTGTGTGCTAAAACGATTTTAATTGTTTTTTCCATTTATCAAAATCCTCTCCAGGCACTTTGTCTGATTATATTTGCCAAATGGCTTAAGACTTTAAAATGCATGTGCAGGTGGGAGTGCAATATTTCATGTCCATTTTTTGTTTAGACAACATTTTACCTCATAAATATTTATGAACATTATGATGCAAAAATGCTGCAGCATAATCAACAGTATGAAAGAATGAAAGAAAAAACCCCCGAGAGCCAAAGCTCAGTGCAATCAAATCAGTCATGAGGTGGGACGGAGACCGACCGCCAGAGGTGCAGAGATGCATTCATATTACGAGGAGTGTGAAAATTATACTCCGTTGACAATAAGAAGTGAGTGCCCGAGCAGGAACAGTTGTGGGAGAGATGTCATAAGAGATTCAAATTCCAGTATGAGGAATGAGAAATGACTGAAGGTGGGGTGGAGGTGTGTTTTGTTTTTTTTTTTTGCCATAGAATTTATTTTTCATTGGTTTGAAAAATGTGCAAATTTGAGGGCATCAATCAGATGGACAAAATATAAAGAATATTATTTAAGAAAAATTTATTTAATGGACCAGGAAGAATCCAATAAATACGACATAAAAAAATATTATTTGTCAAACAACCAAACTATCATTTGTCGAACTATGTATCGTTGTTTTACCAAATCAATTGTGCTCCACGGACGCATACTGTGGGCACCTCTGTTATAGACCATAAAGTGATTGTTCTTCAAGAACGCAAACCGTTCAAGAATTATGACTAGTTCGGTTCAGTGGTTTACAGAGTTCATAAGTCATTGGTTCGGTTTAGAAAATGGTTTTTGGAGCTATACGAACCGCGGTTTAAGTTCGGTTCAGTGGTTCACGCGTATTACGACATCAAGTCAGCTCCCAGTTTTAAATATTTAAAAATTAATTACCTTTTTGCAATTATTTTCGAAAATAAATTTGGCATAAGACGTATGTAATTTTGAATAACTTCAAAATCTACATTTTTATGTACGTATTATTCCGATTCAGCTGCTTGCTGTAAGTTCCATTTCTAAAAAATAAATGCCTGACTATATTCGGAACCAAAGAAGCATGTACCAATGCCTCTCCAAACGCTAAGATAAAAGAATATTATTGTAGGTAAACAGAGGAAAATTGTACGTACCAGAGATTAAAAAATCAGAATCAAAAACTGCCCTACCTTAGATACAACCCGACAGCTTTCTAGAAAAATGTAATATTGATGATTAACGACCATTCTGAATTGCAAAATTTAAAAAATTAAAATAAATTTTAATTAGAGCTTTAAGACTAACGGCCGTTTTTCATTTTCATGCTTTTTAAATCTAGATGGTTATTTGATTGTAAACACAACAGCCCTTATAATATTTGATCATAGGCTAATATCTATCTTTTTTGATAAAGATAACACTATGTCACAGAAAAAACTTCCAGTCAGAAACCATTTTTTTTATGCATTGGAAAACAAGGAAAAATATTATTACAAAATTTCTGTAATAAATTTTTTTTCTAAGACTTTTTAATTTGTAATATTTTTGTCAAAATGGCTGTAACTTCGGCGTTTATTCATAGATTCTAACGATGCCTAATGTATGTATTTTAATGATCATGATTATAAACTGACCGTAACTATAATAATTTTTTCGCATTTTCCCGAGTTTATTAAGTCAAAATATTATTAAAAATTAAGCAAAAAAAAAAAATGAATAAAATTCAATAACTCCCAAACTTAATCTAAAAGGAATGTAAAATAATTTGTAACCGTTTTTATTACCTTTCCATCATATAAAAGTTTTTAAAATCTGTTATGCTGTTCCGAAGTTATGTTATAATATTAAAGCCTACCTCTCAAAGAAGTCAAACAAATTTTAACTATTCAAAATTCTTTAACAAACATAAATTTTTTAAAGATATTTGTTCTTCATTTTGGACCAAATTAATGGAGTTTTCTACACCCAAAAAAAAGTAATCATCAAATGACACAATTTAGTCATCAATATGAAACTATTGAGTATCGACTCAAAGTATCAAGCTAATAATTCGATAGTATAAAAAAAAATTTTTCGATGTAATCAAAATGATACTAATTTGTATCAGAATGACATTTTAGGTATTAATTTTGTAGGCAAATTGGTAAGAGTTACACAGATTCTATTTATATCATCAATGAGCTGAAAAACAACTTGAGAATTACAAGTGTCAGCATTTATGCGATTTGCTTGGTAGAGAGAAATGAGCATGACGGTTGAAATTATCGAACTAGCATTCGATAACATCGAAAATGTGTGAGTTTCGAATTGATACTTTTACGTATCAATTTAATATTAATTTGATACGTTCTTGAATTATATTGATAAAAAAAATCCTGGTTGTAGTTTCAATATGAGACAACGCTTATCAAATTGATATTGATACGAATATTTTTTGTGTACGTTTGAAAATTCTTTTAACGTTTATTTTCTTTTGCATTATTATTATAGCTTGGACATTCCCACAATCATATGCAAGCAAATAGATGGAAACACACAAAATCAAAAGATACAGCGCACTTTGTACTTGTGGCACTCGATTGCTGCTATAATCAGCAACTTCTTGTCATAATCAGGAATGCAAGCCGTTTGGAAATTAGAATTTAATCGATTTTCAATAAGCGTCTAAAAGATTCAAGCTATTTCCTGACTTTTTTTGATACACATATCACACTTTCTGTTTACATACTAATTAATCTACTTAAGTTCCAGCAGAAATGCAGTCAGTTTGTGTTTTGCTGTTTTCCCCAACTGTATTGTCTTCCACTCAATTGATCTACTTACAGATCTCTGCATAAAATCTTACCTTCAACTGCAGTTGCAGTGAGAATTTGCATGCCACGTAAACACAGCTCCATTGTATGCGGTCTGGTGTCTGCGGCAATAAATCAAAAATCTGCTGCAATTGCACACGTAACAGCCCTACCTACCACCCCCACCCCGCCCCACCCTCTTCCACATTCATTTATTCCTCTTCACTTAATACACAAGAGAAATGCATTGGCCAGGCAAACACACATTGTTGTGCACATTGTTTAAACAATAGTGAGAATGCATGAAAGAAGAACGAGAATGACACTCCAAGCTGCCTCTGCCTATACGGAATAATGACGACCATTTCTTTACCCAAATGAAATTCAATTTCAATGCCATTTCAGCAGAAGCCTTCACAATAATTGTTCCAATGCCGCAGCATGTTTTTGTTTGTGTATTGCCCACTTGAGGGCGCCACCATTTGCCATTGTTATTTTGTTGAAGGCAGCAAGCAGCGGCATCTTTATACCGGCTTGTCGCTCTTGTTGTTTTTGTAATTGTTATTGTCAACCCCACAGTAGGGGGGGGAGACACAACAAGAAACCATTATCGCGCAGCCCCAATCCCTGTCCGAATTCCCATTGCAGTTGCCATTGCATTTTGGCATACGTGTAAATCGTAAATTTCCGGCACAAAACGAATGGCAACCAAAATCGAGGCTCGAGGCCATTTCTCCCTCCACTTCCTGTGAAGCTATCTACAGTTTGGATTGGTATTTATGGCACAAACTTTATGGGGCATGCCTTAAATTGGTGACCAAAAGAAGGTGAACTTATACCATATATTTATGTAAATGCCAACCTGGGGGGGGTCAACTACGAAATGGTTACCGTTTTACAGCATTTAAGTTAATAGTGAAGAACAAATTACTAAGACTTTTAAATGACTTCAGCAGATATTCGCAATTTGGATTGCATTTTTGTTGATTTGGAATTTGCAAAGAGTTTTTGTAAAAAGACATTGATGTCTGTCTGTTTTTAAGGTCTTTTCAGGCTTTAGTACTTTTTAACAAAACAAATAATTTGTCACACTAACAAATTCTATGTAAATACTTGGTCACACTAACAAATTTTGTATGAATGCTTACGCAGCTGCGAGCTAACCAATCAGATCGAAAGAAGACTGCTTTCTTTCCTGAATCTGGTGATGAGGTTCTTCTTGCATATTACAAATTAAAACTTAGAGAAAGAAAATCTGAAGACTTTATCTTATCAGACTTATGAAGCTGCCCTCGCATATAAAGATTAGCTGTCTATTTAAAATTTGAAATCAAATCAACTTAAGCCACTTTTAAGTCACATTGATGTACTCACCAAATATACAAATGCTAAACAGTTGTTCCCTTTCCTTGTTTTCCCCGACCTAACCAAAAAGAAATGTCACTCTTCATTTGTGGTACCCATGTCTTGGGGTCTTTAACTAGCCCAGTCAATGGCCAAAGGGCTTCGACTTCACATGAATTGAGGGTGTCATTATCACAACCAAAAGGTCCAGTTAGCATTATCAACTTGGGCATTAGGTTCAAAATGGCCCACAAGAACACAGAGAACGAAAAACACAAGGAGCAAAAACCAAAAGTGCAGAATGAGATGAAGAAAATATGCAAATTTTGTTCTATTTTGTTTGGGGGATTTGTGTTGTACTCTTGGCTGTTGCCAGGTGGAGATTCATTCGTTTGCTGATGCGTATCATGATTGTGGCACTTGTAAGCAGAGACAGAAGGGACAACAACATCAAGCTGATGGACCACAGAATCAATATGCATTTGAATGTGTGGCCAAGGAACGGGCAGGAAGTTGGTGGTTGTGCCAACTTTTCCACGCACGTGACCCCACGTTTGTGGTAAGGATTTTTTTTTGTTTTTTTTGTATTCTTGTATGCATATTTGCATAAAAACTGACTGATGGCAAAAACGAAATGGTAGACAGGTGAAGTATATTTATATATATCAAAAGGCAAAAACTTAATTATATGTGAGAAACAAAAATCCCCCTGCAGCATCAGCAGAAATCCCAAATCAAATAAGTAAATACAAATGAGGAAATGTCCCGACTGTGGGGTCACACAGTCATATAATATGACTGGGGAATTTCAACACGTATAAAAAAAATAATAGAAAGAGAAGTCTTCTTTCTCTTTGACTCGAATGTGATTAAAGATGTTTTTTAAAATGAAAAAAAAAATATTTCTGTTTTTCTTTGACGAATTACCAACATTTCCCGCAAAGAAACCAAATTAAAATGTCAGCGGACTTAAAAACCAAATTTAAGCAAATTAAAAAAAATTAAAAACATTTTAAAATACATTTTTTAACTGAAAATTTTTAATCTAAAACCAATAGAAATAAACAGAAAATAAAAAATCAAAACAATCGATTTAAACCAGGGTGTCAAACCGAAACCCGAACCGGAACCGTTATAATTTATTTTTTGAGAAGCGGTATTTCGGAACCTTTAATTTTGGAACCGAAATAACCGAAAAGAACTGAAACATTGTACTGGTACTGTTCCGGTTCTGAGGTGTTTTTTTTTTGTTATATCAGTTTTATTGCTTCAATTAGGGTATTGCTCAGAGTAAAACGCAGGTTAAAAGTTAGCAAAAACTTACAAATTTTAGGTAAAGGTACCATCTAGTATATACTGAAATTTCTGGTATATTATTAGGTATATATTTACATTTTTGGTATATAATTACATTTTTTTTCTGTGGTAAAGTTTATTATGTTTAATTTTCCTTCTTTATAACTACTTTCTGTTGTGTAGGTTGCTACCCGTTCTATTATATCTTCGGATTAAAGGATTTTAAAATTATACCAGTACGTACCGGTATACCCAAATAAAAACCAAGGTACCACTACGGAACCAAATTCCGAAAAAAAACTAGAACCAAAACAGAAGCTTTTAAAGAACCAGAACCGCAACCGGAACCGAAATTCGATTCGTTTTGATTCCCTGATTTAAACCTATTTAAGTCTATACTAGCACGGAATCATACCGGAACCCGAACCGACTCAAACTTAGAACCACAACCGTAACCGGAACCAATATTTTGGATTTTTTTGAGCAATGGTATTCGAGATCCGAAAAGAACCGAAATATCGTACGGGTACAGTTTCGGTTTTAAATATTTTTTTTTTAATTTTTTTTAACACGTTTTTTTAAACGCTTCCAATATTAAATTTTTTTATGAAAATGGTAGTCGAATTAGTTATTCTGTAAAATATCAAAACTTCCTCTTGCTGTTTCAACTACACAAGTAAACTAATTTTACTTTATGATGTTTTAAATGTATCTTCTTTGTAACTAAAGTACAAATACAGAGTCTACAAAGTCTTTTAAAGGATTTCTAGCTCATACAGGTAAAGTGGCTCTGTGTGGCTCAGTGGGTAGCGTGTGTGCCTACTGTGCGGGAGGTTGTGGGTTCGATCCCGCCTCAGAACATCTAATTAAAAAAGTTTTTCTTTAAAAACTTTTACGCACAAGGTCACCTTTACAGCTGTTGGCGCCAGTTGTGGAGATTATGTAGCCATGAAAAAGCTTCTCAAAAACATTGCCGTTCGGATTCGGCGTTAAACTGTAGGTCCCTTTCTCTTGAGCGAAAATTAAAAGACAGACGAGTCAAGAGATTAAAAGAAAAGTAGGCTTGGCCCCATTAGGGGGCTGT
Organism: Lordiphosa mommai; assembly: GCA_018904225.1. Lineage (NCBI taxonomy): Eukaryota > Metazoa > Arthropoda > Insecta > Diptera > Drosophilidae > Lordiphosa > Lordiphosa mommai. The sequence goes on from JAEIFT010000284.1 coordinate 11,789, forward strand.
AACAGCCAATTTTAACTTTTTAACGGGTATAAATAAAAACCGATGAACCGGTACAGAACCTAAAACCGAACTAAAATGGAATGGAATTATAACCTTTTACTGGCGGTGGCCAAACGTTATATTTAAGCCGATCTGTAGTAAATTTGGTTTGTTATCTCTATGTGCCAATTAAACAGGAAAATAACTCCAAACTTTGCCAAAATCCACCCGCAAGGTGGAAAAATGGGTTCGATGTCAAAGCTTATTTTTTCACCTAGGGGAGCGGTTTCAGAATAATCCGTTATATTTTAGCCGAAAATTTAAATAATAAATTGCAAAATATTTTCCAGTTTGACTATACTGATGTGGGGCGAAGCAAAGCGCGCCGGGTCATATGCTAGTTTCAATCTATCTTCAAAGTTAATTAAAAATGGGTCCAAAGGGTATCATGAAGTTGTGCAAAATTATATAACAGACAAAAGGAAACATTTGCGACCACCTAAAGTATATATTCTTGATCAGCACTAACAGCCGTGCCGTGTCTGTCTGTCTTTATAAATAAACCTGTTGATCTCAGAGACTGTTAGAGATAGAGCCACGGGCTTTTGCATGTAGGTCGGTTAATAACATTCGCAAAAACTAATAGAACCTCAATTTTAAAGTGAGATCTTGGTACTTAAAACATATTAAATTAGGCCTAATATCTATCTAAACTGAAACGCCCAACAAGATCGGTTAAAAAACACTGCAGTTTTGCAAGTAAAATGTTTTCAGTATGTGGCTTAAAGTGTACAGGTTATTTCGATGTCGATTGCAGCGTTCTTACTTGTTGTATAAGGTTCTATAGTTCACGTTAAGTATAGTTTTTCTCTACTTGGCTTTTAAAGTTTTAATTTTATTCCCCGCTGAGACGCGGTGCGATTCTCATTGTTAACTTATGCTTTGCCTTTTGTTATTGTTAGCCTTAAAAGCCTAAAAGCGAAACGATAAATGCATTTTTTAGTAGATGTTTTTATACCCGTTACTCGTAGAGTAAAAAGGGTATACTAAGTTCGTCACGATGTATGTAACAGGCAGAAGGAAGCATTCTCCGACCACATAAAGTATATATATTCTTGATCAGCATCAAGAGCCGAGTCGATTTAGACATGTCCGTCCGTCCGTCTGTCTGTCTGTCTGTCCGTCTGTCTGTCCGTCTGTTTCTGTCGTCTGTATGAACACCTAGATTTTAGGAAGCTATATGAGCTAGAGCTTACCAAAGTTTTTAAACAAATACGCTGTAGACTTGTATCATCGGCATCGGAGACTAGATCAAGCTTGCGTTTCAAAAACTAGTTCAGTGGAAAACTTTTTTGTTTTCCATCGTAGCGCCACCAATCGTGGTATATATAAGTTTTATATGCTTCCACACAATTCTGAAAAATTTATTCGGAACATAGCAAACCTACGTCCAAACGTTTATAAACTTTCCACACCCCAATTGGTATATATTAACCTTGCTAGACATAATTTTGAAAAATATTATACATAAATCGGATTTATAGCATACAGATGAACCATAAAAGAGTTCCCGCCCCCGCAATTTGAAAAAAAATTCCTCATATTTGTACCACAATTTTGGGCATAAAATAGTTTACCCTGAGTTTCCATCGTGTATATCGAAATCGAGCAAAGCTGTGTTCAAAACTTCAACTACGCTCTTGGTATCTCGTTTTTTTATAAAAATGGACCTAAACAATAAGAACATTAAGTGTGACAATGAGGAACTGCCCTTCGCCCTCAGATTCGATTAAAATAAAATTATTCCTAATAACACATGTTTCTTAATCGATTTTAACTAAAATCGTAAAACTGTAGGTCCCACTCTCTTGAATGAGAGAAGCCAAATATAAAATTACATGGTTTCCCACCTCACATATTTGTCTTTCTTGCCCCTCGCCTTTGCCACATTGACACCTTGTGGCAAAATGATTAATTAATCGTGTCAAATGTTGATTTAGGTTTACATGTAATTTCAATATTTGTTGATATATCCCAAACCAAACTTAATTTAATGCCAGGTAATTACAACAAGTTCATTAGTATAAAAGGAATTTATAGAATGTAAATTAAGTGCGCATACAGGAAAAGGCAAAATGCATAAATAAACTTAATTTAAATTCTAATTACAAACATATATCTCTTGCTGGTTGTCTTAAGAAAACCAACAACATGTTGCCATAATTACCTGCAGTTTTCTCCAAGTTTGTAACCAATTAGTTGGCTACCCATCAACCGCAACAGACAAAAAGGTTTAGTATTAAACTAAAAAAATCTTCCATCTAACAAATTGCCCTCAAACTAAAGCAACTCAAACTAATTAAAAACCTAAACCTAAACTTTTACCTGGCGCTCTCCCCCTTTTCGGCTGGGTTAGCCAACTTTGTGTGGGGGCCAATTTAAAGGCAAGTTTTCAATGAAAAGTTCTGCAATAATCCCAGAAACAAATACAAAACTCGCAACGGGAAACTATGTAAAGTTTAAAATGAAAATCACAATAGTCTAACGTTACAAGGGGACAACAACAACAAAAAACTCGCGCGACAAGCCAATTAAAATTTTTGCCACAAGGCGGCTTACAGGACGTATGCGTAACACAGCATCGCCTGGCCACAAAACGTTTGGCCCGCCAAAGCATTTAGCAAGTTTGAGTTTATTAAAAAATTGTGCGAAAAAAGTTTTCATTTAGAGCTCAGACCACAAATGCTGTTTCCCCCTCCGCACTGCCCAATCCTATGGGTCTGCAATATTTACCACTTTCCCCAGGGTTTTCGCTAGCGCTGGTGCTTGTCCTGTCTGTGATATTTTTCGAACAGTTTTTTGGCAAAAGTTTACCCCACCTAACTGGAAGGTGCTTCACCTTTTTCCTGTCATGCACTCGAGTTGAGGCCCAACAAAAAAAAAATATAAGTTTTGTTCGCTGCTCTTTTGTATATCAGCCCACGCTCAAAATTCGAAGACTGTCAAATGCAGCCTCTTACCAAGCAGGAAAAAAAAGTTTTCACTGCAATACCCATGCAAATTTTATAGTTTAGAATATTCTTATTTATTTTTTCACAAAACTTGTTGAAGAGCGAGTAAGAGAGAGAGTGAGAGAGGGAGAGACTGACTGGCATTATTTGCTGAAATATTGACTTAAAATTTTGTTGAATGGTTCTTAAGAAAATTTATAAATATGAGAAAATGAATAAATTGAATGGAAAAAAAGCAAAGTTGAGAGAATTGCTTTTATTATAAAATAAATACCAAGTAAAAAGTTTTCCGAATTTTCTATACAAAAAAATAACATGCAAATTTTAACAGTATTTTTTGACATTTTGTAAAGTTTGGAAGTGTTGAAACCTGAAGTCAACGAACAAAATGGTTTCTACCCAATGAAGAGTAACATACAACAAATTTCATTAAAAATCGAAAACAAGAAGGCAAAACTAACTTTGACTGTGCCGAAGTTTTTAAATACACTTGCAAGAGCTTACTTCAACTTATTAAACCGATAGAATATACATATACTTGCAGGCGGCATGTTTAAAGGGCGGCCAATTGAGGTACCTATGTATATAGTAATTTTTGACATGTCCACGCATCGCTGGAATATTTTCATCCGGCTCGATCATGTAAGGCATAGCTTGTCGTGAATAAGTTTAAGCGAATAGGAATATAATTTCTTGTTGTACGTGAAGGCACGTGCAGATTAATAAGGCCTAGAAGGGCACTGCAGTCAATTAATCCACATATGAGTTTTTGAAGGAATATAACACTATGGCAAACTCAATGACTTTTTTAAGTTGGAAGGTCTAACAAGCGTAAACGATATTCAAAGGATTTGAGACGCAGGGCGGGATCCCAATTTAAGCCTCGAGGAGCAAACAGTAAAAACTGTTTCTGCACAGATTCTATCAGAGTTTGGTATATTTGGTACTGCGGCGACATGAGCACTATTCGAGTATGGGTGTGACTAATGAGACATAGAGAGTCCGCTCAATGTAAGGGTCATTAAATTCCTTCGATCATAGCCATATTTCCGATGATAGACCGTAAGAAATGTGTTGGAAAACAGACTTGAAAAACAGTGTTATAAAATAGTGTTGGAAAATAGATTTGGAACGCAGTATTGAATAACAAAGTTCAATAGCAGTGCTGGAAAACAATGTTGAAAATGAATTTAGAAAACAGAGTTGGAAAAGAGTGTTTGAAAACAGTGTTGGAACACAATGTTGAAAAGCAGTGTTAGAAGCAATGTTGGGTAACAATGATTAAAAACAGTGTTGAAAAACAATGTTTAAAAAATAGTGTTGAAAACTGTGTTGGAAAAATTGTGTAGTAAAACAATGTTGAAAAGCAGTGATGGAAAATTCTGTTGGAATACAGTGTTGAAAAAGTCCCCAAACGACAAGTGGTCTGAAACATACTACTACTAAGTTTAATTGAAATACGTTGGTGTGTATTTTCTGATTCTTTTAAATTACAATATGCTATGAAATTAATAATATTCTGAACCTGATTATGCAGCATTTGTAAATTGAGAAAGTGCGGTCACACTTAAATTAATTGAATGATGAGGCTATGTTTTCCCATTTTATGTTTTAAAAAAGTGTTCAAAGTTAACTTTTGAAATGGTGTTTATGAACCCACAGACTCATTTTAGGAAATGATTTTGTGAATAGAGAGTAATAGATGAGATTATCAAGTTAAGTAAATACTCTCACTGTTATTTTGACAGACTATTTTTAATTTATCTATGAATGGCACAGAAATGCTTAAGATGGAATTGCACTCTCCATTTAAAAACAAATATTGGCACAATTTTTTTTGAATTGACAAAAGTTGCTGGTTTGCGTTATCTCAGTCTCCTCAATGCAACAACAACATTTCTCCATAGAAGAAAAATTGTGACTGAAATTGTTCCGAAATTGTTCCAACTTATAATAGTTACAAATTAATATTCTTCTAAATTATAATTAATTATTTTATGACAGCATAAAACTGTAACAACTTTTATTTCCTTTACCAATTTTCACACATTTCCAATACCTTCAACTAAGCAATTTTACCTTAACACACTCACACACGCGAACAGAGCACTGCCATAACTTAACGTTTGGGCCAAGCAGCTTGCCAACTTATCTGACATAGCAAAAAAAAAAAAAAGAAAACAAAATTCAAGCCATCTCCTTCCAATTGGCAAGCAACTGGGCCAAAATACTTTTTGTTCTCTTTTCTCTGAAACAGCAAAAACGCATTACGATTACAAGGTTCAGGGAATTATCGAATTTAAAGCAAAGTTTCCAAATGCGCAAATGTTCTACTTATATGAAATATTAACAAGGGAAAGAATTTCCTTTTCTTGTTCTCTTTTTTTTTTTGATAGATAAATCGTCTGGCATCTGTCACGTTTACTCGCATGGCCGCACGTGTGATGAATACTTGGCAATTAGGTCCTGGTTCAGGCATGTCTTTCATGTTGACATTACCAGGAAGAAATCATTTAGGCAACATTCTCGTCAATTCCGGCTGATGTTAGATTTCACAGAGTGTATACCGTGTATATATATAAATATTTTATTTATTTACCCAGCTGATTTGCAGACATTTACGTGCGCAAAATGCTTAAACCGTTTTTAGTTGACAGCGTAAAAAATGGGATAAGAGGGCATTTTGTGTAATGTGGTGGAAATCAGTTGACATATGTGGCAATTTAATGAAAGTGCCACAGTTTGGGAGTTGTTGGTGAGGTTAGGTCAGTGATGGACAGGTTGGAAAGCCACAATTATTTGTTCATTATTTGATTAAAGAGTTTCGTTTTGTTTATTTAGTACATTAGAATAAGAGAGCAGTTTGATTGGATGGAGAGTTTTTTTTAAATTTTTTCTCGCTTAGAAACTTTAAACCATTTTTTAGCAGAAACTAAGGAAAGTTTTGATAAAAACGATGAGACTCTGCACCATCAATTGAAATAAATAAAAAGTGGTTTACTACGGTCCCCAAAAAGAGGTAGGAAGTAACTTAAATAAGCCCGGTTACAAGATCAGATGTCGATAGTTAAGCAATTTGAAACCGACTGCTCAAAGCCAAGTAGATTTAATATTCAAGTAATCTTTGACGCTTTCTATGGTTTCAAAATGTCGAAGATCAGACGCTTATATCTGATATCCTTAAATTTTTTGGATTCTTTGGGCTCCATGTCAGTATTGCAACAATAACGAAGACAACCCCACAAAGAAGTTTACGAATGATCACGCACGATCAACCCCAAGATTTTGGTTTGCTGGTTTAAATAATTTAAGGCAGCGGTGGGCGCGATATTTCAGTTTGGGAGCATTCCAACAACAAGATAAATAAAAAACGAGCCTCGACTCCAGAAGCCGTCTGCTGCCCAAGTCTCGATCGCACACACACTGCGTATATTTTGTTCTTGTTTTCGTCTGTTTTCGAGACTTGGCGCCATGAATTACATGCATTTTGTTTTTTTTTTAATTCTATTGCGAACGTCGCAATAGCAACCCCGCCAAGTTGGCGGCAATTGCCAAAAATTAAGTCGGAGCAATGGGAGCAGTTGGGAGCAAGGGCTTGCCCATCGCTGGTTTAAGGCATCCGTTTCACCAACAGTTCTAGACACTCAAAAATTATATATTATTAGAATGTTACGGACTTGTCATATAGCCCCAGAATATGTATAGATTATTTCAATAAATATGGTTTTGTAACAGAGATTTTTTTATATGTATTGGCGTTTGCACGGCTACAAGGAACTTTTGGATCTCCTTGTTTAATACGATAAAAATTCTTACCCTCATATTCTCTTAGTTACTACAAAATGAATGCAAATTGAGATTTACCTGAAAGAAATAAGAGAAAATTAATATTAAAGGGGTTGTAAACATTATTAGTGGATATTCATAAAACAGGCGTAAATAGTTTATTTTAAATTTTTCATGCTTATTATTGTTATTTTATGCCACACAAATTCGAGGGGTTCATAAGAATCAGTTTAAAGTATTTTGTATAATTGTTTCCAAAGCAAGTGAGGCATAGCTAGTAATAGCTTTTTGGAAACAATAATATATACACTTAATTCAAGCAAATTCGCTGGACTAAATGTATCTTGCTAAATGGAAACTTTGTTAAAAATTAAAACGGTTTTTGGACGGAAAAATATCCTTTACTAAAACAAATGAACTAACACGAGCTCGAGCTATCTAAACAGTAGAAAGGTCGCTTAACACTTTAAAGTTTAAACAAAAATATTGACTTTTTAAGCTGCCGGCTGTATATTACAAATAAAAAATTTCGATCGCTTAGAGATGGATAAATTTCTACCAAAAATCGAACATTGTTCTCTAAATACAGTTTGATGGATAAAAATATAAATTTGAGGCAAGGTAACACAGTGCATTGAAATAACTTAAAACCACAGCATAAATTTTCCCATTGAATAATTGTTTTCCTAGAATTTATAGAATTTTAGCTATTTAATTGTTTTCATCTCTTTGGTACACATTTTATATGTTATCTCTTCTCGGTGACATTTTGCCACCATTCATAAATCATTTGCAAAGCGAACTTCCTGTTTGTTTATTTGATTTTTTTTGTATTGTTAACTAAACGTTGCAAAATATTGAATTTAAACAAACCAATTTGGCAAAAGAGAAAACCCAAAGGATCAGGATACATATGCACAGATACCCGTCATGCATATGCAATGGTGGCAAAGTGAATGCGACCGCAGGACGAGCATAGTGTGAGACAAAAGGATGGCTGAGGCTAAAGCCATTACTCATACGGTGTGTGTCAGGCTGCTGCTGGTGCTCTGGTGGGCAAAAGGAATACCAATACAAAATTCATAAAAAGCAAATAAAAGCTAGAACAATATTGCCAGGGATTTGCCAAGTGGATCAGAGAGTGTGTCGCTGCAGCAAATTCTCTCTCGTGGGATTTGCTTTTTTTTTTCTAGTTGTTGTTGTTGTTGTTACCACTTGAACGAACTTTGTTTTTCTCTTTTTGGTTTGGCGTTAGTTCCATTTCCCAATTACATGTTGCCAGGACAACTTCTCTTCTTATTTAAGCTGTGTGCGTGTGTGATGTGTGTGGGCTTTGGGGCTGACTTACTACTAAACTTGCGTTTAACCACAAATTGAATTACCAAACAATTTACAACTGTGGCAAGGGGCAGGACCATCTACACCCATGATTATCTGGGATTCAAAATTCCCCAGTGTTATGGCATTTTTTTTTTTAAGTGTCATCATCTTTGGGCTACTAAGTAAAAATAATAAAAATGCTATGCAGAGGATTTTGTACTTAAAATGTTAAGGGCCAATTTATTATCTCTTACATAAACTTACAAAAAGTAAATGTATGTTTATCTGACACATATCAGCTATCTAGTAAATGAGAAATCGGCCCCAAATATATTATGTACTTATATGAAGTACGAATCATTCTTAAATCCAAAACCACCATTAATATGGGTGAAATAAGGACAAAAGTTTTTGAATAAACAATTTTTCGTTCATACAGTAAGTTAAACAATTTTAGAAAGTCTTTCGTATTCATGAACAACATTTCTTGGATTAAAATTTTTGGAACCGTCAGTAAGCCAAATATTTCTAATACGAAATTTCTTAAATTAAGAATTTTTCAAAATAACACTAAGGGCCGATTTCTCATCTTTCACATAGTCCTATCTGTCAAATATATCTAAATATAGCAAAGTAACTTCTCAGTTTATCTGGCACATAGCAGCTATATAGAAGATGAGAAATCGGCCCTTAGTCAACAAATTCTTGAACCGAGTTTATTATTAAAATACGGAATATATTTCGATGTAGGAATTTTTTGAACTTGCAAATAAGGAACAAAATCATAGAAAACTTGTTTCCTAATCAAGTACGAAATTTCTTAAAATGAGAATTTATCGCACTTACAGTAAGTCAAAAAATTTTAGGAAGCGCTTTTCCTGTTAAATTTCTTGGAAAGATATTTTTTTAAAACTTGCAGTAAGTTCAAAAATTTTAGAAAATTTCATACTTATTCAGGTACAAAATTTCTGGGATTGAGAATTTATTGTACTTACAGTAAGTAAACAAATTCTAGGAAGCGCTTTTTCTTTTTAAACACAAAATTTGCTTTTGATTTTGTGAAACAGCTTTTTACAGCTCCACCCAAAAAAGCAGTGTGACCATTGGACAAAATTTTACAGGCCACTTTTTTTATGTTAGTTGGATGGCCACACTGCTCCCTTTGTATGGAGCAGCTGCGAACATTTTTTTTAAAAATTAGTTTAAAATTCTCAATTCTTTCTTTCAGTGTATAGTTCTTGTATATATCATGGCCTTTGGATCTTGTCGTTTGGTCAGCAAAGCTGGATTAGCTCAAGATTTTGATGGGCTTAAGCGTAGCACATTTTCAAATAATTTAATGTATTTACTTTTTGTTTCAAGAATGTGTTGTTATCGATTTAAGAATGTTAAGTACTTAAATGTAAATTTTTGTATTTATTTTAAATACGTAAATACTTATTGAAGGAGTTAATCTGGATAACTATTTTGAAAGGAACTTAATATGTGCAGAAACGCTCTAAATTAAGTATTTAAGGTATAAATAAATAATGCTAGAAATAAGAATTTCATTCTAGGATTGTGTATTTTTGAACTTGACGTACTATTGTCACGGTTTGTATTCATTCATTATCAATTCATGCCATTCAATCCACACAATCAACCCTTCAACACATTTTTGTCCATTTTATTTTTCTGCATTGTTTTCAATTCAAATTTTCCATTTGTTAAGCAAATCCATTTATTCATTTATCATTGTCCACAAAACAAAATTTCTGCTTCAGCGATTGGACGGATAAATAAACCCAAAGGCATGCGCTGGGAACTTAATCTGCCACATAATTCAAAGCCTTGGCATGTCATGCCCAAAAGCTAAGTAAGCCAAGGAAACCAAAACCCAAAAAACCGAAGCTAACCAAAGCTAACGAAAGGCAGCGAAGTTTCCATTTCGTGGCGAGCCAAAACTTTTTTAGCCTCAAACCCCAGCAGCGCCCATTTACTCCATTTTCTGTTCTTCTTGGCAACTTCATATTTATATAATAACTTTATGTTTATGTTGTAGATTTTCGCCAAGAAATTTTACAACGAAATACTTGAGCAAGTTTTTGATTTTTTTTTTTTTTGTTTTGGTAAAACAACCCAAGGACAAGGACTAAAACAGCAAACAAAGTGCAAAAACACACACATATTGTAGCATAACAAAAGGCGCGTTGGCGTCTCAAAGTTGATTTCTTAATGTTTGTCTTCGCCAAGCAAATGGCAGAGTAAGCAATGATACACCCACACAAACACACACACACACACTGGCGTATGTACTTCAAGTCAAAAGAAGGAAAGAAAAAAAAACACCCAAAGCCCAATGGCAATTTACACTGAAATTGTTGATTTTGAAACACTTGGCAAAGTCAAAAAGCAGGCACAGGCAGTGCCAATATTTGAACACAGAGCCAGTGCAGCAAAAGGCTCTCTCACTCTCCCTTTGGTTATTTTCACAGCGGAAGCGGAAGTGTGCATTATTTGATATGAGACTTTGTGTTTTTATTTTTATTTTGTATTTTGTTGCTTCTTTGTTGTTAGCGGCTTTAGAAGACAGTTCGTTGGGCAATTGAGAAGTGCAAAACGGATAAGAGGAAATTTGTTATAGGTTGTGAACCGTTATTAAACAATTTATGTAACTCGATGTACACTTGTATAAGGTTTTGTACACACACACACACTTGCAAAACTCATTTCCCACATTGTTTACGCGGCTTTCTGGGTAACAAATCAAATGGCCAGAATGCGGTCAACAGACCGCGCCTAGCAACCACAAGCAAAATGTCTGATTGGCAGCCGTAAATCACAGACACAGACAGGTAGCACCACATGACTTCAAAGTGACAGACGGAACGAGTCCTGTCTGACTGCAGTGGCTGCCAAATGAAAGACCGAAAAGAAGCTGCAGGATGGAAATAATGAATGCAGGGAATCAGTTTCGTGCAGTGAAATCTTTTTGACACAAACACTGAATGACTTCGTTAGTGAAACACCACACCAGACTCACACACACACACACGTATAGCAACTCTGTCAAACTTATGCAAAGCAGCAGGACAGACATATGAGCAGCCATTCAAAAAACGAGACTCTACTGAGCATTTGTGTTCCCATCACAAGCGAGTTCAATTGAGCGGCAAATTGTCGTCAGAGCTGGGAGCCCCAGAGAAACGGCAAAATTGTTAGTACAAATCTAAATGGCGAAATGCAAAAAGTCAACCTGCAGAATGTGAAAACGTTCAAAATTTATTGCGCGACAGGTAAAGGCATTTACATGCACAAAATCGCAGGTAGTCAATGCAGTTTGCTTAGAATGGTAAATGGGTTTATGCGGTTTAAGAAATCACAGAAACTAGTAAGAGAAATCTAAAAGGGGGTGTACAAGGGTTTGTAAAACTTTAGGCATCAAAAAATATACATTGATTTCAGCTTAACCCATTGCCTGACCATGGTTCCATTTGGCTTTAGAAATATTTTTTTAGGAGTAGCTCATTCCGGAATGATCAAACCAGATACAAGCATTAGCGCTCTTTGACTTTGGTGTCAAAAATCGCCACTCTTTTTTTAAACGTCTGAACCAGTATTCACTAGAGTTGAAAATTCTTGTTCATGTTGATGACAAATGAACGTCCTTTTTTTATGAACTATTCCACTTTAAAATTGAACTATAGTTCAAAAAATTAACTAGTTCATAAAATGAATTCATTTAAAAATGAACTATAGTTCAAAAAATGAACTTTAGTTAAGTACATAGCCATGCTCCCATTTTCTTTCGCAAAATTTGGATTCAAACCTTTAGACATTTCTTAAAAATTTCAAGTAGGCTGTCACAATTATATGAACTATTTTTTTTTTTATATTTATTATTTTTAATGAACTTTAGTTAGAAAAAAAAAGTAACTATAGGTTCATTAGTTCATTTCAATAACTAGTTCATTTGACCAGTTATTTGAACCAGTTCATTTGTACTTGTTTTTATTATATTTTACAATTCAGTTTTTAGCAAAGTTTCACAGCTATCGGAAAGCTGTGCGCAAGATGGGTACGGCGCCTACTTACAGAGTTATTTCTATACAATTTTTAGTAAAGTTGTTCTGTATAAAGAGATATTTTAACCAGTTCATTTGAACTAGTTCATTTACACTTGTTTAGGTAATTCGGCTTACATCTGGTATTTACATGTTTTTATTTACGGATCAAATTCTATATATGCTTCAAAACTACAATGGATTTACATCGGCTGAAAATTTCTAAGTATGAAAGTAATTTTTTTGTCAAAAAATGAACTATTGATAAAAAAAAATGAACTATAGTTCAAAAAGAATATTTTATAAAAAATTAACTAATGAACTAGGTCATTAAAATTAACTATACCTCAAAAAGTGAATAGTTCAAAAAATAAACTATAGTCCAAATACTGAGACTTTGTCCATTAGTTCAATTTAATGACTATTTCATTTAAACTAGTTCCCGAAATTTGTTACAACTCTAATATTCACAAGTTTTTATTGATGGATCAAGTTCTCCATATAACTCAAAGCAGCAATCGATGTCTATCAGCTGATTTTTTCTTCAGATGAAAACAAAAATGAAGCGTTTTTTATTGGCGCAAAAGTTGACATTGTTAGATGAAATAAAACGAGAAGGCAAAGCTAACTTCGACTGTGCCGAAGTTTTAATACACTTGAAAAACTTTACTCCAACTGATTTAACCTGTAAAATATATATAGGATATAGATATCAGATATTAAAAAATTTTAAATCATTGATAATAAAAATTTGATACCATAAAAAAACACTTTTCTTAGTAAATCACATTTTCCGACCGATCGGTCCTATGGCAGCAATATGCTATAGTTATCCGATTTTGATAAATTTTTTAGAAAATTTGTAAAATCATAAAAAACTAACATCTACCAAGATTGGTGACGATACGATGGAAAACAAAAAAAATTTTCCTCACTAGAAGTAGTTTTTTTGAACGACCGTTCGTATGGCAGCTATATGCTATAGTCATCCGATTTTGATAAATTTTTCCACAAATATGTAAAATCATCTAAAACTAATATATACCAAGATTGGTGACGCTACAATGGAAAATAAAAAAGTTTTTCCCATTAGAACTTGTTTTTTGACCGACCGTTTATATGGCAGCTATATGCTATATTCATCCGATTTTGATAAATTTTTCCACAAATATGTAAAATCATCTAAAACTAATATATACCAAGATTGGTGACGCTACAATGGAAAATAAAAAAGTTTTTCTTACTAAGACTTATTTTTCGACCGATCGTTCCTATGACAGCTATATGATATAGTCATCCGATCCGGCCGGTTCCGACATATTAGTTGCGTGCAGTAAAAGAAGACTCTGTGCAAAATTTCAGCTCGATAGCTTTAAAACTGAGGGACTAGTTTGCGTAGAAACAGACAGACAGACAGACAGACAGACAGACAGACGGACAGACGGACAGACGGACTGACGGACGGACGGACAAGCGGAAATTGAACTCAGCTCGTCGTCCTGATCAAGAATATATATAGTTTTTGGGGTCGGAAATGAATATTTCTATGCGTTACAAACTTCTGGGCAAAATTAATATACACTTTTCAAGTGTATAAAAATTAAAAGGGAAAAAGAGGAGCTTTCAAAAGCTCTGCGCTGCCTCGCAAGTGCACTCACATTTAATCATTCAACAAAACTGAGCGTTAAATAAAATCAGCCTCATATAGCTTGGCCGCTGCCTGCGTCGCCAGCATTGATAGCAGCGACTTTGTCCAGTGCTTGTCTCATCCCATGCAAAAACTCATTCTACACAATCTTAGTTGAGCCGATTTGATTGGAAAAATACAAATATGGCTAAAACCAGAGCGGCAGCAATAAACGATTGGTTTGAATGAATAAAACTGATCAGCGAACATGTGTATGTATCAGAGACACAAAGGGTGTGACCCATACCTTAGATCGCAGAAATCCTGAGAATCCCTTTAAGCCAGTAACTAAAATTCAACTCAATATTTAAAAAATAAAGAAATAAGTTAGAGATTCAAACTGTTTTGAGATAAGTTGATCTCTCCTCTGGTGAATTTATACACATAATTTTCACAATTTTGAAAATTTTAAATTTGTTGGTCCAACCTTATTCACTGCATTTGGTCAGAAACAGAAATGTTCGATCTACACGAATCCCTGGCGCACCACATAAACTGCTCCAATTGTGCACGTCCCCCAATTTTCGATTGGCGAGTTTGCCTTTTTGCTGGCGTTTACACCTTTTTCGCCGCATTCGAACTGATTTGCATGCTTGCTTGGGTAACTGGTGTTGTTTTTCCAACGATTTGGCAAAGTCCCTTCACTCCCTTGCCACCTTAATTTTCGGCACAAATAAAGTTTCTGCCTGGGTAAAGTCACACTCACATGCGAGAATTTGCTTTAGTTTTTAGCTTGAGCTTTATTTATTTATGTCCCTTTGCTAGTTTTTCTTCGTTTGTTCAGGGAAAATTGGTGTGTAAATTAAAATGCAACTCAAGTTCTCTCTTACTCTTTTTGGTGTATAGAATGGATATGGATGTGGGTTAAGCAAAGTCTGCAAGTTGAATGAAAATGTTCCCAAATGCTCATTGGGTTGATGTTCTGTCTGGTTCTCGGTGTGCTACACCCTCAGGGTTTCCAAATATGCGAGTGTGTGTGTGTGTAAGCACTTGTGTGGTTCAACAATTAAAACGAAGCATTTGTTTTTTTTATTTTGGGGCGAGGACTAGGGAGAAGGAGGCGCTAGGGATTTGTACTCTGGTGGTTTATGTTTGTATGGTGGGAGGGTATTTACCCTTGTGTACGTGTGAATCTGCAGAAAATGTAAGCTTGTTCCCCAGCATTGTGCAACGTCAATTGTTTTTTCTTTTTTCGTTGAATGAGAATGGGATGAGAACAAGGGGAGTAAGCTCGTTTCGTGAAACGCAGCTGTGCTTCAACTACATTCTTGGCAGCCATCAGGGAGCTAGAGCGAATTAGAAATATTTAGAGCAAAACAGCAATTTGTATAATGCATCAAGTATTGTTGGCGTCAAGGCAACTTACTCGCTCACAATCGATCATTTGCGAAAATGTACAGCATTATTTCTTTAAAAAAATTGTATTCCCAATTTTCAAACAATAGACAACATTCTGACACTATTTCAGCTCTATTGTGATTAATCACAGCACTCATAAAGTTTTCTTACTGAAGTAAAACTTTGAGGAAGAGTTTCTTGAAACAATTGGAAGGCCTTGTATTTGTTCCAGAAAAGCTTTCTAACTTCTGCACAACTTTGTTAAAAACTCAATGAAAACTTGTTCCGTTGTAAGTAATGACGGCACCCATCGTTCACAAAAATTGAGCTACAAAGCCACTAGAAAAACCTATTGTAAATAATTGCGGCACATATTTTAAGCATTTTTTTTTGTACAAAAACATTGGTAAAGACTGTATAAAAACAGCGTCAAGTCGTTTAGTTTAAGATGCTAATTTTGTTCCTTTGTGAGTAATTGCGGCAACCAGCTTTCTTTTTACCCAAAAAATGAAGCTATAAAAACGTTATTTTTTCATTGTAAGTAATTGCATCACCCCTTTTTTGTCGCTTCTTTCTTATTGTGTTAAAAGTTTGGTAAAGACTTGATAACAGCTTTTTGTTAACTAAAATTTTTGCTAAAAATTCTCTTGAAACATCTTTACACCAGTAATTTTGCTTCTATGTGAGTAATCGCGGCACCCATCTGGAGCACTTTGGTGAAGACTTGATGAAACATCCTCAAATGGTTATTATTAAAAAAAAATTTTGTTTGTGAACATTAGCGTACAATGCGCATTACATGTTACGCTCTTTGTTAATTCTGTAGGACTTTGGTGAAGGCTTGATGAAACATACTCAAATCGTGATTATTAAAATAATTTTTTTTTTTAGTGAACATTAACGTACAATGCGCAGTACCTGTTACGCGCGAATGCTAACCGACCGAGTGACGCACGATATAGAGTAAAAAGAGTAGAAAAAACAAAAATTAAGGCTAAATTTGTTAAAATATCGGTTCTTATAGCAGAAAGAGATTCTTTTGAGCTGTTTAGTCGGTAGAGTTTATGCTAATCAGCATAGAGAACACATAACGATTCATGCACTGCTTGAACCACTGTTTGTGGTACTATGTTTTAGAGGTACGAGGATTCCGATGAGTCGATTTCATCATTGATTACCCATGCAACCAAATTAGCAGCGTCCCTAAACTGGATTGAAAATTGACTCTCCAGCAGCACCCCTTAGCAGTGTTTCCGGGAGATAACATTTTGAAGCAAAAAGGGAGTGATCCATCTAAGTTTATTCGCTTATTATTCATAAAATTAGGAGTATTTTGAGAAACCGTTAGGCCTTTAATTGACCGGATGTGGTGCAATAACTAGTGTGTGAGCCTACAGTGCGAAGAAGGGCCTGTGTTCGACCCCGCCTCAGAATATATTATAAAAAATAAGTTTTTCCTTTAAAACTGGTACCAGCTGTGAAGAAGAAGAAGCCATGAACAAGTTTCTTAAACTTTTCCATTTGGATTCGACGGTAAGCTTCACACAAGCCAAAATATTAAGAGAAGAAGCCCGTTGAATTTGGGTTCTCCTCGGAAAATAATCGAGGCGCAGAAGGGATTCCGAATACTTCGTCTTAGAATGATTTAAGGAGTCCTTCTCAAAAAATCATAGTCAAATTGAGGACTCCGTACTGAGCCACAGCGGATTATCTATGTAAGCGTTCCGAAATCACTGAGGGACTCCGCGGCACACTTTTTTCATATGTATTGAGAAGGCCTTTTTCCGACTCATATACACCTTTGAGACTTCTTTCGTAGCCTCCCTAGGAGGGTTGAGCATTCCGTATAGGGAGACCTAAAGGTGTACCCAGCGGACTCCTCTGGTTGTACAAAGATTACCCCAAGCATAACTCTAAGAATAGTTATCGCAGAGACCCCTCCACCACCCTACACCTCTAGTAATTTCTCAACCCCCGCCCCCCCCCCCCCCGCCCCCGTCTCAGGAAGTTTAATTTAAATAAGTCCACTAGAGTTTGAAAGATAAACGGACCTCATGATTCCAATTCAAACCGTCGAAATGCGAAACACCATAAAACTTAATTCTTTTGGGTAAATTAAATTCTATATTCTATATTAATTCATACGATCTGTGCTCAAGAAGTGTACATAATTGTAATTTCTCCCAATGCGAGTAAAATCTCTCTATTTACAGAACAACTTTGTTAAAAATTGTATAGAAATAACTCTGTAAGAAGGTGCGGCACCCATCTGGCGCACAGCTTTTCGATAGCTGTGAAACTTTGCCAAAAACTTAATTGTAAAGTGCATAATACGCAGTAAAATATAATAAAGTGAGTAATTGGGGCATCCATCTTGAAAATGCTTTTTAAAATCTCCATTAAAACGTGAGATATTGAGGCACCCATCTTGCTCAAACCTTTCTTTTGTCAAAAAAGCAATCGAAATATAATCTCAATCCCCTCAAATACTTCTTTTTTTTTCTACTTTCAGAACAAATACTTTTGCAACTATTTTGTTTTCGAAACGTTCAACAAAAGTCAAGTGACAATATGACGCATTAATTAACATGTTGCCATAACTTTCGCTAACAATGATGTATGCCATTTTAATAACAAACTGTCACATAAATCAAATGTAAAACGTAATTAATTAAATTAATTACAAATATATTTTGCATAATTATAATTGATGATCAGTGGCAGCATTTAATTTAATGAATAAATGAAAAATGCCAGTGCCATATGCCACGCCTCAAAGGAAAGTGTTTAAAGTGGCACTAGAATAATGTGTCAATAATGTGCGATTATATCGAATACAATCAGCCACATCCACACATATTGAAGCCGAGGGAAGGATAGAGAAAAAAAAGGGAAAATGTCTATTGAAGTTAATAAAAAGCAGGAGTGCCACTGCTCTTGGTACTGTCGAATGGGGTTCAATGTGTGTGTGTGTGTGTGCAGTGCCCTTTTTTTTATTATTATTTCTGCTATTTTCTTGCCTGACGCTGCTGCTCATTTCAGATTTTTTTCTAGATGGCTAAAAGTCACGTATTTATTTTATTTTTGTGCGAGCGTAAAGAGAAAATCAATTGTGCGCAAATTGTGTAAATGTCATTTAGACTTTCGCCTGCCTAGGCTCGGCTCAAGAACATTAACAAACAATTGTCAAACACACACGCAAGCGACACTTCAGCCACGAAGTAGGCGACAATGTGGCATATGATCCCCCAACGACAAGCAGGAACATTGCATAAATATATAAGTAGACAATTTTAGAGGCATTATGTATGCGTGCGTGTGTGTGTGTGTGTGTGCAGATGTGTGCGTAACCACTTTAAACACAATCTGAAGTCAACAAGACAGACAGAGAGAGACAGCCGACATTGCCTTGCACAAATGTATGCCGACTTATAGATGTGGTTTAACTTGCATTGGATTTGGCTGTGGCGGTGCCAACTGATGTCTCTCTGATGTGTGTGTGTGTGTGTGTGTCTGTGCGTATCAATGAAGTTGTTAGTCGAGAGTCTCTCCTTGCATGTCGTTGAGTTTATTGGATTATCAGGCAAATTTCATAGTCTACTTTCTGGGGCTTCTTTATACTCTGCTTACATATGTGTGAAATTTGCCTGAGACCCTCAACAAGGTCTTCCAGAAGCATTCATATTTATGGCTTGCTTTGAAATGAAATCTAGGAAAATTGACTGACGTAATTTCCAAATTTTCTCTTATTGTCTTATTCTAAGAGGATTTACTTTTGAATGTAAACGTAGAAGGCCAACAATTGATCTCAGTACGGGCTAAGCTATGCAATTAAAGTAGCTTTGAAGCCACATGGAGCAGCTACAAATTCTAAAGCGATTCTCTGTGTTTGTGAAAAACGACTGAATGTTTTTCGAGCTACTTCTCAGCGATACCTGAGAAAATTTACCTGGTGGAGTGTCTGCTGAGCGAATTTCAAGCAACTATGCGGAAATTTGAATCTTCTGAAATGCTCTTAGAGTCTTAGTTATCTAAAATTATCTTCTAAGTGAGATAAAATAGACTACTTAAAGCCTGATGTCTTTTTAATTATGGATTTGGAAAAAGTTTTCCATTCCAATAAACTTTAAATTTCCACCCACTTTTTATTCGACAGACCCATTCCTTACCGACCCATTCCTTACCGAATTCAAAACGACTCAAAGGCGATTTCTTAGCTAGATGGATGAGCTAAACGACAACTTTAAACTTCGAAATAACTACTAAGTAACTTCTGCGCGACTTCTAATCAATTTTGAGAGATTGATAATCCAATTGGAGTCTGAACGACTTTTCAGCAATTCCCAAGCGATTTACGAGTGTCTTAGTCTGCATTTACACGATAAAGCAAACTTACAAACTTAAAGGAGTTTCTCTGAAAGTTTTTAATTTTTGGAAAGCGATGCAAAGGGGCAAGCAATACTTCTTTTCCTCTCCCGTACAAACTTTCCTTTATATCTGGGATATATTCGTAGTGGTTTTCCAATGAATCTAAGAGACTTAAAAGCGACTTCCAGGCAACCCATAAGGATTTTGGACGGCTCTAAGCGACGCAGCTGTTCACTTGAAGCCGCTGAGAGACTGGCGAAATTTTTGTAAGCGGTCTTTAAGCGATTTCTGAAGAGCTTGATGAGTTAAAGATTTTTTAATAAACATCCAAACTATTTTTCAGCGGATGAGCTTTTTCACAAAAACCTTTAAATGCTAATTGAAATTTTTGTAAGCGATCTTTAAGCGATTTCTGAACTCAGGAAGTAAAAGAATTTTTCAAATTATTGAAAAGCGGCTGAGCATTTCCTCATTTATTTATTAATATTTTTTTTTTAATTTTTGTAAGCGATCGTTATGACATTTCTGAGCAGCTCGCGAAGATAAAGACTTCTTAAGAAACTTTCAAACCATTTTAAAGCCGCTAAGCGTTTTCTTATGAACTTTTGAACGCTTCCTAAGACTCCATTAGCGGTAAAGCGTTTTGCTAATGATTCCAAAGCAGCTCTAAAGTGACATATTTGTTAGGAGTTTAAGGGGAGAGATATAATTAGACCGACCAAAAAATCGATTTTTTTTGCTTAAAAAGATAGTACATTTTCTGGAGAAAGTTCCATATTGAAATTTAAAGCCTTTCTAATTTTTTTCGAATACGCTTCATAGAGAAAATAGGCGTAGAGGATAGCACAAATCTAATTAACCGATTTAGCTGAAATTTTGAGGATTTCTTCATTATACAATTAGCTACAAATTAATTTTTGGAATTTTATTAAAATGTATAATTTTTTAATTGCAAAAAAGATCGACAAATTTGGGTAAATTTGAAAAGTTTTGTTTGAAATCCTATTTTCTCGTTTTGTTTTTTTTTTTTAATTCATCGACTAATTATAAGTGTAAGGAAGCTTAAATTATTTTTTTTTTTTTCGGATAAAAAATTACGGAGTCAAGGATCAACGCTGTGAATTGTTATGGTGCCTCTTCGAACACGTTCAACCTCCATTTTGAAAAAATGGAAAACATTTTTTTATATTCATTAAGATTATGTTAATGGATAAGAAATTTCATTATAATAAACTTTTATATGAAAAAATAGAAGGCTACCCTTGCAGTTTTTGAAACACGCTACCATTGATAACAAAGAAATAGAACCAATTTTTCTCACAAGGACTAGTTTTTAAACCGAATATTCCTTTGGGGTTTTATACGCTATAGTGATCCGATTTTTATAAATTTTTCCAGGATTGTGTAGAAGCATATAAAACTAATATATACTACGATTGGTGCAGCTACGATGGAAAACAAAAAAGGTTTTTTTACTAGAACTAGTTTTTGGACCGATCGTTCCTATGGCAGCTATATGATATAGTCATCCGATCAGGCCGATTCCAACAAATGTGCAGCCAATGTGTATTTAAGGACTTTTTGCAAAGTTTGGTGAAGATACCTTTAAAACTGAGGGAGGAGAGAGCATAGAAACAGACGAGCAGACGGACGGACAGACGGAAATGAACTCAGCTCGTCATGTATATACTTTATGGAGTCGGAGATGCTTCCTTCTATGCGTTACAAATATTGTGACAATTTTAATATACCCTCTGCAAGGGTAAACAAAATTTTAAACCTAAATCTAGTTTTTTTGTCGTCCTAATGGTATCTTCCCCTTTAAGATTTCTTAGTAAACTTTCAAACTATTTTTGATCGTCTGGTCGTTTTCTCGTTAACTTTTTAATTTAATTCTTTAATTTTTGTAAGCTCAAGTATCAATTTCTGAGCAACACTCTAAGTTAAGGAATTGTTTATAAACTTTCAACCTATTTTAAAGTGGCTCAACGTTTTCTTATGAACTTTTAAGCGCTTTCTAAGACTCCAAGAGCGACTTAGTGTCTTCTTAATAATTACTGAGCAGCACATAAGTGACTTATTTGTTATTTCTTGGCTACTCAATTACGGAACAACAATTCTTAAGCAAACTGCAAGTAGCTTCTAAACTATTTGAAGTGGCTGAGAGAATTTTGAGCTTTTGAAAAATTTGTAAGTGAATTTTTATCGCATCCAAGAGTGACTGAGTGTCTATTTAATGACTTCTGAGCGGCTTTTAGGTGATTTTATTGTTATTTCTCAGGAATTTAGTACTAGGTAAACGATTCTTAAGCAAACTGTAGTTCTCTTCTAAGCCATCCTGAGCAGATAAGTGATTTTCGAGTGGCTGATCGTTTTCTCAGTCACTTTTAAGGTAATCAGACCTAAGCTGCTAAGCATCTTTCTAATAACTTCTAAGCGACTACCAAGTCACCTATTGGTTAATTTTAAGCAATTCATTAAAGGGTGAACGGTTTTTAAGCAAATTGTAGATTTCCATTCTCAGTCATTTTGAGCGGCTGCGACAAATAGATTTCGAAAGAAATTTCCCAGCGACTTTTGAATGATTTCTGGCTAAATTCAATGCGAATTTGAGCGGCTTAGCATCTAATTGATAGATTGTAAGGGATGGAAGATGCCCGAACTTCATCTGACTTTTGGGGCTAAGCGGTTCCCTAGCATCTTCTGAGCGACTTCTAAGTGACTGCTGACTTATAAAAATCCCAAAAAGGTAACTCTAAGTGGATCATTATCACTGGGCTAACTACTTAACAACTTCTGAGTATTTCAAGAGGCACTTCTAAGCGTTTTCTGTTAAGAGATTAATAATAATTTGCTCAAGGCAAAAGCCAGATTAGTTTGGTTAAAAAAAACAAGCAAAAAAAAGCAAAACTCAATTCAACTTGCCTTCCTAATTTCTCTCAACTGAAATGTGAAATCATTAAAAGAAGAAAAAAAAAACTTTTCGTTTACGAAAAGGAAAGAATTTGCTTATAAGCTAAATTGAATTTTTATCGCTGCAGCATCAGTAAAAAAGAAGAAAAAAAAAGAAAGAAAAGATTGAAAGCGCATGAGAAACGTTCGAATCAATGAAGAAGAAAATCGTAGCAACACTCCGCACACTCTTATATGCACATACATACATATGTACAAATGTACGTAAGAGCAGCCCAAAAGTATGCAGCATAACTTTGGAAATGTTGCTGTATGTAGTTAGAGTTAGGTGCATGCAGATGCTGGCGGAATACGTGACCCAGTTGGCGCACACTCAAACAGAATTGATACTCCTCACTCAGGCACCTCCTCGCACGACTATTTATGCATGCAAAATAGCCATAAAGTATAAATGTTTGAAACATTTTGAGCTGCCTGCATACTTAAGTAAGCGAATTGGGGAAATAACAAAAAAAACAAAAACAAACAAAACAAATAAACAAAAATATGTATTCCATTTCTTTTTTTTTTGGATTTTGCGCGACCTTTGTTATTGCCTGGAAACATAAAAATTTGATGTGTCAAATGTCATAATCCCAAAAAATCACTCGTACTATAAATTGCTTTTCTTTGGATACATTTAATGGAATTTATTCTTGTAGGTCTTTTTATTATTATTATTTATATGGTTCTTTGTTAAACGAAGCACGCACTGGGGGATTTTTGGGTAATATGTGCAAAGCTTAGCACTCAATTACATGTGTGTGTGTGTGCAAGTGTGTGAGCGCGTGGGGGAGCACTTTTACAAGTAAGTTCTCTCTATTATATCTTGCCATTTTTAACCCTCAGTAATCTCAGCTCTAATAGAAAATATTTAAATTTATATTGGACCACATTGCACGCTTAATTGCTTTTAGTTAAATTGCTTTTAGAGCACGCCTCTGGAAAAATGGGGGAAGGCAATTTTAGTTGGATATTAAATGGAGCTCAGGCAATGAAAATATTTAAGACAGACTTTTCCACTTTTAATGGGATTATGTTGCTTCACTTAACTGCTGCTTTTGAGTGCAAAGTCTTTGATGCCCATTTATATCTAAATTAAATGATTAAGTATTCAATACTCAATAAAAGATAGACTTTTATTAAAAAAGAATTAAAAATTGCAAATTTGAAAAGCAATTGTGTGGCTGTTTCTAAAATCTTTAAATTATATAAATGTGTACAATTTTCGACACTCACCAAATCAAATTTATACTAAGATCTAAGAGAACTAAAAGACAGATTAAAGTCAGGCAGCAGAGTTTTTAAAAAACGCCTCGGACCAGCTTATAGAAACCCTAACACCAGCTTTCAATAAAAAAAAGCCACCCGAAAGTATTAGATAAAATATTAAATACCCGATATTCACGAAAATATGCAGTTCGTGTACAGGTAATTGGAAAATATTCTTTCATAATTTCATTTTTTTACATTTCTTTCATTTCTTTACACGTCTGTAAAATATTTTGTGCAATTAATTTTTTTTGCATTAAAAAAATATTTTACACGCCTGGAAAATATTTTGTGTAAATTGTTTTGCATAAAAAAAATAAAAAAGTATTTAACACGCCTGTAAAATATTTTGTGTAAAAAATTGTTTTGCATTTTTTCACAGAAAATAACAAGTGTGTTCAAAATGCTTGCGTAAGTTACATAAAAAAAAAACTTTTTTATTTACAAGGCTGAAAATATTTTTTTTACAAGTTGTAAAAAAAAAAATTCGAATGTAAAGAAATTTATGTAACTTTTTTTTTACAAACCCTGCATACAAGTTCCTGTCTTTCTTTCGTAATTTAAACTCAATTGCCAAGGTCTTTCCTGCGGTGCTACTTCAACAAATCGAATAGATTTCGTTTAGATTTTTACAGAATATCAGGCTGGATTTCGAAAAGGATACCCGACAAACGACAATATTTTTTGCCTTACTGCAATCGCCAATTCCGATTTAGAAAGCGGTAGAAAACTGTAAGCCTTTTTCGGCTGCGACTCTATAGACAGAAGAGCATTTATGTTCACTTTAAGTGAAATCAGCATTTGGTCGAAATTTCTAAACACAATTCAGACAAATCAGACAGTATGGGATGGGAAATTTTTGTCGAGGTGGTTCCTTACAGAGTCTGGAGTTAAACAAGACTGCCTTCTAAGCCCAGCCCTCTTCTCTTTATATATAAAGGACTTAGGCATCTCGAGAAATAAAATTTCTTCTATAAATATGCAGATGATATCGAGGTCTTCACGAAATCTTCTGTAACTAAGCAAGCATCTATAGACGCATTACAGGAATATATTACACTCTGGGGACTTCGAATTAACACCGATATGTCCAGGATCTTGGCATTCAAAATCAGTGGTCGGCAACGGAAGCAGAGAAGTTGCCAATGGCAACTGAAAACTTCATTGTATACATAGACGGATAATGCGCAAAGAACTTCCAAAAGCTTTTCTTTTCTGCTTTGATATTTGCAGCGACCGAAACGATGTGCCACGAAAAAAAAGAAGCATAGATAAATAGCTTATATGGAAAATATCTTTGGAAATCTTTTTAAAAAACTGGTGGACTAATTGGCCTAAAAAAACAACCGGTTCTTATAACAACAATTCATCTCCTCCAGGCAGTAAATTGTCACCTGTATGGCATTATCTTTGCCACCTGCAAGCATAATCCCTTTTTCAAGCATTCATTTCACATAAAAATCCAAGCACTTGCTTTGTGATATGCCAAGCCAAAAGCTGCCATAAATCAAGACAAAAACCTTAAATTATGCACACAAAATGACAGTCAAATCCTCTGCCAAAGAGAGAGAAGAGGACGGCAAAGTAAAAGCAAGCGAAAGCTGCTACAATTATGTGTTTAATGCATAAATCAAAAACTCATTTAAAATTAAATCAAGGCATTCAACAAATCACAAAACAAAATAAAGTGGGAGAAAGCGGCTTTTAAAAATAATGTAAATATATTTTATGCCAAAACACCCACGCCCCCACCCACCGTATTCCACTTATATGAAACAATAATTTAAAAGAAGTGATACAGGCGGCGAGCGGGGAGCTTGGAGGATATGAATATTACAAGCCTGTCGCAGGACGATGTTGACTCTGTCAGCATGTCAACTGTCAGCAGCTGCTGCTGCTGCTTTTGTAGCTGCCGCACATGAAAGTCAGACACTTCAATGGCACCTCCATAACCCAGCAAAGTGCAAGCCAGACAGATGCAAGGCTGTTGCAGGAAGTGAACGGAACACTTCAGTTTCAGTACTTGGAGTGCGTCATGTTGTTGATGATGAGGATGTTGGGTGGAATGGGGGTGGTGGTACAGTGTCAGTGAAGCGCTCATCCGTATACGCCATTTTGTAGCCAGTTAAATTCAACATGAGACAGGATGCTGGGTCGCGCGAGCGCCTATCTTTAGATAATACTTTTGCTCATCTTTTGACAACAATTGAACTCGGCATGTGACTATGTCAAGGGTTTGAGAGAGAGAGAGCGAGGGGCTCGCTGCTCTCTTACCCTAAAAATGATGACTATACTCATGTGTCATGTGTAGTGGGAGGCCTGACAGACAAGTAGTTGGCTTCATTTCAAAAGATCTGACCAAAATGGTTCAAGCAGACATTTTTGAGATTTTTTATTTTTGCTTTTGCTTTTGTAGTGGGAATAGTCAAGGGTTCTTGTTGCTTTAGA
Source organism: Lordiphosa mommai (assembly GCA_018904225.1). Lineage (NCBI taxonomy): Eukaryota > Metazoa > Arthropoda > Insecta > Diptera > Drosophilidae > Lordiphosa > Lordiphosa mommai. The sequence goes on from JAEIFT010000284.1 coordinate 37,993, forward strand.
ATTTACTGACACTCTTTTAAAGCTTCTATCAGGCAGTTAAAATCAAACAAAAAAACAACACAAAAATGTACAGAAATGAAAAATTCAGTTGGAAGCATAATTATAAAATCAAATGACTGTACGATATCCGAGAATTCAAGCCCCAACTAGGACTTTATTTGTTTTTGCAGCGTTTACGCTGAAAACAAAATAATTTTCTTCACCTAGAACCGTTTTCTCATCTTCAGGTTTTTTAAATCTAAAAAAAAAGTTTTGCCTACTTTTAGGTCGCTTTAAAAATATCTGTGCTTGTGTCTACAATGACCAGCGATTGTTATAACATTAAAGCGTCCTTTAAGGCCGTGTTGCAAAATTCTGTGAAAATTGATGATGAACGATAGTAGAGTTGCCACCCCCGCAATTTGAAAAACATAAAAAATATCCCGCAGTTTTGGAGTTAGGTTGTTCGAACCTTCTAGACATATATTCTACTCATCATTACTTATAGAACCCCTATACATCGTTTTCCGATCAGATGAATAATAGTAGAGTTGCCACCCCCGCAATTTGAAAAACACCTCAAATATCCCGCAATTTTGGAGTTAGGTTGTTCGAACCTTCTAGACATATATTCTACTCTTCATTACTTATCCAGCCTCCATACATTGTTTTCCGATCAGATGAACGATGGTAGAGTTGCTACCCCCCAATTTAAAAAAAATCGAATATCTTCCACAATTTTAAAGACAGATTGTTTGAACCTTTTAGGCATATATTTTAATCGTCATTACTTATCGATCCACCATACACCGTTTCCAGATCAGATGAACGATATTCGAATTATAAGCAAATCAAATAATTACGCTGGGCAGCACTGCCCGTAATCGTGATGGGCAGCACTTGCAAAGTTTGTTTGACCCCACACTTTAAAGTTATTAGTTACACACAAACAGGTACAGAGTATATTACAGTCGGGCTTGACCGACTTTTTTGTTAAGTTTGAAAATGTAGCAACATTCATTAGCCACCAAAGAATCGGAATTAGATACTGAACCAGCTGAAAAGCAATGTAAAAAAACTGATTTAAATCGGGTTCTAAGACTCAAAATTTGTCAATGGTGAAGATTTGGAATGAGACGTTTGGTATAAAACAGTAATGATCACTTCAAAGAGCAAGAGCGTTGTTGTTGTAGCTGTTGTATGATTCTATGTTTCTGTCTCGTTTTAGCATATGCAAGCTTGGGTACAAAAAGCAGTTTACTCTTGTACGAATAATTTTACTCGTACTTTACTTACACTAATAAAAGGTTGGGTGAAAGTATATTAACTGAAAATGGGTTAAATATTTGTCCTTAAGTTTTACTTCTTAAACAATCATAACTTTTTGTAAGATTATAAATATATTTTGCTTCAATTTAATGTAACATTTTATTTCCTTATTCGCATATTGAATTATTTACCTGGATAATTTATTCCAACACTTCTTTGGCCCCAAAAAAAAAAAACACCTAAATGTCGTTTATTTCATAAATAATTCAAGACATTTCCAACACCACACAATTTCCATCCCTTTAAAAGAGCAGCAGTACACAAAGACAGAGAGAGCAGAGAGAGAGATAACAACAAGAAAACCCAACAAAAATAAAAAAAGAAAAATCACAATCTTCAAAACTTCAATCATGCATAAATTTTTATTGCCAGACATTAAAACATATGCTGGCTCTGGCTTTCAGCAACAACAGCTGCCACCCACTTTCCTCTTTCCCTTTATCCGAGTATTTACGATATATCCCGCAGTAGACTCCACACATTGTTGTCCCCCCTCCGCCTTTCCCCACCAATACACTTGTCTGTCATCATTGTCAATTTGCTTTTCTTTTATTCTTGCAGGCTGCTCTAGGAATACAAATTTAAATTTATGCAAGTTGATAACAAACATTCAAAAACTGTAGACAAAAATTGATATTTTATGGTTATGAATTATTACCAGCGATTATCTAATAAAATACCAGGGGATAAAAGAGACTTTTGCGACAATTGATTGAAATTTGCATCAAAACGATATCCGATATAAAACAATGCATATAAATTGCATAAGAGAGGTGCTTTCCAATGCAGTTCAGACAACCAACTTTACAATTGAATTGTGTTAAAAAAAAAAAAGTTGTTGATATGCAATCTACATAGTACAATACACAGACTTTGAGAAATTGCATTACATTGAAGAGTTTGCACATTCAAATCATATTTGTGGGATTATGTCGAATGGATTGTGCCAGGCAGTTATATTGTTAGTTTGTTTGTTTGTTGTTGCAAGCAGGTACGAGTGGGTATCGATGACAACATTGGTATTAGAGTTTATTGTTTCGTTTGAAGTTTATGAAATGAATGTGTTTTTTTATTGTATAAAGGTTGGTGGGAAATGAAATGTGAAACGATATGGATTATGTATGCGTGTGAGTTTTTTTATGTCCCTGTGCAAAGTATTAAAATTTTGTTCACATGTTCGTTACGCATTTCCAACCCCATAAAATACGAGTATATATCATCAGCCTAAGTAGGAAAACTCAATTTTTTGAGAATGGAAACAAAGTTAATTTTAAATTTGCAACATAATTTGCTTAAAGAGCAATGCACTTTATTAACATTATCACCAACTTTTATAAACTATTTTGGTCAGCTAAAGCTCTGTATTAAGTAACTACGAAATATTCGCGATATTAAAAACTCCATATACAACAAGCAAGAGCGCTGCAATTGAGTGCCCTGGCTATAAAAAATCGCTGTAACCCTGAATTTGTGTATTTCAACTCGAATAGCTTACAATGTCGACGATGAAAAGAAAGCAAATTTTACCGATCTTATAAGGTGTTTCAGAATAGATAGATATAGTCATCCGATCCAGCCGAAAGTTATGGTTTTGACAGTTTTTTTCGGTTTGTGTGGCAAATTTTTTAAAATCTTGATTTGCTTTTGGTGTACACCTTTTTACATGCAAAAGAACGTGGCCCAAACTTTTATATGGTCTCTGAGATCAACGAGTTTATACGTAGGTTGCTATATATATTTCTGCTCAAATAATAAAAACACGAATATTTATGATCAAAAATGGTTTAATTGTTTTTTAAAGTATTCTCCAGCAAGATTTATACACTTTTGCATGCGCTCAAACCAATTGTCGAAGCACTTTTTCCACTCCAATTGAGACACCTCCAAAACATGGTTTTTGAACTCTTCAACAGCATCTTCTGGCAACGAAAATCGTTGACCACGCATTTTTCCCTTGATGTGCGGGAATAAAAAGAAGTCATTGGGTGCCAAGTCAGGGCTGTACGGCGGATGACCCATCAATTCGACGTTTTGGGCGGTCAAAAAGGCGCTGGTGTGAGCTGATGTGTGAGAGCTCGCATTGTCATGGTGCACAATGATCTGTCTTCTCTTGTTCGTTTTTCGAATTTCTCCGAAGACTTCAGGCAATCAAATTGTGGTGTACCACTCAGAATTGACCGTCCTACGTTGCTCAAGCGGAACTGTCGCCACATGACCAGTTTTACCGAAGAAACAGGCGACCATTTGCTTCGAAGTGCTTCTTCCACGAACGACTTTCGTTGGATTTGGCTCGTCTTCGAAGACCCACACGGTCGATTGCTGTTTTGTTTCGGGCTCATAAGCATAGATCCATGATTCGACACCTGTGAAGATCTTATAAACGTCTTTTGAAACACCGCGATTATATTTTTTCAAAATTTCTTTGCACCAATCCACACGAGCCTTTTTTTGAGCGTATGTTCATGCCAGGTGTTCATGCAATATCGAATGTATGCTGGTGGAAGAAATGCCCAAGGATGCCTCTATCTCACGGTATGTCACATGACGATCTTGCATTATCAGTTCACGCACGGCATCAATGTTTTCTGGCACAACGACTGTTTTTGAACGACTTTCACGAACTTCGTCTTCGAGGGAGCGTCGTCCGCGATTGAATTCATTAAACCAATTTTTCAATGTGCTATAGGATGGTGCTTCATCGCCATACAAATATTTAAGTTTATCGTTGTACTCTTGTCGTGATAATCCACGTCGAAAGTTGTGAAAAATGATTGCACGAAAATTTTCACGAGTTAATTCCACTTTTCTGCCGAGGTAAGTTTTTGATTAATCGTTAATCGATATCAAACGTGGTCACACATGAAAGAGTTGTATGGAGCTTTTATCGATAAAAGTCTAAAATTTTTTTGAGAAAAAGCCAATTGGTCCTAAAATGGCTAGAAGTGACCTAGGCCAGAAACTTAAATAGCAACCCACTTATAGACGGATGCTGATCAAGAATAAAGAATAAATTCACTTTTAAACAGATATGCCCAATGTCTTTTCTCACAGGGCTCTTGTGTTGTTGCTGAACTCGTAGCTATAGTCGCGAGCAAACGAATTTCAAGACAGAGCTCGCAGCATACGCGAGAGCAATAAACAATAACAAGGTACCGCCAGAAGAGTTCAAACCGAAATTCTTGAATATATTCAAAAGCAAAAGCATTCAAACAAATTCGATTGAAGTGCATTTTTGTTGTAAATGATGACTCACGGCTAAAATTCGTGCTACTTTTAAAATAATGTACAAGGGAAGACCCTTCTTGTACAGTCATAGCGTAAAAAGGGTTAAATGGAAAATGAAGAACTGGGATTTCGTTCCAACAAAATACAAACCTTACCTAACCTAAAGTATCGAACGCGTGCTGTCACTTGATTTTTTTACACCTTAATATCGGGTCACACGAAATAATCGATGCATAGATGATAAATATCAACGGTTTCGTTTAAACGACTATCAAATACAATGTAAGTTTATAAACAATATCAAAATGCTGGTAACATTGAGTTCCCAGCTACACAAAAAAAGCAAATTTTCTTGATAATCATTTGAATATTTTTAATATCCATTTCGACTGTATAATATAAAATCCCTTTTTTTTTTAATCTAAAGTTGACTTGGCCCTCTCCTAATCACAAATTCAATGCTAGTCACTTCCCTACACTTGCTTTCAACATATTTAAGTCCTTTTTAGAACCCAGCAAAGTACATCTGCATTTTATATCGCCACTCCCTCTCCGTCCCACTCATTTAACACTCTTCTATCTAGCGTTACAAATTCCTTTAGGCTGCCAAATTACAAATCCCTTAAGTGTCTACAAAAATCAAGCGATAAATAAATAAATACTCAAGTCATTAAAATTTATGCATCAAATTAAAATCTTAAACTTGAGCTGAGCGTAAAAGGACACTTTAAATTCCAAAGGGAAAACACATTAAAGATACCACAAAACAACGAAAAAAAAAAAAAAAACAAAAATAACACAAAACGAAGAAGACCATTAAAATGGACTTTAGCCACAAGGACTGCGACGAAAACGACGATGGCTACATAATCTAATTGGAACGGTCAACGAACAAAGCAAACACAGTGAAACCATTGGAATGAATATACGTGAAACCAAGCCAAACAAACGGGCAAACATATTTTGCTACACTTTTTGGTTTTTTGCGGTAATTACAATTTTAATTGTAACTAAAATCGTTGTGGTGGCCTTTGGTGTTATGTAGGGTAACATATTGTTTGATTAATAGTATGTTGATTAGACTGGAATTCAAAAAATGTCTTGCTGAAATGGATAAAATGGAAATCCAATTTATTTTGTAAAAATTGCACATAAATCGAGAAACGTCAGACATAAACGAAAGTATCGCATGTACGAATATTGCCCGTTTGATTTTTTACAGAAGCATTGATATGTGCTCTGTCAGATTAATCCAGAAATTTATGCCTATTGTGACCACAAAAAATTCTTAGAAATCCGTTTTTTCGGAAACAAGAGCAGTTTTGGAATCAGTGCACATAAATAAATCATAATTTTTGATTAACAAGGTTGATCAGTTTGTTACTCTGTGGAATCAATTTTTATATTTGATATCGAAAAAATTGAATTTTATGTATCAATTCTCCTTTTAAAAAAATTACTCATACGACATGTAAGCCAGAATTGAATTTTTATGGTAATATTTCGAAGTGCCTTCGGCTTTCGATTTCCTTAAAAAATTACTCATACGACACGTAAACCTCATCAAAATTTTACCGTTATATTTCGATGTGCCGTTGGCTTAAGATTTCAGGAAGGAAGCACATCGTTCAATAAGTCAGCTGCAAAGTTTAAAACTGAAATATGTATAAAAAAATCAAACAACACTGCGTATGAGTGATTTAAAAGAGCAGGCTCCTGGCCCCAATTCAAACTAAATTTTATGTTATTTCTGTAATTTTTTCTAAGCTGAGCATATGACTTCAAAATGTTCATACTAATAAGGTCCAGTCTAATGTACATACAAATATATTATTACTGCTTCATTTGTTACAATTTAAGTGTAGCATATGCCGCCTATGCCGACGGATATGTCCGCCTGTTTGTTTGTTTATAATTCAATTGATTCAAGTCATTTATCATGTGATACTTTTCGATTTCTTCTGCTCCTTCTCCTCATCCTTCTGTTTGCTTGGTATAAAAATTTAAAGCAATTTCAGTGCGGTGGAAATATAATTTATCACATTGACGCTGATGAATTGTTTGTTTTACACTATGACAACTTTATCGTTCTTCTCTCTCTCTCTCTCTCTCTGTTGGCTTGCCTTCTTCTACTCCATTTCAGCATCATTTCCGCACGATTTTGTTGTGTTGAATTGCTTGTAAAATGTTTGTATCTGTCACACAGATGCCCTTCTTCTGATAATAATTTAATATCGCTTGCCTTGTGCTTTGCATGTTTCATGAAATGTTCTCGCCTCGTTTGTTCAATTTTACCGTCGCAATGCAGTGGGAAAATGCACAACAATACTCGTCCTATGCCTCTGCATTGCAAACTCACAGGCAAAATTCTTTTGTTCTTCGGCAACGATTTATACAAATTATGTGGCACATTGTTTCAAATAAAAATGGCACAAATGAGAATGAGACGGAAAAAGGATTTACAGAGTAGGTGTTTTAAATAAAGTAAGCAAGTGTACGAGAGCATGAAACGAGGCAAAATGATTTTTTAACTATAGTCCATAATATGTAGAATTTTCGAAATCAAATAATTTTCTAAAGACTTTCAGAATGCCTTTACAGACTTTAAGGGTAACCAATTTTGTGTCCTCGGCTTTAACAACCTTTAGTTCTCAATTAGAAAACACCTGAATTTAAATATTAAATTTAATAAAAAATGCAGTTGAAATTTCAGGAAATCTCGAGAATTTTTTTGAACTAATATCAAAAAAGGTCACTAAAAAGAATTATAGATAATTTAGAAATTTTAGAAAAGTGGAGATTGTTTTAAAAATATCTAAAATATTTGATTTTTTTTTTTAGGAAATTCCAGAAAATTTCTTTAACCTGTTGTAAGAATGAATGTTATAGATATTGCTAAAAATTTAATTATTTTGTATAAAACTATTTAGAAGTTTAAAATTTTTTTTTTGGAAAGTACAAAAAGTTTTAAGGAAAAATTTCTAGAAAACTCTTAATTTTAATGAAAATTCTTACAATTTGAAAATAGTTTTAGAATATTACAGAAACTTTACAATTTTTGTAGAAAGTTTTAAAAAAATCTGAACTTACTGCTGTGTGCAAATCTGGTTAGGTCAAGCATGTTTTGGAAATTTATAGAAAAGTGCGGATAATTAAAGTTCAGCGATGAACAGAGTCCCTTAGTCTCGAGTATAAACGCAAATGGCATACAAAAAAATACAAAAACCGTTTTGAGTGTGGATAAGAATTTTTTATTCTTAGCGAGTTGGCCGAACCGCTGTTAGAAGTTTCTAGATTTTTCTACAAAATTCCAAAAATTAAAAATTAAGTAAGGAATACAATTCTAAAAAAAAAATACATAAAATGTTATAAAAAATGTGTGATTTTTAAAACCCGTTTTAAAAGTGTTTGATTCGTAGAAAAATATATTTACTTAATTTTCTCTTTTTGTAAGACAGATGGGCACACTTTGGCCATTGAATTGACCCATTGTGTATAAGACTTCAGAAGGAACATTTAGGGGCTAGGTTCATCCTGATGGTTCAGCTTCTGCAGAAATCGGCACCATGTGTTCCAACTGCCGCGGAGTGTTCTCTGCTGAGCGTGCATCGATCTACTGAGCGTTTTTCGCTGCAGGAGTCATTTTTGAGTAACGTAATTGGATATATTTTAATATTTTGTCAATCAAACATATGAACACAATTTTTCGGGCACGAGCGACGCCGGACATATAGGTAATTAAAGTTAAAAAAGTGTTGTTTTGCTATCGGTATTTTATGTAAAATATATTGGAAATAGGCACTTACCAAATATCTTGGCTATCTTTCGCAATAATGCAATAATTGACAACAACAAAAAACCTAGGTTAGGTTAGTTTGCGATGGCTCAGAGCGACCAGCAACTGTATTCTCGGTTAACGCTATTAATATCGAGAGGGGTTCTCTGTACTAAACCATTGTGTGGGTGAAGAATAAATTTAAGTAAATCTTGGATCTCTAGCTCCGATGTCTCTGAAAGGTTGAGCAAGAGAGGTTGACCAAGAATTTTAAGTCTTTAAAAGATGTTTCACATCAAAAACTACTGCCAATGTGTTTGTACATCATTTAAGAATCTACAATATAGAAATAGTGCTTAACTGGTTGTTATATGAACCTTATAAGAGCATATAAATGAAAGCTTTTTTTAAAAAGCACCAGCATATTTTTTTGTTAGCTGATAACTTGTTTTGAAATGAAGAATTTAAAATTTTTTGTTGTAGAAGTTGTTGCGGCGCCCTTCGTTAGATATTGGTGTCCATTGATTTTCTAGATGATCAAGTCGTCTCTAGACTTGAGCTGGGTAATGACTTACTTGAACAATGAATGCAAGGGGTAAACTATTTGAGTTATGCTCAAAAGTATGCTATATTTTTTAAAGTTCAATTTAAACTAAACTCTAGAAAGTAACAGAAAGAAAATGGAATTTGAATACAAATTGTTAACAATGCTTTTGTTCATCTCATATTACTCAAATTGTCAAATATTTGTGAAAATTTTATTGCTTTTGGGTAGAGAGGGGTGGCCATCACAGTCCGCACAAAAGAAAGTAAGATTTACATTTGCCAGACAGTTTATGCAGCAATTCATATTTATGAGTGTGACCCAAAGGTAAAGAAAGGCAGAAACGAAAACCAGAACAAAAAAAATGCCAGCCTAAAGGCAATAAAAACAAAACTATGCGTTAATTGCAATTCCCAATTGACCACAAAATGTGCTAAAATGAGGCAACAAAATTTCCAGAGGCTTGACAGACGATGTGTGTGTGTGTGGGGGGGGCGGGTGTGTGTATGTTTGTGTGGGGACTGTCACATAAAGTAGCTAATTACCGTTAGTTATGTTGCTGCCCACAAAATACCGTAATTTATGCGTGTCTCCCTCTGTCTCTTTGTCGGTGTGTGTGTGTGTGTGTGTGTGCGGGTATGTTGCGGTTACAGCGTCATAAAATGTTGCTGTTGTATGTCCTTTGCATGCCCAAACGCACACAATTTTGTACGCTTGTGGCAAAATGTTTCTTTTTACCAAAAAAAAAAAAAAACCACCCCCCGTTTAAAGAGCCAACCGACCAAACCGATGCACTAGAAATCTACCTCAAATAGTGAAGACCAATTTACTCAAACTCTAATCGACATGCACAATCAATTTTGCGCTTGATTTGAGCCCCAAAAAGTATGCTGCACTCTCAGTGTAAAAACTATTTAATTAGGCTAATCTATTGGCATTTAGGGAAGCAAGTGGCACGCCCATGGGCGGAATAGACTGGCTAAATAAAAGCGGCGTATCCCAGACTGTAACACATTAACATTTTAGCCATTTAGATGAACTCGTTGTTTTTGTTGTTGTTGTTTAGTCTGGAAATTTCGTTGAGAATAGAGCACTTTTTTTTTCAATTTTGGCATTTTACAAATGTGTTTGATGTGTGAGTGTGTCGCATCAATAGAATACTCCGAATTGAAGCTAACTCAAGCAAAATAATTTGACTTCAATTTTGTCCATTTGATTACGCCCGAGGTCTACTTTGGTACAATCTATTGTCCAAATAAAATCCATTTTATTACTCAGAGATATAAAAATTTACAAAAATTTATTAAGTGACTTTAAAGCTGGATTTGTCCCCCATACGACGTACTAACGTACGAACACATTCGGCTATACGCACAGACGCGAGCCGAACGCATGCCGAGCCCTTCGCCAAGAGAGTAAATACATCAGCGAAGACAATCAGTTGCTGGCCAGCGTTAAATGAAGTAGGTCAGAGCAGCTTTGCTTTGCATTATATTCTCTCTTTTTCGCCTCGCTCTTCTTAACAAACGACGCTTTAGAGAAACGAATTTTGGAAATTTCTATACCGAAGTAGGTGAAAATGCCCGAAAAAGTTTAAGTGGAAAAGCTCTACTTTAATTAGATCAACTTCAAACTTATTGCCGTTTCTAATGTTCATGTTTTTCTAATCTAGGTGGATAATAAGAAAATGTATGTTGCCTACTTTTAGGCAGCCTTTGAAATCTCTTTGCTGATTCGGTTAATTATTTCCCATATATGGAAAAAAAGCAAGAAACTGTTAAATCATACCCGGGACGTGGTAGAAAATATCAAAAAATATTTTAAAAGCGGCCTAAACTTACATTTTCTTAATATCGTACTAGATTTGAGAAACATAAGCATGAGAAAACGGCCCTTAGTTTGTTTTCCAAGATACAGTTTTTCAGTATTTTAGGGGTGAGCGATTATAGAGGTAATGGAGCATGATATTACGGGATTTGAAAATGCATCAGAATTTTTGCAGCGCTTTTATATCATAGGAGATTCTTTACAAATTTTAGCCATTTTTTTTTTCTTTACAGCTAGTAGCCCATTTTTTTATGATTACTTTCCTTAGGCATTCAGTCTCAACTGCGTGCCCTAAATACCATTAACAGCCCACATATGACAGTTTTTTATGCAAGATATTTTTCTTTTTTTTTTTTGTCGCGGTCGTTACCAACGCTGTCAACTGCTCCAGCAACTTTCCTACTGGCTGCACATAAATCACAATGGGGACGTGTGGCAGGTTTTGGATGGCTGCTACCCGTTGCCGCTGCTGCTGCTGCTTGACTTGTCAGTTGCCGACATTTTGCGGCCTGACACTTGACGTTTGTCAGAGTGCAGTTTTCGGAAGGTATTTTTTTTATTCTTACGGCCTCGATTTGGCTATATGGCTTTTCTTTTTTTTTTTTTTTGGACTTGCAAATTATGACTGAAGCGACATGTGGAGCAAGAAAAGATTCAGAGCTGCGGGTTTATGCATTCCCAAATCGAACCAATAGCTAGCAAATGGATTTAGGGAATGCAAAGCTAAGCAATTTACTTGCCCTTCCTTGGGAGCAGTTTTGTATTTGTACACTTGGAAAAAAATCGAGAATTCTACAATCAAAAGCTGACTATGTTTGAAATTTCTAAAACTGAGAACGAAATTCGAATTAAAAATATATTAAAATATTTTTTCGTCAATATTTATTGTTTTATATACTTAAGATTTTGTTTTTAAACTTAGGATTGATTTATATGTAATTCAAAAATAAAAAAATCCACAAAATGTAAAAATTTGTAAAAACAAAACGATCTAAATTCAATTAATTTTAACACTTAATTCAGTGTGCCACTTATTCCGCGCAAGTAAAGGAGCAGTTCGTACCGCTACATGATCATGCAGAAGTATTCGCACAATTGCCGAATCCCTAACTAAAACACATTTGCGTAGTTGTAAGGAACTGAGACTTTATTCAACTTGGTCGTTTGTTTTATAGTATTATCTGAGAAACTGTATTGGCATGTACGTGGGTTCCAATTTAAGTTTCTGTCCTAGGTCACTTCTAGCCATTTTAGGACCAATTGGCCTTTTCCCAAAAAAAGTTTGGACTTTTATCGCTAAAAGCGCAACTCTTTCATGTGTGACCACGTTTGATATCGATTAACGATTAATCAAAAACTTACCGCGTCAGAAAAATGAAATTAACTCGTGAAAATTTTCGTGCAATCATTTTTCACAACTTTCGACGTGGATTATCACGACAAGAGTGCAACGATGAACTTAAATCGTTGTATGACGATGAAGCACCATCCTATAGCACTGTGAAAAATTGGTTTAATGAATTCAATCGCCGTCGACGCTCGCTCGAAGACGAAGGTCGTGAAGGTTGTCCAAAAACAGTCGTTGTGCCAGAAAACATTGATGCCTTGCGTGAACTGATAATTCAAGATCGTCATGTGACATACCGTGAGATAGAGGCATCCTTGGGCATTTCTTCCACCAGCATACATTCGATATTGCATGAACACCTGGGCGTAAAAAAGGTTTGTTCTCGTTGGATCCCGCACAATTTGACAATCGCTCAAAAAAAGGCTCGTGTGGATTGGTGCAAAGAAATTTTGAAAAAATATAATCGCGGTGTTTCAAAAGACGTTTATAAGATCGTCGCAGGTGACGAATCATGGATCCATGCTTATGAGCAGGAAACAAAACAGCAATCGACCGTGTGGGTCTTCGAAGACGAGCCAAATCCAACGAAAGTCGTTCGTGGAAGAAGCACTTTGAAGCAAATGGTCGCCTGTTTCTTCGGTAAAACTGGTCATGTGGCGACTGTTCCGCTTGAGCAACGTAGGACTGTCAATTCTGAGTGGTACACCACAATTTGGTTGCCTGAAGTCTTCGGAGAAATTCGAAAAACGAACAAGAGAAGACAGATCATTGTGCACCATGACAATGCGAGCTATTGCATACATCCCACACCAGCGCCTTTTTGACCGCCCAAAACGTCGTATTGATGGCTCATCCGCCCTGACTTGGCACCCAATGACTTCTTTTTATTCCCGCACATCGAGGGAAAAATGCGTGGTCAACGATTTTTGTCGCCAGAAGATGTTGTTGAAGAGTTCAAAAACCATGTTTTGGAGGTGTCTCATTCGGAGTGGAAAAAGTGCTTCGACAATTGGTATGAGCGCATGCAAAAGTGTATAAATCTTGCAAACAAAAAACGTTATCATTATTAGGCCAGAAATATATATAGCAACCTACGTAATGATAAAAGTGTATAACTAAAGTAAATCATTTCTTTTTTTGTTTAAATATAGTTTCTTAAATAAGTGTCCAAGATATTTTTAAATTTAATTTTTAAAGCATATTTTTGTTGCACTTTATTTTTTTTTTCTTTTCCGCCACGGACTACAACAGACACGCACAGTGTAGGAGACATTGAGTGAGCGCCTGCAGGCCATGTCTGATGCCGCGTTTTGTGGCAAGTCTAACTAACTAACTAACTTGTGGTTGAGGTGCCTAACTGACGGACTGACTGACACTTTAATGACTAGGCAGGCTTCCCACTTCCTGAAGGGACGACCCAACTTGCGTCTACTTTGACTTTGACTGGCAGCTGTTGACTATAAAAGGCACAAGACAGAACAGGACAGCGTTCTCTGACTTATTAAATTAAAATGCAGACACTTATCAAATATATATATAGAATATATAGCCCTATTTATGAATATATATTCTCAGTATTTTTGTATTCGATTTACACATAAACAGCATTTTATGCAAATTCTTTGATCATATTGCCCTGCAGCCGACCGAGATCATAATAAAAAGAAAAAGGCAAATTTAAATGCAAATAGAAAATATTTGCAAACTGGCAAATGATGCCATTAAAATGCAAAAGGATTCCTAATAATGTTCCTTGCTGTCGAGAGCAGAGAAAAAATGTTGCCACACCCATGTTCTTCCTTCAGTTGCTCAGTTCTCAGCCGCCGAGAAATGCTATAAATTTACAAAAGTAACGACGCCGCAGACACATTTACACAATGGACGCGGAAGAGCCACCGACATGACCACACTCAGCACCTGGCGGGGGCTTCAGCCGGCTGGAGATGCATAACATATTTAACAAATGGATGGACCACCTTCCTGAGTGTGTGTGTGTGTGTGAATTGCAATTGTTTTGCACTCTTTTGTGCTCAGCCTTAAATTGCAATTAAATGTTGGCAACTAAAATATTTTGTTTTAATTATAAACTTGCACGTATTCTCGCTGCACTATTCATGCCGGGGTCAAGCTGACAGTTAGAAGTTCATTTTGGGCGAATTGCACGTAGTTGCACGCTGTGGCACTTCATTTGATGCTCATTTGAAGTTAATTTAAAACCCAGACACATGTGAGTAAGGGGGGGGGGGGGCACAAATGGCAATTCTATTTAGTTACCAAATTAATTAAATTGGGGCGGTGCAAGAGAAGAGAAAATGAAAATCTGTGAAGTAAAATAATGCATAGATAAGGAAGGAAACCTACAACAAGAGATTATGGAAATTTATACATTTTTATTTAAAAAAAAAAATAATAATACTTCCTAATATTGTGTTTTAAACAAAAACGAGAAGACAAAGCTAACTTCGACTGTGCCGAAGTTTTAATACACTTGAAAAACTTTACTCCAACTGATTTAACCAGTAAAATAAATAAAGGATATAGATATCAGATATTTACAAATTTTTAATCATTGATAATAAAAATTTGATACCATAAAAAAAACATTTCTTAGTAAAACACATTTTCCGACCGATCGGTCCTATGGCAGCTTTATGCTATAGTCATCCGATTTTGATAATTTTTTTCAAAATTATGTGAAAGCATATAAAACTAATATATACCAATATTGGGGACGCTACGATAAAAAAACAAAAAAGTTTTTCTCACTAGAAGTAGTTGTTTGACCGACCGTTTATATGGCAGCTATATGCTTTAGTCATCCGATTTTGATACATTTTTTCAGAATTGTGTGGAAACATATAAAACAAATATATACTACGATTGGAGACGCTACGATCAAAATCAAAAAAGTTTTTCTCACAACGACTTATTTTTCGACCGATCGTTCCTATGGCAGCTATATGCTATAGTGATCCGATTTTGATACATTTTTCCAGAATTATGTGGAAGCATATAAAACTAACATATACCAAGATTAGTGACGCTACGATGGAAAACAAAAAAGTTTTTCTTACTAGAACTAGTTTGTTCGTTAGACCGACTGTTCCTAAATGTGGCAGCTATACCATGATATACCAGTTAGTGACGCTACGATGGAAAACAAATTTTTTTCATATGTTTTTTTTTTGATCCGATCCGGCCGGTTCCGACATATTAGTTGCGTGCAGTAAAAAGAAGACTCTGTGCAAAATTTCAGCTCGATAGCTTTAAAACTGAGAAACTAGTTCGCGTAGAAACAGACAGATGGACAGACAGACGGACGGACGGACAAGCGGAAATGAACTCAGCTCGTCTTCCTGATCAAGAAAATATATAGTTTATGGGGTCGGAAATGAATATTTCTATGCGTTACAAACTTCTGAGCAAAATTAATATACACTTTTCAAGTGTATAAATATAAATTTATCGACTTATAATTCTCAAGTCGTTTATCGCCACATAGTCGATACAACAACACGAGTTATCGATAAGCAAATAACCAACAAATTAATCCTGCATCAGATCAAACGGAACAAAGCAAAAAAGAATTATCGAAAAACTTTATATTCATAAAGCTTTTGCCCCTCTTCACCTCTTCCTTACAAACTAAAACTTCATAAAAGAAACTTCGTCGTGTAAATGCGGACTAATCAATCATGTCAATGTATTTTTAGGTTAAGTAGGTTAATAGTCTCATTTTTGTTTTAATTGTGTCTAATATACAATTCCTTACCCTTGTTGCACTAGGAAGTAAGGAATTGAATAGATCTACATACGTATTGGCCGTTTTCTCATGTTCATGTGGATATAAAGAAAATTTATGTTGCCTGCTTTTAGTCTGCCATATCAATAAAAGCCAATTACTTTAATTTATTGATTGTGATGCTTGTCGCTAGATTTTATACATATTGTGGCTCTTTAGAAATAAATATTGATTTTATTATTAAGCAAACCACAAAACAAAATTTGCCAAATTAAAACGCAAACACAATTAAAATTAATTACATTACAAATTGTTAATTAAATGGATTTCAGCAGTTGTTGACTTTGATTACGTTGCAAAAAAAAAGACTTAATGAGGTGTGTGAAAAGTTGGCCAATAATTGAATTAAATACCTATCGGAATTACCTTAATTGCGAATAAACTTTCAATGCAAATATGAAAATAAATAGTTGGCTATGCATTACCATTTCATGCTGCTTCTTTCTTGCAAACACACACACACATATTGATTCAATATTTTATTTGATTAGCTTGGCTTTGGTTAAAGCCCTCCCCCTTCCCCTAAGGGGTCACGCCTGTGGCTCGCCACACAATGTCCGTACTGGGCCGTGTGATATTGTGGGCAATTGGCCCTGGACCACACACACACACACACACAAATGGTTTGGCTTTCATTATTGACCCTCCTCTCTTTCATTTTTGTTTTGGTATTATGCTATATATTTTAACGCTTGCATAATAAATTCTTTGTTATAATTTTGTGCTTTTTATTTTAGCCACATAAACAAATTGTGGCATTGGGCAGCGGCTGCAGCGTTTAACCTTATTTATAGCACTTTTTTTGCGGGCAACAAACAAATCGGGCATGCAATTAATCATGCAATGCGTGGCAAGTTATGCTATGTTGTTTGCGAGTTCAAATAGAGAGGTCCATAGGAAGTAAAAACAGTGAAGTAAAAATTGTATATATGCAGCGGTATTACACCACCGGTTCGGTTAATGTCATGGTTTTTTAAAGCTAACCTAGTTTTCCCTTCCTTCCCGACATTTCAAAGCGTCAAATTTTTGACTTTTCGCTTGAATTTTGAAATTCAGCTCCTAAATAACCTTAATTTGTTAATTTAAATGTACTTTGTTATATAAATACAGATACGTCTATAAGTTTCGGCATTCTTTTTGCGAGCAGGAATGCTAAAGATAACCCAAGCCCTACGAAATTAGAGCGTATCAATTATGTAAATCCGCGTATCAATCCGATTTATTTATTGGGTATCGAATAGAGATGGGCGCGTATGGAATATTTGAGCACGACACGACTGTAACACGAATATGCATATTTCCAACACGCACACTCAAAAATTTCCTAAACACGACGCGCATGATTCATTAATAATGAAAAAAAAACCGATGAATCATCACCTGAATTTCATTTTTAACTTTGTTTCAGCGAGTAGACTTTATTTAAGTGTGGCCAACAGCCGATAAAGAAAGAAATATCAATATTTATAGAGTATATTTCGTCTTGTTGATTTATTGACTCAGTATTTTTTCATACTGTTGAGCCAAGAATTGTCAGCTTGTGTCGTGTTAAGCTAAGTTCACACAGACAAAAAAAAAACGAGAAGGCAAAGCTAACTTCGACTGTGCCGAAGTTTTAATACACTTGAAAAACTTTACTCCAACTGATTTAACTGGAAAAATATATATAGGATACAGATATCAGATATTTAAAATTTTTAAATCATTGATAATAAAAATTTGATAACAAAAACGAGAAGGAAAAGCTAACTTCGACTGTGCCGAAGTTTTAATACACTTGAAAAACTTAACTCCAACTGATTTAACCGATAAAATATATATAGGATATAGATATCAGATATTTAAATTTTTTAAATCATTGATAATAAAAATTTGATAACATAAAAAAAACTTTTCTTAGTAAAACACATTTTCCGACCGATCGGTCCTATGGCAGCTATATGCTATAGTCATCCGATTTTGAAAGCATGTGATACATACATGTGAAAGCATATAATACTAATATATTCCAAGATTGGGGACGCTACAATAGAAAACAAAAAAGTTTTTCTCACTAGAACTAGTTTTTTGACCGACCGTTTATATGCGAGCTATATAATATAGTCATCCGATCTTGATAAATTTTTCCTGTATTATATGAAAGCATATAAAACTAACATATACCAAGATTAGTAACGCTACGATGGAAAACAAAAAAGTTTTTTTCACTAGAACTAGTTTTTTAAGCGACCGTTTCTATGGCAGCTATATGCTATAGTGATCCGATTTTGATAAATTTTTCCAAAATTATGTGGAAATATATAAAACTAACATATACCAAGATAAGTGACGCTACGATGGAAAACAAAAAAGATTTTCTCACTAGAACTAGTTCTTAGACCGATCGTTCCTATGGCAGCTATATGATATAGTCACCCGATCCGGCCGGGTCCGACATATTAGTTGCGTGCAGTAAAAAGAAGACTCTGTGCAAAATTTCAGCTCGATAGCTTTAAAACTGAGGGACTAGTTCGCGTAGAAACAAACAGACAGACAGACGGACAGAGACGACGGACAGACGGACAGACGGACGGACGGACAGACGGAATTGAACTCGGCTCGTCGTACTGATCAAGAATATATATAGTTTATGTGGTCGGAAATGAATATTTCTATGCGTTACAAACTTCTGGGCAAAATTAATATACACTTTTCAAGTGTATAAAAATTTTCGATTTATTGGTTTCATATCCCAGTGCTTACAACTTAATTTTAATGCACCAGTCACATTGATTTAAAAGAGATATTTTAACATTGTCTAACTTAGGTCTAACAATTGATTTATCTTAGCTTATACAACTAAATTTACAATCATTTTATTTAAATTATTATTATTATACCCTTCGGGTATATTCACTGTTTGTACGCTGAGCCTCCGACCCCAAAACTATCTATCAACCTGGTTATTGTCCGTTGTCCCGCTGTTTCTATGCTACTCCTCCCTCAGTTTTGAAGCTATCTTGACAAACTTTGCAAAAGTCTTAAAATACATTTTGGAACCTCTATATTCGGTCCTTTCTTAAAATTTGTTTTCCTGAACGACAAACTTATTTTTATACCCCTCACACAATTCTGGAAAAATTTCAAAGTTTAACGGTCTGTAAAAACTGTCTAGTAGAAAACTTTTGTTTTCTATCGTAGCGTCCATCTTTATTTGTTTTATACCCCTTCACACAATTCTGGAAAAATTTTCAAAACGACATATATAGTATAAACGGCAGTAAAAAACTTGTTCTAGTGAGAAAACTTTGTTTTCTATCAGTCACACTTTTTTTATATGCTACCAATTCCAAAATTTTTAAAATCGCTTGTATAGCTACCTAACGGTCATCAAAAAACTAGTTCTTGGAAAAACTTTCATCAAGCGTCACCAATCTTGGATTTTAGTTTTATACCCTCACACAATCTAAAAATTTATCAATCTACTATCTATAGCGCATATAAACGGTCTTCAAAAACTGTCAGTAGAAAACTTTTTGTTTTCCATCCTCACCATCTTGATTTTGTTATACCCCTCACACAATTCTGGAAAAATTTATCAAATCGTGACTATAGTATAGCTGCCATAAACGGTCGGTCAAAAAACTGTTTGAAAAACTTTTTTATCATGGTAGCGACTTTCAAACCTTATTAAAACATCGGCTAGCCTTTAGCCTTCTATTTTTTTTTACTATTATTTATATTTTTTCACAAATTTTGTTGAAAACTTGTTTAAAAAACTATTACCTTAGACTTTCTAGGACTGAAAACTAAAGCTATGTATCCACCCGCAAATAATCTGATTAAAAAATTCTGTGATATTCCCTATTCCCATCTTATTCCCATTCAACATCATGTTGCAACACGAACCCTTCGTGTTGAGTCGTGCGTGTTTGTGACTCTAAGAAAAACACGACAAGCGCCTAACTCTAGTATTGAACGGTGGAAGCTTACCCAACCGAGAGTAGGATTAAAACTATTGTAGTTTTAAAGATAGGAGAGCTACATAAATGATTCTCCTGATATTATTTTCTAAATGTACAAATTTTACTGTCTTGATGTAGGAGCTATACATCGGCAAAAACGTGAATTTTCCAAAGTTTAAAAAAAAGATAGATGCTGAAAATAAATATATACAACTGAAATATAACCGATTTTACCTACAAAATTTCTGAAATAAGAATATTATTTTTAGTATTTCATTTTGCCTAAAGAACTTACAAGTCGATTGCATAGATGACTCAAAAATGCTTTTTGACTCTGAACCCTTTTTTTTTGCCCTTTTTACGGAAACGGAAAAATGCACGTTGAAAAATATCTATTAAATGAAACCTACAAACTTATTTTCATAACAATCAGAGAAAAAAGTTGTGAAATTTTGCGAGAAATACTACTATTAGAACTTGGGGACGGATTTTCTAAAATCAGAAAAATACAGGTCCGTTAATGTTACGGTAGAATAACACGGTCAGAACAAAATAATGATAATCAACACAAATTATAATTATTGACACTTAAGTCGTTTAATCATTGAATTGATGTGAAGGTGTAATAAAAATTTGTGCTGACAATAATTACATTGTGATGACCGTGTAATCCTACCTTAAGCGGGCTAATGATGTTTTAGAATTTTATATAATCCCGAGCTAGTGACCACTTTCACTACAAATGCTAACTATTTTGTAGCTGTTGTCGTTTGGCCTTTGGGTAGATTGCCAATCAGTCAGTCAGTCAGAATAAACTGTTTTTACATTCATATTTATTCCATTATATTTATATATGAGTTTTCTACTTATCATCTTTGCGGCGCTTGGCAGATTAGTGGCCTTATTCATCTGTCCAGCAGCAGCTGCACACACACACACACCCACAAATATAACAATAAATGTCAGACTAATCTGTGAATTAACAATATGTGTGCACATTGCATTGTTCCTAATTAAATTTGCCTATCATATTACACACTCACACACAGCCACACATGCCCACTAATTGACAGAGATGAGGAAGTTTCCGCATATATAAACGCACATTACTCATTCGCCATGTGGTGCCAGGCAATTTGGATTTGATGGACAACACATCACATTGTGTGTTTTCTCTCTTCCTTTCCTTCTATAAAGTATTATGGTAAAATCAATATCACATACTTGCAAGTTAGCTCAATGTCATCTTCATGGCCCCTCCACTGGGTTAAGATGCACTTAGTGGTCGACATTTTTATGCTTTTCTTTTCTTTATACATTTTGTACGATTTCAATGCCAAAAGGAGGTCAAGTTCATGGTACATACTTATTATATTAAAAGGAATTTTCATGAGAATTAAGGCTTTGAGTGCGTTTTAAGTTTGAAGTGTGAAGCGAATTTAATTAGTTTAAAACATTCAGCATTCACTCGAAGTGGGGAAAAAGATTGAACAAGTTTTTTTTTTAACAGAAATAAAAATAAATTTAAGAAAATGTTTAAAAAATATTTAAACTCCTATACACAGAGCCATTTGAGTTTGCTCAAAACTTGGGCATAAAATATTTAAAATATCTGCGCAAATTCACTTCATATCCTATATAGGGTTTAGCTTTATATTTAATGGACCCAGCCATACAATTGCTTCAATTTTTAAATTGAAAATTAACACAAAATTCCATTTAACTTCAGTTAAGATTAACTTTTCCTGCATTTAAGCAATGCCAACAATTTATATGCTAAACAGTAAAATTGCATTAACAAAAAATTACCATAAAAATGAAAATGCAACAAATGGAAAACTTAAGAAGAAGAAAAAACTTAAAAAAAAAAAAAAAAAAACCATCACATCGATTTCCGCCACTTGGGCTTGAGTCCCAAAAGAAGCCGCGTCCGAGGTTTGCTCAAGCATTCTCTTGGCAGCCAAAAAATAGCAGCCAGCCAAGCGCATTTGTATTCATTAAGGAATTTCCGCAAGTTTTTCAAGTTTTTTCTTTTGGTTCTTTTTTTATACGCCATTTGCTCCTTGCACTTTTTGGGGTGAGCAACCCGTTGGCCATGGTTGATTAAAATGTCAAATGCCGTGCATATTTTAAATGCCAACGCACACGAGTGAAAGACGACCCAAAAAAAAAAAAACAAATAACAGAGACCAAACGGAGCCACCAAAATGGAGACATACAACATGGCAATTAAGCAACAAAGCCTAGAGGCAAATGTCTGTTGGGGATTTCAAGGGCCAGAGAAGGTGCGTGGAATTTCATGTAAATAAAAACAAATGTGTTTTTGTCTTTGGTGTGGTTTATCCAATAATATTAAAGAATATTAAAGCTGCGTATGTAATTTTATAATTTATGCGGATATGTTTGGGAAAGGGGTTAATTAATTGCAACAGCCACAAAGGCGTTGACAGAAGTCATTACCCTAAAGGTTAGCAGAAAAAAGAAGAAAATACACTTTTAACGCAAATCAGCACACGATTCTTTGCTAAGCTAAATCATTTAGAAAAGTACTTTATTTTGGGTTTTATTCTACGATTGTTTTTTAAAAACCTCACAATTTATTTTCTGCCCAAACATTCGGTTTTGTTGATTTGGCAGGCACATAAAAAAGTCGAGAAAAAATAAAATGGCAGCAATCAAAAACTGCAGTGCAAGATAACTGATTTTTGTTACGTTGGGAAAGAAGACGACGATGATGATGGCCTGATGAACTGATGCTTAACTTTCATTTTGAGGTTTATTTCTTTGGCTTGGATTTAAGGTGTAAAATGTATTTCATCTATTAAGCTTTCTTTAAACAATCAATGCCAGGCAGATGAGAGAACAGTATCTTCTCTATATATTTATAAGTTAGAGTTAAGCGTGTGACGAGCACGTTTCAGCACGACTTTACACGACAAAACACGACACAAGCCTCTACTACTTGACGGAACAGTATAAAACAAATAAGAAATTCGGTTCAGCTCGAATATAATATACCCTGTAACTCCAATGTTTATATACCCTTGCAGTTTCTTACTTTATATCTATACTAGCATATAACCCGGCGCGCTTCGCTTCGCCACCGTCATTATAGCCGCCAAAATGATGAAAAAAAAACGTTTGGCAATGATCCCACCCCCGCCCCCATTTTCCGACCATCAGAAATGAGAAAATTATTTTCCACCTAGTTGACCCATTAAGCGTACAAACGCTGAAACCACCCCCGGCACCCATTATCCGACCTTGAGGGTGGGTATGCGCAAAGCTAAAAACTTTATCCTATTTAATTGGCCCAGATCGGCTCACAAATAGCCATTGTCACTAAACCGAAATACGCCCACCATTATTCTTGCCTGTGGGCGGAAATTCTACCACCGAGAAATCAAATGTCTAATTATTTTCTATAATGTGTTCACAAACCGTTTTTGAAGCCAATCGGATTAAAAATAGGTTTTACCATATAGAATTTTCCGGGAATTTCCCGACTTTTCGTGCGGATTTTCCAACATTGGAAAATCTCATGTCTAATTATTTTGCATACTATCATTACAAACCGAGTTTGAAGTCAATCGGATGAAAATAGTGTTTTTCATATAGAATTTTTCGGCCATGTTCCTTCTGGGTGTATTTTCCACAATCGAAAAATTTCATGTCAACTTATTTTGTACAGGGTTGCTCATATTCGACGGACCCATGTTTTTTTTTAAAAAAATCAAAGAAAAAAATAAAAATTTGGCGGTTGGCAATCTTAATCATTTAATTTGTTCCAAGTAGATTTGTTTACATCAATTTTTGAATATGATATCTCTCTCAAATGGCCGCCTCTGGCGTTGATGGCGTATTGTGCCCTTTTTGCAGCATTTTCCATCGTTTTCGCCAACATTTCGGCCGGAATAGCGGCTATTTCTTCACGAATGTTGTCCTTGAGCTCTTCTACGGTCCTTGGCTTGTTAACGTAAACCTTTGACTTCAAATATCCCCACAAGAAGAAGTCAGGCGGCGTCAAATCGGGCGAACGCGGTGGCCAGTCCAAATCACCACTTTTCGACATCAAACGGCCCGGAAACAATTTCTTCAGAAAATCGATTGTTATGCGACTTGTGTGCGGTGGAGCGCCGTCTTGTTGAAACCAGAACTGCCTCATACGCTTTCGACGAATAATTGGCATCACAAAATTGGTCATCATGTCGCGATAACGCTCCTGGTTGATGGTAACAGCATGGCCATTTTCATTTTGGAAGAAAAACGGCCCAATGACCGTTTTCGCACTAACGCCGCACCAAACTGTGACTTTTTCGTCATGAAGAGGCACTTCTTGAATCTCCTGAGGATTTTCAGTGGCGTAAATACGGCAATTTTGCTTATTTACGGTCCCATTCAATGTGAAATGGGCTTCATCGGACATGATAATTTTGTTCCAAAATTGCTCGTCATCTTCGGCCATTTCGACGACTCTTTGGGCCCATTCCAATCGACGAGGCTTGTCCGCAGGCAACAATCTTTGCGTCAATTGAATTTTGTACGGGAACAAATGCAAATCAACGCGAATAATCCGTTGTAAAGTGGACCGAGCCATGCCCAACTGCTGAGAACGGCGTTTTTGGGATGTTCTTGGGGACCTCTCAACACTGGCTCGTACGGCAGCGATATTCTCGGCCGATCGCCTTGGTCGACTTTTATTTGGCCTCTTCGGATTAGAAAGAGCCTCACCAGTCGACAATTTTTTGTATAAACGCTTAATGCTGTTCTTAGAAGGCGCACTTTTCACATTTTTTAATTTTTTAAAAGCACGTTGAGTTTTCACAATTGACTTGTTCTGTTGAATGTAAATTTCAACTATTTCAGAGCGCTCGCGTGGCGTGTATTGTTTCATGGTAAAAATCTGCTTGGACTGACGCTTCAAACGCGGTATGTCATTAAGCGATCTGACATCTCTGTCAAAAGTTATGGCGTTGCCAGATGGGTCCGTCGAATATGGGCAACCCTGTATACTATCGCTGCAAACCGAGTTTGAAGTCAATCGGATCAAAAATAGTTTTTCATATAGAATTTTCCGGGTATTTTCTTTGTGGGCAGATTTTCCAACATTTGAAAATTTCATGTCCACTTATTTTGCATACAAGCGTACAAGTCCTCTCGATTTCAAGCAGATTTCTTCTTGAAAATTCAAAACGAAAAAAAAACTAAATTGAAGCCTATTTCAGTCTTGCCTAATCGTGCTAGATTTCTCTGGGTGAACTGTGGCGAAGTTTTAATACACTTGCAAAAGTACACTCCAACTGATTAAGCCGGTAATATATATATATAGGATATAGATATCAGATATTTAAAAATTTAAAATCATTGAGAATCAAAATTTTATACGATAAAAAAAACATTTCTTAGTAAAACACATTTTCCGAGCGATCGGTCCTATGGCAGCTATATTCTATAGTCATCCGATTTTATAAAATTTATCCAGAATTATGTGGAAGCATTTGAAACTATTATATACCAAGATTAGTGACGCTACGATGGAAAACTAAAAAGTTTTTCTCACTGGAACTAGTTTTTTGATCGACCGTTTCTATGGCAGCTATATGCTATAGTCTTCCGATTTTGATAAATTTTTCCAAAAGTATGTGAAAACATTTAAAACTAATATATTCCACGATTGGGGAAGCTACGATGGAAAACAAAAAAGTTTTTTTCACTAAAACTAGTTTTTTGACCGACCCTTTATATGGCAGCTATGTATATGCTATAGTCATCAGATTTTGATCAATTTTTCCAGAATTGTGTAAAAGGATATAAAACTAATATATACTAAGATTGGTGACGATACGATGAAAAAAAAAAAAAATTTTTTTTAACTAAAACTATTTTTTGGACCGATCGTTCCTATTGCAGCTATATGATATAGACAGCATTCCTCAATACGTAGGAATGCATGTGTCTGTGTTAGCTAACGGTATCATTTATAAATTAATCAGGGCTAATATAAAAAACAATAAATAAGTTCAATTTAAAAATTCTTACACAGATACTTCAAATTTCCACCAAATTTGCAAGACAATCTCCCTTTGTTTTCAGCTTCTTTTGGTTTGGTACATACCTGCAAATAAGAGAGGAAAAGTAAAAAATATAAAATTAGTTATATACTGAATCGTTGGTCATAAAATTAACGATAATATTTTTAAAAGTAAACAAAAACTAAACAACAAACTGAAATTAAAGGCAAACTTTTACCGCCACTTTCACAAACTCTCACACACACACTCACAAAATGGGAGACGTTGAAAAATGGCTTCCAATGTGAAAGTTTTCTGCGCTTTGCTTATCAAATTGTAAAGCGTTGCCAAGCGAAAAACAAATTGTTGCTTGGCAGTCTGGGCCAAAAGCAGTTGTGCAGGCAGATAAAGCAACGACGACAAATACTAATTTTACAAGGAAACGCAAAGGAAGACGGGGAGACAACTTTTGGCAACAAAAAAAAAAAGTGCAGCTAAAAGGAAGCCAGCTCAAAAAAAGGGAAAGTTGAAATTAGTCAAGCGCAAAATCAAGGCCCATCTTTGACTTCGGATGTGACAACAAAAAAAAAATCACATAAAGTGGGGTGATATATTAAGTTGCTGTTGACTGTCTGCGCCAAGAATTAATTACAGGCGACAAAGATACAGTTTTACGCACAAAAGTATGCTAACTTAATTACTTTTAGACAAGAGTACGCAAATTAACTTTAATAGAATTTAAGCAAATCTCTTCAAACAATCACATATAATAAAGGAAATAAAAAAATGAAAAATCATAAATCACATTATATTATATGCTTTCGTTTCTCATTTTTCTCTGCCATTTTGCGTGTGCCGGAAACACGTCAGCATGTTATAAGCCGGAAGCTGATATACTTGTGTGTGCAGCCGGGTCTCTCCTTGCGAGTCAAGTGTGCCAAGGAGCCAGGTTGCATGTAATGAGGCACTGATTGGTGCCTGCAAAAATTTTGATGTTGATTTTTTTTTTTGCTTTTCCTGCAGCTAAATCAAACAAGTTGACACTTTCCATGCCCCCACTACTCACTTGTTATTTTTTTTTTCTTTTCTAGTTCATGCATAACTCTGCCACTTTATGTGGCACTGGCGTCAAGAACTTAACCTGCATCCTGTTTGCAAGTTGGCAGCAAAATGTCGTAGACGATCTTTCTACTTTCTGTTTTTTTTTAACCCATTATGCATTGTGCTACATATTTTGTTCTAGAAATTTTTGCTACATATTTCAAGTGGGGGGGGGGCCAAAGTTGTCTTCTTGCTCTTGCACTTTGCATAACTTTGTTGCATACTTTTGTGCGTATATTATAAATGCATAAACATTATGCCCGGGCGTTTACTTAATGCAGCCATAACTTTTGAGTGCAAAGTGAACAAGAAAAAAAAAACTTTTTAATAATTGCTGAGAAACTTGAGCAAGTCAAATACTTCCAATAATAATGCAGGTGTAAGTGGAGTGATAAAAATGGAGCCATATTTCAAAACATTTAATTAAATCATCGGACCAACAATGAAAATTTTACATAACGGCGAAGCTTACGTCGCTCGTGTACAGGTTTTAATACGTCAATCTTTTGCAACTTTTAAACGTGTCAGAACGCCCGTTTGCAGTAAAACATAACGCCCGCGACTGTCTCTATCCATTGTGGGCACGAAAAATCACTTATACCAGTCGTGACTATTCTTTGAAAACTTATGCAGAAGAAATTTCGTTAAATACATACATATTTTTTTGCGAAAGAAATGCAAAACTGTTACATAAATGAATAGAACCTTGTCAGCAACGTTGTTGAATATATCATCTGTGATTATCTGTGGCATTGACCGAAGACGATGTCAAGGACTCGTGTGTTTAATTATGTACGGGATGATAGGCCGTTTTCTTTGAAAAGAACCCTTAAAATCAAAGGTCTTACGTATTTGGCACTATCATTTATAGTAAAATTTATAATGAATCAGATATAAGAAACAAACTATAAACATAATTATTATACTTCGATCAAATCATATGTAACTTTCTTTGATAAAATAAAATGAATATTAAACCAATATTTGAAATCGATATCCGTAACAATTTTTATAACCGGATTGTAAACGCACCGAATTAATATAAACAGTGTTAGGCAGTACCAAGGTATTTGTAACTACGCACATACCTAGATACAAATTTTGTGTACCTTTTACCTTACCTCGGTATTTGAAAATTCGAATACCTTTTACCTTAGCTAGGCCCAAATTTCCGTTTAATTTGTTAAAAGGTAAGGGATTAGGTACATAAATTTAAATACAAATGATTATGAACCCATACAATATAAGTAATGGGAAAATTAAACGAAACTGATATATATAAGGAAAATTCTAGAATTGATTCCATTTGGATAAAACCCAAGTGAGTTGTTAATCGTGTTTTTCGAAACGGAATGAAATATAAAAAAAACCAAAGTAAAATACAGGTGGTTATACCAAAATAATGCTTTTAGCTTGAAAACTTCGCGATAAACTAATTTCTGAGCTCGGATCGGCCAAATCTTAACCGAATTACTTGAAACTTACTAAAAACAAAATCCCTACAAATCCAGCCGTCCCTTTTCAAAATTCTAAACCCCTTGAAACGTTTGGCCCAAAAATTATAAAAGTTCGGATTTGTAAACGAAAGTTTCAACAAATCTTGACGATTCTATACTAAAATATAAAAATGTTTGAAGTGTTTTATAAGTTAACCATAAAATTTAAATGTTACATTTTAAACCTTCTTTTTGGATTTAGGATAAAGCTTTAGAGTTCCTTAAATCAATGTATTCCTCTAAAAATATTCGTTATTCAGTAACATTTTTTGTTTTATTCATTACTTAAAAAAAGGGGCTCTACAATTTTTATTAAAAAGTATTTTTTTGCTCTACCTTTTTCTACCTAAAGGTTATAGGTTTAAAAAAAAAATTTTTTAAACTGTAGGTCCCTTTCTCTTGGGCGAAAATTAAAAAGACACACGAGCCAAGAAATTGAGAGAAGCTCGACTTGAACACTAACCACTGCATTTAAGGGGCTGTATACAGATTTAATTTAAAACATTTATATAGGTATCGAAAATATGATTCCTAGATACCTTTGTACCTTATCTACGATTAAGTTTTGTATGTTAAATTTAAAATTTTGAATTGTTAAAGGTTTTTGCACATTGCTGGTTTTGGGCTCCCCAACCAGTTATGATTCGGTCATTGCTGTAGTTCGTCAGGCGAAACCAATGATGAAAATAGTGGAACCTTCCGAAACAGCTTATGGTTATCTATACAGCCTCATTTTGTATTGTGTGTGTACTGTTTCTACAGTTATGCATAACTTATTTGACCCCAAAAACTTGCTAGATTAAATTGAAACTATATATATTTTGAGGGCGTACTTAAATTAAAGTTGGAAAATGTTTATTTCAAATGAAATGGTGTTTATATTGAATATGTACAAAATTTAAAGTACTATAAAGTATATTAAAGTTAAATATAATATTATTTAAATTTAATATGAATATATTTCATAATTACTATGAAATATTTAAAATTTAATTTTTTTTAAATTTAATAATTTGGTCTTTTTATATTTAATATGAAACTATTAAATTTGCTATTTTCATATTTAATTTCGATTTAAAGTGTAAGCACTCAGTTAACGAATTCCATATTTAACGCAAATCAATGGCATTTTAAGTCAACTGAAAATATTAAAATTTCACAGCATTTTTCCCTGAGTGTAGGAAAGAGAAATTGGTGCCTTTCTTAGCACTGAATATAACAAATAAACAACAAAATGTTTTTAATGTCCGTTTACCGAAAGCGATATTTCCTTTGCTTTTAATCTCTGACTTAAACGAGTATACAGTGAAATAACTTAATAAAATCAAGAACTTTGTAGTTGAATCAAGTACAGACTGATTTAACAGTACGGTAAGTACGAAATATTTGATTTAAGCACAAAATTCCTGTTCTCACTACCGAAATTCTTGATAGTAGACCGTTTTGGGTTTTATATTAAGTATGTTTCAAACTTTTTAAGATTTTCTTAATCTTACCTAAAAAAACAACTAAATACCTTATTAGTCTGAAGTCAATACCGGAATAACTCTTAGAACAAGAATTTGCTATATAAACGAGAAGGCAAAGCTAACTTCGACTGTGCCGAAGTTTTAATACACTTGAAAAACTTTACTCCAACTGATTTAACTGGAAAAATATATATAGGATATAGATATCAGATATTTACAATTTTTAAATCATTGATAATAAAAATTTGATACCATAAAAAAAAACTTTTCTTAGTAAAAACACATTTTCCGACCGATCGTTCCTATTTCAGCTATATGCTATAGTCATCCGATTTTGATAATTTTTTTCGAAATTATGTGAAAGCATATAAAACTAATATATACCAAGATTGGGGACGCTACGATAAAAAACAAAAAAGTTTTTCTCACTAGAAGTAGTTGTTTGACCGACCGTTTATATGGCAGCTGTATGCTATAGTCATCCGATTTTGATAAATTTTTTTAGAATTATGTGAAAACATATAAAACAAATATATACTACGATTGGAGACGCTACGATGGAAATCAAAAAAGTTTTTCTCACAAAGACTTATTTTTCGACCGATCGTTCCTATGGCAGCTATATGCTATAGTGATCCGATTTTGATTCATTTTTCCAGAATTATGTGAAAGCATATAAAACTAACATATACCAAGATTAGTGACGCTACGATGGAAAACAAAAAAGTTTTTCTTACTAGAACTTGTTCTTAGACCGATCGTTCCTATGGCAGCTATATGATATAGTTATCCGATCCGGCCGGTTCCGACATATTAGTTGCGTGCAGTAAAAAGAAGACTCTGTGCAAAATTTCAGCTCGATAGCTTTAAAACTCAGAGACTAGTTCGCGTAGAAACAGACAGACGGACAGACGGACAGACAGACGGACAAGCGGAAATTAACTCAGCTCGTCGTCCTGATCAAGAATATATATAGTTTATGGGGTCGGAAATGAATATTTCTATGCGTTACAAACTTCTGGGCAAAATTAATATACACTTTTCAAGTGTATAAAAATCTAATCAAACTATAAGTCTATGATAATAATTTCTTGAAACAAAAAGAGAGTACATAAAATAACTACAAAATGTTCTTGGTTGAAGCACAGAAAATTTTTAAACTGCTGCCAAAATATTATTAAAACGAGGTCTCGATTCTATATCAATTCCGATATTCTCTTAAAATAAGAATTTGCAAACTTAAGATAAGAGAGGAAAGCTAACTTCGACTGTGCCAAGTTTTAATACACTTGAAAACGTTGACTCCAACTGATTTAACCGGTAAAATATAAAAAGGATATAGATATCAAATATTTAAAATTTTAAATCATTGATAATAAAAATTTGATACCATAAAAAAACTTTTCTTAGTAAACACTTTCCGACCGATCGGTCCTTGGCGCATAGCTATAGTCATCCGATTTTGACAATTTACCAAAATTATGTGAAAGAAAAACTAATATCAAAGGGACCTACGTAGAACCAAGTTTTTCACTAGACTAGTTAGACCGACCTTCAACTTATTATAGTGATACCGTTTGAACATTTTCCGGAGTATGTGACAATAAAACTAACATACCAGTTATGACGCTACGATGGAAACAAAAAATGTTTCCCACTAAACTATGACTATGTTAAATCGCAAAAATTCAACTACGATAGCTTTAAAAGACTAATAAAGACAGACGACGGACGGATAGATAACCAGCCCGTCCGTAAGAATTCTTAAAACAAAATTAAAGTACATATAATAAGTACAAAATGTTCTTAATTTCAGCCCATAAAAACTTTAAAAAATTTCCAATTTGTTCTTGAAACGAGGTCTGTGCATTCACTTCATAACCAAAAGGGATAAAACCAGTTGGGAATTTTAAGGACAGATTCGAAAATGTACCTTTACCATTGCATACATTTTTGGCTGGGCATTTTAAGTCTATTTCGTACTCAATACAAGACATTATCCACCTATTTTTCAAAAACATGAAGATGGGAAAACGGTAATTACAGTCGTTTACCTCAGCCGCAATCGATATTTTTTTGTTCACCCAGAAGCTGTACATCTGTGTTGCCGAATGTATTCGGAGATATTGTTTAATCCGACCACGTATCTAGATGTTAAACTTCAAATATAATTCATTGTTATTCATCCAGACGGCTTAGGTCTAAGATATTTATTCAAGAAACTGATAACGAAACTTAATATAATTTTAAACAGTTATGCAAATTCAGTTAAAAAACCTTCTTATTAGCAATTTGTATACATTTTTACAATATAACATGTATCTCATTATAATATTTTATAAATCTAAAACAGTTTGAATAACACTCAAAGGGATTACAATTTCATTTTCCGGCACCATTACAAAAAAAATCACGCTGCTCTTGTGCATACTTGTGGTACTTGTGTATCATGACAACGGCAACAAGCATAACAAGTCAATTGCGTCTTCGCCCTACTCACAGACTGTAAGCCCTACAAAGCTGCTACAATTACCTTGTTAATGCGCATAAAATGCTGTAACAGGCGAGGCACAAACCCCTCATCCTTTTTGCTTCAATCCCTCAATGCAGCGGCGACAAAACACAATCTGATTATATAAGAAAACGCAAAAAAAAACGCAAAAAAAAAAAAAAAAAGAAATAAAAACTTTTTTGTTTCATTTTATAGCAGCAGGTTTAATCCGCTTTTAATTGCTTGAAATCCAATTGGCGACCTACAAACAGCAGCAAACCTGGTTCCGATCCCGCTTTTATTTCTTCACACTAGCCAAGCAATTAGAGTGGAAAGAGGCGACCGAGACAGAGAAAACTTTTAGTTCTGGCTATTTGATGTGGCTTTTTGTGTTGGCAAATAAATGAAGCATTTAATTACTTAGGGAATAATTGATTTAAAAACCGCATTATTAATTATCATTATCATAACAATTGTGTACGAAACCATAAACCACAATAAATTTGTATAACTTAAGTGTCTGTTTGCTCTCTTGTGGACCTTCTGCTTTTTGTCTTCTGTTTCTGCCATCATCTGCACTTGACGTTGCTGGGAGGTTAAAGATGGCCACTTATTTGGGCATGGTGGAGCCAGGGCAGGTATCCTGCTGTCACTCAAATAACATGTTCTAATTGTAATTTCAGTTTGACATTTTAAGCACAATTTGAAAACGGAAGACGCAGCATTTTATAATAAATTATAAATTATTTGTAAAATTGGGCAAAGAAACTTTCAAAGAAATTTCATTTGAAAATGTTCGCCTAAAAGCAGGCAACACTTTGTGTTAGCTCAAGTTGTGATACAAAATATAGAATATTATAAATAAGTGTAAATATTATTTAACAATTTAATTGCTATGGCGAATCGCTACAGTCTGTTTAAATTTGGCTTAAGCAGCCCAGCTTCTCTCACTCTCTTGGCTTGTGTGCTTCACAGCTGGCGACAGTAGCCGTAGCATGAGAGTAGCTTGGCTTGACCCTTTGAAGTCAAATTTACATATGAAATTAACACTCCACTGCCTTATTAAAATTGATAAGTAAATGAACCCATATTTTAGTAAAAAAAAAAAAAATTATCAAAAGCACAGTTTTTGCACATGGCTTACAAAAGGTCAAAATAAAATAGATAAGAAAAGTTTTAAACATCTTTGAAGTCCTTAGTAAACAATCATAAGCAGTTACGTTTGCCTTGGGTGATAGGTGCCTCCTGGCACTCCTATTCCTTTTTTTTTTTAAGAAAAACTTTCTAGTTTATATATTTTTTTTTAGTTCGTTTACTTATCCTTGGCATGTAGACCAATTCAAGCATTTAACTAATTATCAAACACATTTAAAGTTTTTGACCAACTTGAAATGATTCAACCAGTGCACACTGGGCCAGCGACCTGAAATCTTAGTCAAAAATAAAAAAAACGAGAAGGCAAAGCTAACTTCGACTGTGCCGAAGTTTTAATACACTTGAAAAACTTTACTCCAACTGATTTAACCGGTAAAATATATATAGGATATAGATATCAGATATTAAAAAATATTGTATCATTGATAATAAAAATTTGATACCATAAAACAAACTTTTCTCAGTAAAACACATTTTTCGACCGATCGGTCCTATGGCATGCTATAGTCATCCGATTTTGATAAAATCTTACAGAATTGTGTTGACGCATATAAAACTAATCTATACCAAGATTGGTGACGCTAAGATGGAAAATAAAAACGTTTTTCCCACTAGAACTAGTTTTTTGACCGACCGTTTATATGGCAGCTATATGCTATATTCATCCGATTTTAATAAATTTTTCCAAAAACATGTAAAATCATCTAAAACTAATATATACCAAGATTGGTGGCGCTACAGTGGAAAATAAAAAAGTTTTTCTCACTAAGACTTATTTTCCGACCGATCGTTCCTATGGCAGCTATAAGATATAGTCATCCGATCCGGCCGGTTCCGACATATTAGTTGCGTGCAGTAAAAAGAAGACTCTGTGCAAAATTTCAGCTCTATAGCTTTAAAACTGCGAAACTAGTTCGCGTAGAAACAGACAGACAGACGGACAGACGGACGGACGGACGGACAGACGGACAGACAGACGGACGGACGGACAAGCGGAAATGAACTCGGCTCGTCGTCCTGATCAAGAATATATATAGTTTATGGGGTCGGAAATGAATATTTCTATGCGTTACAAACTTCTGGGCAAAATTAATATACACTTTTCAAGTGTATACAAATTTTTTTTGTTAACTTTCAATTTGGAAATAACGTATAACGCCTAACTCATAACGCATAACGCCTAACGCATAACGCCAAGCAATTGCCAACGCCAACCGTGTCTACTTGCCCATGGCTTCTTGACCATGGCCATTAATCAATGGCCACTCGCCTGGCCACCCGTGCCATTTCAATTAAATTTGGTAGTAGTAGTAGTAGTGCATCACAGAAGAAGGAATCTGGGATTAGGGATCTGGGATCAGCAACCTGGGATCTCGGATCAGGGATTTGGGATCTGGGATCTCTAATTAGGGATCTGGGATGAGGCATCTGGGATGGGGGATCTGGGATTTGGGACCAGGGATGGGGGATCTGGGTTTTGGGATGGGGGATCTGGGATAAAGGATAAGGGATGAGGACTGGCTGGAGGGGGGGGATTTGGGACGGGAGGGCACTGGGTTTTGGGATGGGGGATCTGGGATAAAGGATAAGGGATGAGGATCTGGGATGGGGGATCTGGGATTTGGGACCAGGGATGGGGCATCTGGGTTTTGGGATGGGGGATCTGGGATAAAGGATAAGGGATGAGGGATCTGGGATTAGGGATTTGGGATGGGGGATCAGGGGTCTCAGATCAGGGATCAGTGATCTGAGATCTCGGATCAGGGATCTGGAATCGCGGATCAGGGATCTGGGATCAGGGGTCTGGGATCTCGGATCAGGGATCAATGATTTGGGGTGGGGGATCTCGGCTCACGGATCAGGGATCTGAGATCAAGAATCTGGGCTAACGGATCAGGGGTCGGGAGTCTGGGATTAGGGATCAGAAATGTGGTTTCAGGGATTTGGGATCAGGGATCTGGGACCAGGGATGGGGCATCTGGGATTTGGGATGGGGGATCTGGGATTTGGGATCAAGCATTAGGGATGAGGGATCTCGGATAAGGGATTTGGGATGGGGGATCAGGGGTCTCGGATCAGGGATCTGGGATCAGTGATCTGGGATCTCGGATCAGGGATCTGGGATCAATAAAAACTGCAGCTGCCTGAATATGCATTATTATGATTTTTAGTCTTTTCTTTAAAGAGGGCCAGTCGATATTTTCATGAACTATTTTTTTTCTGGTTAAGGATATCCGTATTCGTATTTTACAAAAAAACCTTACGATGCACAGTGGCCCATTAATTGATTGTCTCATCGTGAGGTTTTTTCTAGAATATGTATTCGGATATCCTTTACCAGAAAAAAATTATATATCGGTTTCCCCTCCTTGAAAAAAAGACAAAAAACCATTAAATAATTACATTCTAAGAAACGTTTTATAGAGCTTTTAATAAAATAATCGTATAGTGTTATTTCTTAACATTAAAATCAATTATCCCAAAAAAATCTACCGATTTTTTAAAACGACGATATACCATTTTGAATACATGTGTTCGAATTGACAAAATATTCAATTACCTATAAGTATGCAATGGTTGTGGTTGAAAACGTTGATTAGGTCTTTTCCAAATCGCAGGGGTGGCAACTCTACTATCGTTCATCGACCGAGAAATGATGTATGGCGGATCGATTAGTAAGTATGTCTAGAAGGTGCCAACAATATATTTTCAAAATTGTGGGAGATATGAGGATTTTTCATATTGCAGGGGCGGAGGGGCGTGCCAAAATTTGAAACAAACTTGATCTAGGTGCAGACGATAGAAGTCTACACTGAAAAAATGGTAGCTCTAGCTCTTTTAGTCTCTGAGATCTAGGTGTTCATACAAACGGACGGACGGACGGACGGACAGTCGGACATGTCTATATCGACTTGGCTATTGATGCTGATCAAGAATATATATATCTTATGGGGTCGGAAATGCTTCCTTTTGCCTGTTATATACATTTGCACGAACTTAGTTTACCCTTTTTACTCTACGAGTAACGGGTATAAAAAGTCATTGGTCTATCTTGCCCAGTCATTTCACGCAAATCATTGATTTTAGAGAACCCTAACGGAGTTGATGATCATGAGAAAATTCATTGCACCAGTTTTTTACTGTGCTTAGAGATGGCGCTTGTTTTTGTTTATTTTTCTAACGAGATGATTGGTATAAACAATATTTCGAGTTTCGACCAACAAGTGAGACTTCCGTCCCACTGTGCAGTCTATGCATGCATCCTACAGCAAAGCCAACTGAAGCTTGTGATGGCACCACAACCAAGTTCGAACAATTTGCCAACATATGCGAAAAGCGCATAATCCGCATGTCAAAGTCCAAGATGAGGGTTTTTGGTTGTGCCTTTGCTTTGCTCTCTTTGTCTGTCACAAGTGTAATTAATTACTAACTACGTGTTTGCAATGCTTAACTGTAAGTTAAACTATTTGCACTCCAGGACCATTAGTGTGTGGACGTGTATACGTTTGGGTGTGTGTGTGTGTGTGTGCGTAAAGCTGCTCATGAACTGGGCGTTGCATTGTGTTAAATAACACAAGTTCAAGTCAGGTCTTATGAAATTCATTTTCCCTTTTCACTTACACAAAAAGATAAATTGTGGCCTGGCTTCTAAGACATTCGAAATATGCTGGTAATTATTTTGTTGAATGTCGCTCAGGTTTTACTTAGAGAATTTATTATTCTGGGCGAGGTGGGGTCTTTCACGCCGTCGCCGCTGCTGTCTTGTGGGACGGTTATAAATGTTGTTGGTTAGTTGGCCCCGGCACAGAGAGAGAGACAATTTAATAAATGACTTTAATTGCACTCTGCATATAAATTTCAGAGGCAAAGAAGTAGTAGAAGGCAAAACCTGATGAATTATTTGATATATTTAGAACACTTCAGGGGGATGCTATAAATATTAATTTTCTTTTTTTTTCTTTGTACATTTATAATAAGCATTTATTTAATATTTGGTTTGTTTTTATATTTTGAAAATGCGGTCACACTTTTATTGCCATTTTCGTTCCATTTCCTTAAATATTTATAAAGTTCTAAAAGCTCACACAAAACCCGCACGCCTGTTTAAGCTGCC
The DNA here is from genome assembly GCA_018904225.1 of Lordiphosa mommai. NCBI lineage: Eukaryota > Metazoa > Arthropoda > Insecta > Diptera > Drosophilidae > Lordiphosa > Lordiphosa mommai. The sequence continues at coordinate 75,603 of JAEIFT010000284.1, forward strand.
CCACCCTTATATATATATATATTTTCCGCCTGCCATCAATTCAATTTCCATTTTCAGTGATTAATTTGTCGAATGCCAAAGGCAAAATTTATGGTAAAAGGGTACCATAGACATTTTAGATAGCTTTTGACAGGCTTTTACAATCCATTTACAGTTCATTTACTAATGAGCCAATGACGCATTTATGAGTCCTTGCTTTATCACAAATTGTTGGACATTTGACAGCGTCTGGTTATTGGTTGGTTGGCGTAGAAACTCTGATAAGAAAAGAAAATGTTTGGGCTCACGTTTTGGCAGAGTGGAAAAATAAAAACTTTGCTGCAAGTTTTGCTCTGGTCACAGCTGCAACATGTTGCAAGAGAGTATTTTTTGTGCAGAATATTAACTAAAGTTGATGTCAAAATGAATTTTTCTTTTTTGTTTGTTATGGGAAAGAGGACAAGAAAAATAACAAACAAAATTTTGGAAAAGAAAGTTTGTTGTTGTTTTTTTTTTTCTATGCTTGTTTAACATGACAGGCCATGATGATGATAACAATGATGATGATGTTGATGGGGTTAATTTCGAAAAGTTTAAGTTTTAAGAGATTTTGACAGATTAGTTTTTGTTTTGCTGTAAAGAAAAGGGACTTAAGAATGGAAATAATCAGGGATTAAAATAGAAATAAATGCGGTTCTTCTTTTGGTCGATCGTTCTAAAGGCATATTTAGTAAACTATTACAACGCAAAAAATGCACAGTAAAGTTTGTTATTTCACCATGAATAGACTAACCAACGAACAGCGCTTGCAATCATTAAATTTTATTATTAAAATTCGTGCTTTTTGAGAAATGCGTTACGCATCGAAAAATTGTCTTCAGCGACAAAGCTTATTATTGGCTTAATGGTCAACAAAGAGAATTTCCGAAAGGCACTAGTTGGTGCGGTTTGTGGGCCGGCGGCATCATTGCACCGTCCTTTTTTCAAAAATAATAAAAAACGCAACGTTACAGTCAAGTTACCGAGCGACGATTACCGACTTTTTTTTGTCAAAAATGGAAGAATTGGACTTAGTTGACATTTGGTTTTAACAAGACGGTGCAACACGCCAAACCATGGACCAATTGAGAGTCGATTTTAGTGAGCAATTAATCTCACGGGCAACTTTTTAACAAACTCACTATACTCTTGTTAACTTTAGAGCAGGGTTCGCCAAGAAGAGAAGAGAGAAAACTTGTGAAAGTGTTGCTTGATAACAAACCGACGTCAATGTGGTCTTTATGAAGCGTAGATTGAGCTTGACTCTTTTCCAATCAGTCAGCAATAATTTCGGCAAGCAATCGGCTCTGATGCATATAAATTTTCGAAAGTTCTCGGCCTCCAGGGGCTATGGCTGGCGAACTCCGCTTTAGAATCATCAAATTTATTGATCCTAAAGAACGCTGGTCCTTTAAATTGCACATCTCAGTCTAGCGATGGGCACCACACCTAATAGAAGGGCACTGCAGCCACATTTACAATACTTTATAACCTTTTTCTTAACTAGCTGCCGCCATCAGCAACAAAATATATTTACATATATACGAATTTGTACACTAAGAACTGAGCAACGAATCTTACTTTGTGTTAAACATTTTTTATACCGAGTATATCTTCTGAAATATCTGCGAAAAACTATAATTTATCCGGTTTTTAACGGTTTTAAGCAACAAAAATATATTTTGGTCAATTTGGAGCATATTTTTCGTAGTCGTCACCTTAAAATACACTAAAGTTTGAAAAAGATTGAAGGTGTGGGCTTTGTTTGAATTCGAATGAATTCAATAAAAAATATTTTAATTTTGGGCGTACATTACCTCTCCTATAGTTATAAAGCCCACAAAAAGTGAATTCAAGCCAGAAAATATCTAATTTTTTATTATTTATAGAAAATAACTAGTTTTTTAATTTTAAAACTTAATTTTAATTTAGAAAAAACTATTTTTAATCTCATAAACAATATATACATTCTTAAATAGGACGATCAGCTTTAAAGCTATCAAGATGTTAATTTGCACACGACTTTTCTGTACGCTGCCTATATGTCAGAACCGCCCGGATCGGATGACTTTATCTTAAATCGGTCTGAAAATCGGTCGAAGTGAACAAAATTTTTGTTGTTCGTGAACTTCGATATTTTTTGTAAAAAAAATTAACCAACAAAAATAACCTTTCGTAGTGCCGAGTTCAACTTTCCCCCAGTTTTTACCTATGGACAATAAGTTATTAAGGTCCAAACAGATATTTGTTATTTGAATGCAAATAATAATTATAATAAACTTTCCTTCTCATTCTACGTGCATCCTTTTTGTTTTGCGAAAAGCCACTTTTTCATATTTGTAAGCAGAAAATATATTTTAACTCTCAGCTTTACGCCTAAACTTTTCTCATTTCCCTTATAATTATAATCGTTGTCATGCCCAACGCAATAATAATTACAAAACGAAACAACCCAACAACAAAAGTTGTTTATATAACAACTTTTTATGTTAATTGCATTACATTTTCAATCAAGTTAATTGAAGAACTTTTCAAACCTCACACTTTGTCAAAGCATTTTGTAAAGTTAGCGGGGTGAGGCAAGGGGAAAATCAATGTTGAATGAATTTGTCAAGCTTGCTGTTTTTTACTCTTTTATCAATTTTATGAGTGCTGATTTATTCAATTACAAGAGAAGTAAATTTATTTAATTTTGAATTATGCAAAAAAAAAAAAAACATCCGATATAAAAATGTTCATATAAATTTCTTAAATGTTTTCTTACAGTTAACAAAATGAAAAGGAAAAAGTTTTTCCCAGTGCCATATTTGAACCAATTATGGGAAATGAAATTTCATTAATTTTATACGTCTCTCTTACCGCACCGCATACATGTTGACACTGGCGCAAATACAGCGAAAACATGTGCAGGTGTGCCACTGACAGCTGTATGAAAAGTGTAAAAGCAAAAAGCAACAGAAAAAAAGCCAAACAGAACTCAACTTCTCACAATTTCCCGCTAAATCATGTGAAAACGCTTTGAGCTAAAAATTGGCTGGCAGTTCTCTTTTCTTTTCCTGCAGCGAGTGTGAAAGAACATGGGTAAAAAAAAAATGGCTAACAAGTTTTTGGCGATTCATGTGTGCCAAAGCGGTTAAACTGAGGACCCAAGGGATGATAGAAAGGGAGTTGTGTGAGTGTGTGTTACAGATTTCTTGTGTTTACGTGCGGGATTTTAAAGTTTGTAAACTAAGAAAGTTTTTTTTTTACCTGACATTTTGTTGCCTACTTTTTGGGGCGCACAAGTTTGTGTCTGGACTCTTAAAATATAGAACATAAGCAATCGCAGGAGATTACACAAAATACTCGTACACAAAAATCACATAAGTGAAACATGTTTTTCAAATAACAAACTACAACACCCTCGGACAGATTCCTGTTTAAAATTGCATCGTGTGAGGCAAAGATTTGATGCCAGGGTTGCCAAACCATCATTTGAGTTTAGTTATTTATTTACTTTTCCGACATTTTCACACCCAGGACAATGCTTACTACCATGAAGGCTTTTTTAGAGCCCATCAAAAATTTTTTCAATTCACGTGTTAATAATAACATCAAAATCTGATATTAACTTAACATTGATGGAATTTTTAGCAGTCGAACACCAATATTCGTGGATGTACTTTGAGTTTAACCGGCTCGAGGTCATGAAGTTGTGTTTGCTCACTATATTAAAAGCATATGCATTTTAAGTCAAAAAAATATGGTTGACTATACAGGAGTGCTTTTTTTATAAAGAACCACCCGGTCCCATCATCAGTAGGCTTTCATAGACATTAAGTTTTCCAATCGCCTCTCCTTGGAATCAACGCTATATGCAGTAGGGAACTGCAAAACTATGAAAGCAAAAAAGACAAACAAAATTTGTAGCGCACTTTTAGGAATGGTGGAATTATACCTGGTGTGGCTGTCATTCAAAAGCTGGCATTTCATACCTTACATATAGTCAGATTGCAACTTACACTTGACCTGGAAGGTTCTTTCTTCTTCCACGCACGGTTGCAGACTAGAGTTGGAAAATCTAGTTCATTTCAATGACCTAGTTCAATAGCTAATTTTTTGATAAACTATTCACTTTCGAGTTATAGTTCATTTTTGAAATATAGTTAATTAACTATAGTTCAATACCTTTTGGCGAAATTTTCTGTTCAATCTGGTCACACTGTGTTTTGCATTCCCCTTAAGGAATATCTTTCAAATTCCTTCAAGGAAAATTCGAAAGCCCTCAGTACCTAGCTTAATACTTGTTTTTTATGGTAAACTCTTAGTTTTTCGCTTAAAAAACTATTTTGTTGTTCTTATACCCACTTGTGGTAGGCATAGAAACAGGTATCCTTGTGCGAGTGGACGTGAAATTTTTCACACATCAGTTGTAACAGACTTTAAAGTGCCTGATTAGATGATCTTCAGTTTTAATCACTAAGACGTAGATGAAGACCATCGTTGTGATTAGAAACAGCAGGCAGAGAAGGGCGGCGACTGCATGGCCTAATTTCAATCACACCTGGAATGTCAGTCTTTATCTCAAGTGTGCGCGCTAGGTCTTTCTCTAAGGTCGTCCATGGCAATGATCTCCTCATCTGTTATTTCATCGAACTGATCAGGCGTTCAAAGTCGTCTTCAGTGTCACTTTCTAACTCGCTTGCTATTGTGTTTGCGTCCCTAAAATATTACAGGAACACACGTGGCCTTCAGCATTTCACGTTCAGAATTAAGTAAAAGAGAACAGAGGGCATACTTAAAAAAAAATCGAACAATCGCACATACGCAATTTGACTGCTACCGTCGTTGTTCGACTAGTCGAACAGTCACTTTCCCAGTGCAACTTTTTCCGTGTTTTGTTTTATTTCTGATTATTTCCGACGTTTTCCTACAATATTTTCAATATTTAAATATAAAATATATATAGTTGTATGTTTTTGAGTCTGCAGAGAAGAGGTCTTCATGTAAGGTTTTTTTTTTCAACCCCCACCTGTAGGCCACCTGCAAGGTTGGGGGTGATCGCAATATTTTTTATCTGAAAGCCAATAAAATTTACTAAAGTACCTATAGTACATTTCTACCTAAACAATTGGATTTCGATGTCTTAGAGAAAATGGGCAATTTTGCTGTTCGACTAGTCGAACAGTGGCATAAAATGGGTTAAACTCTGATACGGGCGCTTTTAAGTGCGCAAGTTTAGAGCTTTCGAGCGAATTTAGAAGAGGCATATTAATTTTGAATGCTTGCAATCAAAACAGTTTTATATGTTTTTAGAAGACCTTGGCTCACAGGGGCAACTGCAAAGCAGACGGACTTGCGAAATAGGGCACTACCACCATACTTCTCAAAAAGACAAAAAATATAGGTATGCCCATGGCAACGTGCAGTCTTATTACATGAAACGCATACAAGCAAAAAGCTAATAAACATAGAAAGAAATCGATATATTCAGATAAAAATAAATTCTAAACGAAGTCATAAGTATGTCGATTTCTGATTTTTCCAAACGAATTACGAAAGTATAGACTTTTTTCGGAATTCTTGTTTTGAGAAGACCACTGCGAGCCAGTGGTAAGTGCGTCAACAGGTCGTTAACAGCTGGTGGGAACACCAGTCAACGACGAGGAAGAGGTGGAGTTCTTACAATTTTTCTGTTCGTGTCCTGAGCCGACGAAGACAGAAATTCCTCGTCTCGTACCCTATGACAGATATCTACGAGTTTGCATTCGCTCCTCCTTCCCTCCAGGGAGGAACCCTACGTTTTCTTTCTTATAGCCTCACCAAATAAGACATATGGACAGAAGCCAGGTCTACAACTTAAATGGAAGGCAAATTCCCTCCAGGAATCGCCCTTACCAACTACCAGCGTCAACCAAATAAATCGTGTTACCTAGTATACAGGGTTGCCCATATTCACGGACCCATGTTTTTTTTTTTAAAATCAAAGAAAAAATAAAAATTGGGCGGTTGGCAATCTTAATCATTTAATTTGTTCCAAGTAGATTTGTTTACATCAATTTTTGAATATGATATCCTCAAATGGCCGCCCTGGGTGATATACACAGAATTGGCGTATTGTGCCCTTTTGCAGCATTTCCATCGTTTCGCCAACATTCGGCCGGATAGCGGCTTCCACGAATGTTGTCCTTGAGCTCTTCTACGGTCCGCGTAACGTAAACCGATCAAACCCCCGGGCGGCGGGACCGACGCGGCCGTCCACATCACCACTCGACATCAAACGGCCGGAACATCCAGAATCGTTGTTATGCGACTTGTGTGCGGTGGAGCGCCGTCTTGTTGAACCAGAACGCCCTACGCTTTCGACGAGAATGGCATCACATCACATCGCGATAACGCTCCTGGATGGTAACAGCATGGCCATTCATTTGGAAGAAAACGCCCAACCGTTTTCGCACTAACGCCGCCCAAATTGACTTTTCGCATGAGAGCACCACCCAGCATCGTAACATAAACTTTGAATGAAACAGAGCTAGTGGCGATGGTATGGTAAAGAAATGCTATGTAAAGCGAGCAAGTTATGTTGCCAGCTGTCGTAAAAATGACCTGCCATTCCAAACTAAAAAATTTTGATAAACGAAAGCGATGGTAGTAATTGCAATAAAAGCGCAATTTATTGAGCTGAAAAAAAATCAATATTTATATACCAAAGCTCTGCAATGACCCTGAACTTTTAACTTTGTTCCAAAGGCTATCACTTTCCCACTGCCGTCGCCTGTTCAACTTGGGTGAAAAGTTGTTGAAAACTTAGCCAACTGAGTTATATTAAATAGAAAACAAGTTAAGCTGGTACTGACTTTTTATGATATCGAATAAAACAATTCCCACTGTGACCATCCCCGTTAAATACAATTAACACCAGAGAATGCTTTTAATTAAGCGAACTTCCTCACCCATTTGAATGTACTTCAATGATAAAAGTAATTGAAGCAAATCATAAAATCAATTTGCCGTGCATTCCATTACAAAGTCAAACCGTTTGAGATAAGCAAAGTGAAACCCACCCCCAACTCTCACACATACATACGGTACGTATGACCAATTAGGGCATTAAACCTAATGCCAACACGATTGCAATTAATTACCAAAGAAATTAAATTCCATGTTGAACACGTAAATGGCAAATATTAAGCGAATTTCTCTCTATCTCTCGGTTACCATTCCAGTCCGCCATTATGTGCGGTTGTTTTGTCTTCTCGTCGCATTAATGACGCCACATGGCATCCAGCAGCTAGTAGGGTCCGTGTCGTGCCGTGCAGTAAGCCAGGCCCAGACTCTGCTACCAACGCGTATTTAACGTTTTATGGCTTTTATTTTTTCCTCCTCGCCTCCCCCCACCTACCCATTTTCACGCGAACTTATCTGAAGCGACAGTTTGTATGAGCTTTGACTGTTTGACTGAAAGGGAATGTGACATTACACCTACACACATGCAGCATGTCAAATGTATGCGGGTGAAGGGGGGGGGGGACTACTGAAATGTGCACCTTCTTCTTATCCCTGGTATAAACATAATAATTATACACTACTACAAGTATTTTGCCTGTTGCATTAATTGATTTTGCTCTACTTTGTATAACTGCCACCTCGTGACGTTAATTAATACTTTGTGTCCACTTTCAATCCCCCGTCCTCTTCCACATCCCCAACGCCAACAGCTCTGGTCACCTTTTAGTGCGTAACAGGGCAGCGGAGTTTGCTTTGCTTTTAATGCGATTACGGTGTGATTATCATGAATAATAGTTGGGCATAAATTTGTGTGTGTGTGTGTATGTGTTTCCAAGTTTCAAGGGGTCAAATTTGTCCAAAAAAGACTTGAGGGCTTATAAGCAGGCTAAAGTGCCTAATTACCGAATTGTGCGTGCTTTGGATCAGTTTGGCACAAACATGAAATGTTCATATAATTATTTGAATAGAATTTAATTCTGGCCATACTGTATTCAAAGTTTGGTTTTACATAGATATTTTATTCTCTATGTCCTCATTTACTAACTGACTGATTGGCAAACTACGCACAGCCTAAACGGTAAGAAATATAATTCAGCATTGATGGCAGTATTTTTTATTTGTGGGGAAAGTAAAACATTACGAAAAAGTTTTTAATGTGAACCATCTTTCATTTCAGTACGGAAGATTTTTGGGTAGGGATAAAATTCTATTTCAAAATAACGCTTAACCTGAATATGCCCGAATTAATTCACTTAAAATTAACAAAATTAAAAAGAGTTTCGAATATTCATTAGGATGCGTTTAGACTAAAAATAATTCTTTTTAATTAGATCTTCAGACGGTTTTTTAAGTTTTATTCGATACATTGCATTTAATTATCGATATTGTAGTTTTCAGGCAATGGATGTTTTAAAAAGACATTTGTGTGCGTTTTTGCGTGATCATATGGTCACACTAGGAGGATTCAGTTTAAAAGGTATATCGCCTAGCCAACTATTTCATTTAAATTAAACTTGGTAGTAGTTCTAGACAACTTAACCTTTGACCTTTGCGGTGTTTTCCAACACTTTTTTGCAACACTGTTTTTTTAAATTATTTTCCAGCTTTCGTTTCAAAATTGTTTACCAACACTTTTTTCCAGCTCTAGTTTTTAGCACTTCTTTCCAGCACTATTTTCTAGCTTTGTTTACAACATTGTTTTCCAACACTGTTCTAAACATTGTTTTCGAACACCGTCGTAAACATTGTTTTCCAGACCTATTTTCCAACACTTTTTTTAGCACTATTTTCAACATTGTTTTTCAACACTGTTTTTAAAATGATTTTCCAGCACTATTTTCTGGCACTGTTTACAACATTGCTTTCCAACACTGTTCTAAACATTGTTTTCGAACACCGTCTTAAACATTGTTTTCCAGAACTATTTTCCAGCACTATTTTCAACATTGTTTTCCAAAACTTTTTTTAACATTGTTTTCCAGCACTATTTTCTAGCTTTGTTTACAACATTATTTTCCAAAACTGTTCTAAACATTTTTTTCGAACACCGTCTTAAACATTGTTTTCCAGAACTATTTTCTAGCACCATTTTCCAGCTATATTTTCCAGCACTTTTCAACACTGTTTTTAACATTGTTTTCCAGCACTATTTCAAGCACTATTTTCCAGCACAGTTTTTAATATTGTTTTGCGACACTGTTTTTAACAATATTTTCCAACACTGTTTTAATCATTGTTTTCCAACACTATTACAAACATAGTGGAATTAGTTCCATCACTGTTTCCCAACATTGTTTTTTAACACTGTTTCCCAACATTGTTCTCCAACACTGTTTTTCAACTCAGTTTTCCAAGCAATCGTCAGGTCAATCGCTTTTTTTTTCAGTTTTTTGTGTTTCACATTAGAGGAAATCCTGAAACTGATTTGCTTTTGATTTTGATTTGCTTTTGATTTCGTGAAACAGCTGTTCGCAGCTGCTCCATACAAAACGCACAGTGTGACCATGAAACATGCAGACAATACGGCCACTTTATTGTTAGTTGGATGGCCACACTGCACCCTTTGTTTGTTTCTCGAAATCAAAAGTAAATCAGTTTCAGGAATCCCACTATTGTGCCTATATCTCCCAAAATAAAAATAATTTAGTTTTAGGTCGACAATACACGTATTTGATTTTGAGAAGAAGATTTGTATTTTAAAGAACTTAATAAAAGAAAAGAGATTTTATTAAAAATTAAATTATCGAACTGATCTGGTAACAAATATGGCCACCAGTTGCCTACTGAAAATAAGTATTAAGTTTCCATTCCAAACTAATGAAAAAACATTGTAAAAATTTCATTTCATAAATTTCCAATTTCCATAGCTGTCTTTGCCAAGGTTTCTTTTCGCTTTACAAACTCATTTTCCTGTTCATTTCATAATAATTGCACCGTTATAACTGTGGCAAACTGCTTTTGCTTTCCGTACAATATTTACCCAATTGCAATTTCACAAATGTTGAAGCTTACCTGGGAAAGTAGAGAAAAGAAAAAAATTAGATAAAAGAAAATATTTTCATTCAAAAAAAAAGATTTCTGTTTATATAAGCAAAAATAATAAGTATATGTCCACCTCAGCGCAGGCAAGCAAAATGAAACCGACACAAAAGCCTATTAAAAACATAACACGGTAAAAGGAAGAAGAAGAAGAAGAAAAAAAAACCCAGCCGCACTGGACCCAACGACCCTTAATTTTTGGCAGGCGCTAAAACGCTTGCCACGTTTTTTGGTCAAAGCAAAACGCCAAGGGGCGCCGCTCATTTAAGTAAATTGAAGTATCAGCAGCCGCTTAAAGGTTCAGTGTGCCACTGAGAGTTTCAGAGGGCCCAAAAAGGAATGGGACTGGATTGGTTGGGTTTCGGACATATTTAATTAATATTAAGCATAATTATCATGTGAAAGAAAGAAAAGGTATTTTGAACTCTTGTTAAAAAATAATTACAAACTTGACCAACTCTATTGTGCATACAAGCCAAAAAAGTGCAGAGAAGCTCGGCTTGACCCTTTACCGAGAGATATTTTTTGGTAATTGGCACCACTTTGTCGCACAAGCAATTGCTTTGCTTCGAAGTATGCTGTTCCGGCGACAGCGCGCACAAGCAGACGGCAGCAATAACAGTCAAAGTGTTAGGGTTGTTTTTTCTCTTGCTATTGTTGGACTGCTCCCAAACTCAAAGTTTGTGCACCCGCTGCTTTAAAGATCCTTTTAAGTTAACTTTATTTAAGAAATCAGTTACTTCTTGAGTTCAAGATTTTTTTTTCAAAAAATCGTGATATCATATGTAATTATCAATTTTTAAATAATCATTATTATTATCAAAAATCATTATTATTATGTAAGACATCTCATACATTGCGGCGTTTTTTTTTTAACAGAAGTTTAACAGAGAACTGTTGCAGGATTTTCTATGAAATGCGTTTCCTTAAGTGTCCTGGGATCTGGCCAAATCCCAGGTATTGTGTCGTGTCCCTTGACAACTGTCTCACCTTTGGTACCCACTTATTAGGTCGAAACGTATGCGTTACACTAACGCACTTATCTCGGTTAATATCGTGGGTGTAAAGGGTGGGTCCGGGAACACTACCTTGTAGCACACCAGTGCGAATCTTCTTAATGCTGATTAAGGTTACTGTTATCCCTATACACAGAAAAAAAAAACGAGAACTTTAAACTTCAAGTACAAAATACTTGGTTCAAGTACAATTTTTTCAATCCCGAAATACTTGATTTTAGACCGTTTTGGGGTATACATTAAGTACATTTTGGGCCATTCCAAGATTTTTTAAACCCTATTCTTAGAACGAAATGATCTTGAACTAATCCCGATTCGTTCTTATTAGATTGATTCCTACTTAGTTTAAGTACACCCAAAATTCTTGGCCAAGAACGAATTATGCTTAATATTTCAAGTACAAAACGGTATAATTGTATCCCGTTCGTTTTAGAGCGTTTGATTTAAGTATTACGTACTTGATTTAAGAATTTGGTGTTTCATTTTAGGAAGCACTAAATTTGAAACTTAAGACTGATTCGTACTTAGTGTAAGTACAACCAAGTACGAGTTATACTTGAAATTTTTAAGTACAACACGGCCTAAATTCTATCCTGTTCGTTGTAGAAAGCTGACAGTCGTTATTTACTGAGTGTAGCTACCTTTTCCCCACTTTTCTGGCAAAGCATTGATTCCGTTTCAATAAAACTTTTTTATACCTTCAACTGAAGTAAATATGTATCAAACGAAACAAATGGTAGTCTGGTGGTGCAAGGTCTGGGATATACGGCAAGTGGAACCTTTGAACCTTTGAGATAGGTTTTTATCTCTTGGTGGAAGATCAATGATTCAGGACACGATTCGGCTTCTTTCAAGTGCTTTCTGTTAGAAAGTAGAAGGAAGGAGGTTCTTAATTTTTGCAAAACAAACCGCTGTTTGCCATTCAGGTACACTGCAGAGTTGTGCCGATTTTCATGAACTAGTTCGAATGAACTATTCATTTTAATGAACTAGGTCTTAGTGTTTGAACTATAGTTCATTTTTTGAACCATTCACTTATTGACCAATAGTTCATTTTTGTGAAATGAAACCAAATGTTCATTTTATGAACTATATTTCATCTTTTGAACTTTAGTTAATTTTTTTATGAACTATTCACTTTTGAACTATAGTTCGTTTTTTAAACTACAGTTTATTTTATTTTCTTTCATTTGATTACTGAACGTTTCTAAAACTAATGGTTCTTAAAATGAACTAAAGTTCATAAAATGAACTATAGTTCAAAAAATGAACTATAGTTAAAAAAAATGAACTAGATTCTCCAACTCTAGTACATAGCCACCACATACTCCTTGGCTTGGTAACCATCGATTATGAAGTTGGTCACACTGTTCAGCTGTTCGGGGGTGCCATGAAATGTTCTAAAAACAAACTGGATCAATCAGAGATGAAATCATTGCCTGGATACGGGACTGTAAATAACTTTTAAAGATTTAAGACTCCCAGGATTGGAGGCTGATGGTAGGATTCCACTAGAGGTGGAGAACTATCGATAGTAGGCACCATCGATAGTCAACGATAGTTTTTTGGAAACCATCGATAGTGCACGATAGTTTTCGATAGTATGTTTATTAAACACTCATGTTTAAAAATGCAAAAATTTTAAATAATTTATTAAAAAGCGAACTAAAAAAATTGTTTCCGTTACTTTTGGTTTTAACTTTGGCATTAATATTGGGTTGTAGGTTTCGATCATATATATATACCATATCATTTTTAAGAAACTCTGATGTTAGCATTAAAATAATTCGGAAAACCTTAAGGGTCACAGGGTCACCAAGCCGAAGCTTGTTATGCGCGAACACCAGGTAAAATAGCAGCCCACCTCCCGCCCAACCGACCGTGGGGCGTAGGAAAACACTGAATAAAGGCAAACTTCGTGCTAAATACGTAAAAAAAAGAGGTTTTGATACCAGGAAGAGATTCTTCTAACCTAATTACTCCGTAAAGTTTATTGTAATCAGCACAAAGAATACGAATCGGCTAATGCATGCAAAGCATAGTTTGACAACGTTTTAGAGATTGCGGAATCTAGTTCCGATTCGTCTTAAAAGGAACACTAAGTTTTGACTAATCAACTCTGATGAGTTTAGATTTAGAAAATAAGGTTTTTAAGCGCAATTATTATTTTTTTAAGCTTGCAAAAAACTATCTAAAACTATCGATAGTGCAGAGCTACTATCGATGTCGACTCGATAGCGCCCAACCATCGATAGTTCTCCACCTCTAGATTCCACCTCCAACGAGCTCTTCTCGTTCATGGATATTGATGATTATGATTTATACTTTTTATTATGCCTTTGGAAAGGGTCCTAGATGTAATGCCAAAAAAAGAGCACCGCTCTGATTGGAGGCTTCTTTATAGGGTCCTATTATCCCCGCCTGGGGAATGCTTGACTTTGAGGTATTTTTTACCCTGTACCTCTTTCAGTACCTCTTCCAAAAGGAAGATTGCGGATTGAAAGCTTTGAAACCGCTATATCTTATACTTTCTGATGAGGGACCTGAGAGCATAATTCAGCACACTCATGTGACCCAACTATTGGAGACCCTGCCTAAGTTGGGATCGCGGGTGCGAATATACTGTCTCCGTAGCCTCATTTTGATAAAAAGAAGTAAGAGCAGGGCTGGTGGAAATCGCGTCTGCGATCTGGAGTCTTGCGGTATTAAACATAGATAAATTTTTTAGGTTAAACCAATGGTAAAAAAAAGGAAATGGTTACAATTTATAGCTTAAGAAAAAGTGTAGCTTCATCACTTTTTGCTTCATAAGCTGAAAAAAGACACAACAAAATTCACATGAAATTTCCATAATGCAAAAAAAAGTGTCAAAGGGTAAAGGTCTAGAGGTAAGAGTTAAAAAAAACAAGAGGGGAAGTTTTACATGCTGATGCCATCACGTGGCAAAAGCAGCCCCCCTCTCAACATCAACATCGACATCGACGCACTTGACTGAATTTTTCGCACAAACTGTGAAATGGCGTGTTTTCTTTTTTTTTTGCCTATTTTTATCAGAGCAAAAGGCATGGCCCTGGAATTAGATGGAAAGTAGCTAAAAAGGATGGTCTGCGGTTTGGGTGAACTAGGCTACTTTATATTTCCCCTTGTTTCCTGTGCCAAGTTGGTTGACCGCAAATTAAATTACCAGAAAAAAAAAAGAAAGAAGAAAACGTTACAAAAATAACGAGTTGTATACACAACAACGGAAGCAGCAGCAGGACGACTAGAGGATGTTGTTGAACTAGGGCAAAACAGCCAACCCAAAAAATATTAAGACAAAAAACAAACAAGAAAAAGAAAACTGCAAAGAGAAGTTTTCGCTTCTGACGTCAGTTTAACATAATAATTACGTAAGCTTTAAGCCTTACGGTAAGCTCACTCTGCCTTTTACGTTACTCATTAGGTTTGGGAATTCGAATGCTCAATTAGCAATTAGTTTTATATTCAAACAAACGAAAAACAAAAAAAAAAAAAGATTAAATTCGGGCAAAGGTTTGGCCACTTTTCAAAGTACTTAAGGGCTTAAGGTACGAAAGTTTTTTTAGGGTTCAGCTTTTGTTTTTGCGTTTGTGTTTAGGCTGGTCGGGTCAATGTTATTTCAAATGTCTTAAAAAGATTGCCTAACAGAGTGGAAAAAAGTTGCTTTTGAAAGTTCTTAGGGCCAAAATACTAATTGAAAATTAATATGTGGAGCTGTACTAAGTACTCGATATTATTTTCCATTTTAGTCTCTCGCTTGTATAATTAAAACTTAAATTGTTTGGCCTTCGTCTCATTACACACAACCATGACTTAACACTCTATTAATTGAATAGTTTCCTTTTTGGAGAGCAAAAAAGTTTGACTAAAATGCAAACTCATCTTTTAAGCCAACACCCTGGGTCTAGCTGCCCAACCCATTAACACATATGCCAGGGTGTTTTTTGCTGCTGCTGCTGCTTTGCATAGCCAGTTCGATGTCATTGTCAGAGTCTCGGCGCCATCAACTACACAAAAAGGCTGCCACAGTGTCGCCAATATTTCAACGACAAATGACATTGTCGACCATAAACGAAATGATTTATTAGCAGACAAACAAAAGGGAGAGAGAGAGATACAGATATCTTAAGTGATATCGATCTGATAGTACGCCTCTCCCTAACCCGTTTTTTATCAATGCATTTTATGAAAACATAAATTATCATCATTTGCAATCAGACATCATCTTTACACATATTTCATGTTGTCACCAAAGCCGCAAACAAAAAAGAAATAATAATAATCATAAATTAATGACATTGTCGCGACATTCTGAGGCGGCTTTTGTTTTTTTGTTATGAAACAAAATGTCATTCATTCATTTGGCTAATTCCTTTTTTTCTCCCTTTTTTTTGCATATGCTTAACACATTTTCACAATTTGCGCTGATTATTTGTTGTTGTTGTTGTTCTCGGGATGAGATTTTCTAGCCACATTTTTTTTTTTTTTTTTGTTATATTTGATTTTAATGAATGTGCCTCGGGGTGATGTGAATGAAAACGAAGCCTGCTGTGGCGCCAGCATAAATTATACACGCTTTTGTCACATTTTGATGTTAAAGATAAGTTTTGTTTAAGCAGTTGGCGCCAAATAAACAAGGTGACAAATTTTGACGCGTTCTAAAACAACTGCGTTCAAACAAACAATTTAGTGTTCCATTAACTTCTTAATTGCTGTACCACTAATAAATTTCATGCTTAAAAATTCAAGCTTTCTTTAATTTACATATCAAAATTTGTGCCTGTTGAGGCAGCATTTAAAAAATGCACTAAAAAGTGCTGCCAAGCTTGAAAAAACTCCAAAGAAATGGCAGCACCTAATATTTATGAAAAAAGGATAAAAAAATGCTGCCAATTTTGAATAAATTCAATTGAAATGGCAGGACATAATTTTTTTGAAAATAGACTAAAAAGTGCTGCCAATTTTGAATCAATTCAATTGAAATGGCAGCACCTAATTTTTATTAAAAAATGCACTAAAAAGTGCTGCCAAGCTTGAAAAAAATTCAAACACATTAAAATGAAATGGCAGCACCTAATTTTTATAAAAAAAAATAGACTAAAAAGTGCTGCCAATTTTGAATAAATTCAATTGAAATGGCAGCACTTATTTTTTATGAAAAATGGTCGAACAATGCTTGTTTCAAAAATTCGTATGAAATAGCAGCACCTAATTTTTATGAAAAATGCACCAAAAAATGCTGCTAAGCTTGAAAAAATTTCAATGAAATGGCAGCACCAAATTTTCATGATCTGCTTAAAGTACAATTTCACTTCAAAATATCATATTAAATTCTAGGAATGCCGAAAAATAATATCAATATATATCGAACATTGATATTTTCCACTGAAATCGCAGCACCTTATTTTTATGAAAAATGGTCGAATAGTGCTGCCAAGCTTGAAAAAATGTATATAAAATGGCAGCACCTAATTTTTATGAACTGCTTAAAGTACAATTTCACCTCAAAATATCATATTAAATTCTAGGAATGCCGGAAAAATAATATCGATATATATCGAATATAGATATTTTTGATTGAAAGAACGATACATCCTTTTTGTAAATTTTACTAACGCAATATATCGCATATCAAATATTTATGGGGATATTTTTCGGCGATATTTTTAAGTTTTAAATGAAAGAGAAAGTCAAATTGTAAAAGTTTGCCGACTTGATATTAGGATAACTTTTTTACTTGGCTTTTACTTTACAAATTTTGGTTTGCCGACTAGAGAAGCCGAATGACCGATGATCGCAGAACTAAAAACGTCTTCCTAAAATTTCTTTAATATTAACACTATATATATTATTCCAAAGTACATAAGAAAAAAAGAACAGCTTCAATAGGTATTTATTACACCCTTGCAGAGGGTATATTAAAATTGTCACGATGTTTGTAACGCATAGAAGGAAGCATCTCCAACCCCATAATTTATATATATTCTTGATCAGCATGACGAGCTGAGTCTATATAGTCATGTCCGTCTGACCGTCTGTTTCTATGCTATCTTCTCCCTCAGTTTTAAAGCTATATTGACCAAACTTTGCAAAAAGGCTTTAAATACACATAGGCTACACATATGTAGGAATCGGACGGATCGGATAACTATATCATATAGCTGCCATAGGAACGATCGGTCCTAAAACTAGTTCTAGTGAGAAAGTTTTTTTGTTTTCTATGGTAGCGACACCAACTGTAGCATATATATGTTTTATAAGCTCCCACACAATTCTGGAAAAATTGATCAAAATCGGTTGACTATAGCATATAGCTGCCATATAAACGATCGGTTCAAAAACTAGTTCTAGTGAGAAAAATGTTGTTGTTTTCCATCGTAGCATCACCAATCGTGGTATACATTAGATTTATATGCTTTCACATAGTTCTGGAAAATTTTATAAAAATCGGATGACTGTAGCATATAGCTGCCATAGGAACGATCGGTCTAAATACTAGTTCTAGTGAGAAAAACTTTTTTGTTTTCTATTGTAGCGTCCCCAATCTTGGTATATATTAGTTTTACATGCTTTCACATAATTTTGAAAAAATTTATCAAAATCGGATGCCTATAGCATATAGCTGCCATAGGACCGATCGGTCGAAAAATGTGTTTTACTAAGAAAAGTTTTATTTTTATGCTATCAAATTTTTATTATCAATGATTAAACAATTTTTTATATCTATATACTATATATATTTTACCGTTTAAATCAGTTGGAGTAATGTTTTTCAAGTGTATTAAAACTTCGGCACAGTCGAAGTTAGCTTTGCCATCTCGTTAGAGTTCTTTTAGCATAAAACTTGCTATCCTTAATAAGCATACGAAATCATCTTGCTTCTGTCGCAGCTTCTGAATCGTGCTTCATGTTATTTTTAATAATAATACAAATGTAAATCAATTTAAAATATTTCGTAAATTTATCAACTAAATGTCTGAAATAATTCCAATCGGATAATGGGTTGTGAAAAAAACATTTAATAAAACCCTATTAATATTTAATAACCATTTTTCCCTTTTCTGCTCCTTATAAAAAAACAGGCACAAATATTTGCTGAAAAAAATAGCCCAGCCAATATTATTCTTCTCTTATTGCCCAAAAAGGCTTATGCAATAAAAAATGCAGTTCGTTTTGCACGAGTCAGTGAATTTTTGGGGCGGGGCGAGGTAGGCAAATGAAGGCTTTTTTGCCAGACAGACATTTAATTTTTAATAATTTCCATTAACTAAATATGCAGGCAAAACCATGACCTCACCGAGAACAAAAAAAAAAAAAAGAAAATGCAGCAACATGCGGGCTTCAAAATGAGAAAAACCAAGCCAAGCTTTCGATGTAGGTCAACTGTGTGTCTGTGTATGTACAAGTAAAGTGTGTGCGTGCTGTGAGCCAAAGTCAACATGCACTTGCACCACAAAATATAACACATACGCCGCATTGTACGTCAGCAGTGGCAGCAGGTTCTGCCTTTAGCAAAAGCCCATTACCCAAAGTGTGGCTAGTTTTTAACGCCTTGCCAGCATTTGACTTGTTATATTCAGTTCAGCTTTTCTATTTTCATTTGCTTACTCACTTTAAGTTTTCTTTTTGGTTAATTTTTGGTGCAAGTTTTTATTTTTGGTATCCTGACCAGAAAGACGCAGAGCAAGTAATTGTTTTAATGGGCCAGGCGGCGTATTCATGTGTTCTACATTTTTGTTTATTTTCCTAGGCAAAAACTCTCTCTCTCTGTGTGTGTGTGTGTGGTAAAAGTTTAACATTTTTGCCAGCCTTTAAATTGCTTTGCAAACTAGAGGATGGGTAGCAGCATTTGTGGTTACTGCAATTAGCAGCTGCCATAATTGTTGTTATTTTCTTTATGTAGGGAAAGGAGAAGAAGAAGTGTCTGAACATGGTCTGGGTTAATTATAGACACTTAAATTATGTATGTGTGCTTGTTGAATGTAAACTTTAGAGTGAAGATATTACATTTTCTAGGTAAATTAAGAAAAAACTAAAAACTGGCTTTAAAGGCTCAAACTAACGAGTACTGCAAACTAACGAGTAACTAAACAACGAGTAGAAAGTGAAATTCGAGAAACTATTTGAAATATATGAACTATTCTATTATTGCACTTAAAGAATCTCGTTCAAGTGAGAATTCGACAAATTTAAGTTTGTCCACAATTTCGGTTATATATTCTCAACCACAATTTGCATACCAAAAGCATTTTCCTATTGTTCGTTCAGCATTTTTGTGGCGACAATAGTATCTTCCCTTTTTTTTCTATCTAGATTACCGTAAATTTGGGCGACGGCAACTAAATTAGCCGCATGCCACAACGAACTTGTCTATCTTTGGACATATTTTAGCGAGCAAAAATTATATAGAACAATTTTTGTTCTTGCCTGCCTGCCTTCATGATGCCCATCCAGGCGGCAGGCAAGGACTAAAAAATATCCCAAGCTTTGGAAATTTTCGAGGTAATTTGACTTTTTTTTTCTGTCGTAAACCAGGCGTAGGCTATTAATTTTATGACCAAGACAGATAGACAGAGCATAGCAGGCAGGTAAAATGCCAGAAAGAATATTGGAGCTCAGCCAAGGCAAGAGTAATTTTAATAAAATTTTCGTACTCGAAGCGTGTAGAGAGGCTAAAGCTTTTCATAATGTAGATTTTATGCTGATTCAATGTTATTTTTTGGGTGTGTGTGTGTGTCGGGGCACAGATTGAAGTTAGACGGGGCGTTAAATTAACGGCCAATGGAAGGGAGGGGGGGCGGGGATGAGTAGGCAAGGGGGATGTGCGCAAAATGTGCGTAATATGGAAAATGTTTGAAAATGTTTATCAATCGTCTAGGGAGTTGCGGCTGAACCAGAAAACCATTAGTTACAAAACTTAAATTGTTGATTACAAAACAAAGGAGCGAAAGTACAACATTTTGTACCCTGGTGTATGGTAAGTGGGTTAAGGCGCTAATGAACTCCCATTTATAAATGTAAAACATTTTTGAATATTTTACTTGGAAAAAGAATTAAATAAACTAACTTATCTAGAGGTTGAAACTGTGTAAGCAATCAAAAAGTTTGAAAAAGTAACTGACAAATGTAAAAGTGCAAAGAGTTAAAGAGTTTGTCTTTTTGTCTGTTTGTCTGTTTGTCTGTTTGTCTGTTTGTCTGTTTGTCTGTTTGTCTGTTTGTCTGTTTGTCTGTTTGTCTGTTTGTCTGTTTGTCTGTTTGTCTGTTTGTCTGTTTGTCTGTTTGTCTGTTTGTCTGTTTGTCTGTTTGTCTGTTTGTCTGTTTGTCTGTTTGTCTGTTTGTCTGTTTGTCTGTTTGTCTGTTTGTCTGTTTGTCTGTTTGTCTGTTTGTCTGTTTGTCTGTTTGTCTGTTTGTCTGTTTGTCTGTTTGTCTGTTTGTCTGTTTGTCTGTTTGTCTGTTTGTCTGTTTGTCTGTTTGTCTGTTTGTCTGTTTGTCTGTTTGTCTGTTTGTCTGTTTGTCTGTTTGTCTGTTTGTCTGTTTGTCTGTTTGTCTGTTTGTCTGTTTGTCTGTTTTGTCTGTTTGTCTGTTTGTCTGTTTGTCTGTTTGTCTGTTTGTCTGTTTGTCTGTTTGTCTGTTTGTCTGTTTGTCTGTTTGTCTGTTTGTCTGTTTGTCTGTTTGTCTGTTTGTCTGTTTGTCTGTTTGTCTGTTTGTCTGTTTGTCTGTTTGTCTGTTTGTCTGTTTGTCTGTTTGTCTGTTTCTCTATTTGTCTGTTTGGCTGTTTGTCTGTATGAACGCGTCGATTTTAAAAACAGAGGCTAAAGTGAGCGGTAAAGTGTAAGAATCCCTCTAAAACAAATTTTCAGACCTACGCACTTAAGTTTAATACAATTTAACTTTAACAAAGTTATGAATATTGATAAGCCGAAAGGCAGCTGCCTGGGTTATACCATGACTTTGACGGCTGCTTTGTGAAAATGTTAATAAAAGCCTTTATGCCAAGATTGAGTTTTCGACAAACTCATTTGAGATTTACACAACACACACACACAAACATCCATCCAGCTTCCTTCCATAAGGAAACTACATACATAATTGCCTTTTGCACACACACACACACACACACATCCAGGTGAGATTCTCCCCTCCAATTCTGTCTAGGCTGTGAAATTGTGTTTAATGTTCAGTCATAGAAAATTAGTTTAATGCTTTGGCAAAAAGGTGAATATCTTTTATGCTTCTTGCCAAAATGTTGTTATAAGATAAAGGTCGTCTCAGCAAATTACTTTGTATGTCGTATGATTTAATTGAATTGCTTACGCCCACATCCAGCTAACTGCCACCACATGGCATAAGGGGAGAGTGTTGGAATTTAGACATGTTTAAACGGCAAAAGTAGATTGAAAAAAAGATAGAATTGCTGATTGACTTTGCACGAATGAAAATTAAAGTGTTAAGAATTAGAGAGTCTAACTCAATTTGTAGACTAACAAATGTGTAAACGACTAGCTAATTGCTTGAATATATATAGTATATACAGAAACCCCCCATCAATTTCCATTCAACAGCTGCAGCACTTCAACACCTCCCCAACTTCCCAGGCATGCAAAAAAACAAACAACAAAACTGCAAGCATAAGAAACAATTACCCTCTACTTATCGGCAATTAAAGAAACGCGCATAACGGAAGCCCCATAAGTTCTAATCGTACAATAAAAAGGGTGGCCACTCGGCCACTTGCAACATGCCATAATTGTTGCACTTTTATGCAGTTTAACGCACTGCATAACTATTTATTTTCCCTTTTTTTGCAATCGTAACGACAATTCGCCTTTTTATTGCATAATTTATGCAGCTTTTATAGAGCTGGGAATGGTACAACAAAATAAAGTTTTGCCACTTGAATGATGAACTCGAGCGTGAATGAGATGGAGAGTAAGTAAAAGAGTGCGGACATGTATGCTGACAATTTGAATTAAGTGTAGTTAATGTTGACAAACGTTAGGCCCGGCCCTTGAGTGACAGCAGCAACAACAACAACAACAACAATGAGAACAATGCCCCCACTTGGACTGGGGTAACCCGCTCGGTCTTCGGCTTGTGGGGGCGCCCACTATTGCTGAAGTGGCATTAGGCGAGAACATGATTGATGAACATTTCGAGTGCATGAGAGATTCAGATAATCGACATTTCAATAATACATAATTTAGATATAGAAGAGCGAATTAGTTCATAAGGCCAAACGCATACAACTTTAGGGTGAAAAAAGTCATTTACTTGAGTTAAGTGAGTTATACATAAATACAAAAAGGGTACACACTTAAACGGAATTTTGGTGGCTCTTGTTCATTGATCACTGCTCAGTAACTCTTGTTCATTAAATCTTGATCAGTGACTCTTGTTCGGGGACTCTTGTTCATCGAATCTTGATTGATAACAAAAAAGTTTTTCTCACTAGAATTAGTTTTTAGCAGGGTGTCAAACCGGAACCCGAACCGGAACCGTATACCGAAAAGAACCGATTGAAACTCAGAATCAGAACCGTAACCGGAACCGTTATTATTTATTTTTTGCGTACCGGTATTTCGGAACCTTTATTTTTGGAACCGAAATGACCGAAAAGAACCGAAACATTGTACCGGTACAGTTTCGGTTCTGAGTTTTTTTTTTGTTATTTCATTTTTATTGCATCAATCAGGGATTTCTTCAGGGTAAAACGCAGGGTAAACGTAAGCAAATGTAAAGTTAAGGGACCATTTGGTATATACTGAAATTTTCAATAAAAATAACAATTTCATCTTATTTCGTTGCATCTATTTTGGTTCAATAAATTCCAAATATTATTAATTTATCCTTAATTTTTGCATTTATAAAGGAAATGAATTAATAATTGGCCCAAATGGACTTAACCTAATAGCACGGTTAAACTGTGATCGGTAACGTTATCTGAAAGCAGTGTGTTTAACATTTCATCAGATATCAAATCAAATATCTTATTAGAACATTTTTTTCTGAGGTAAAGTTTATTATGTTTAATTTTCCTTCTTAATAAATACTTTTTGTTGTGTAGGATGCTACCATTTTTATTATATCTTCGGATTAAGGGATTTTTAAATTATACCGGTACATACCGGTACGTACCGGTATACCGAAATAAAAACCAAGGTACCGGTACGGAACCGAATACCGAAATAATCAAGAACCTAAACAGAACCTTTTACCGAAACATTAGTTTCGGTACGTACCAGAACCGGAACCGGAACCGAAATTCGATTCGGTTTGATTCCCTGGTTTTTAGACCTATCGTTCCTATGGCAGCTATATGCTAAAGTCATCCGATTTCGATAAATTTTTCCAGAATTGTGTGGAAGCATATAAAACATATATATACCACGATTGGTGATGCAACGATAGAAAACAAAAAAGTTTTTCTCACTAGAACTAGTTTTTGGACCGACCGTTTATATGGCAGCTATACGCTATAGTCCTCCGATTTTTATAAATTTTTCCAGAATTGTGTCGAAGCATATAAAACTTATATGTACCACGATTGGTGACGCTACGATGGAAAACAAAAAAGTTTTTCGCACTAGAACTAGTTTTTGGACCGATCGTTCCTATGGCAGCTATATGATATAGTCATCCGATCCGGCCGATTCCGACAAATGTGCAGCGTATTTGTATTAAAAGGCATTTTGCAAAGTTTGGTCAAGATAGCTTTAAAACTGAGGGAGGAGATAGCATAGAAACAGACGGACAGACGGACGGACGGACGGACGGACGGACAGACGGACCAACGGACAGACGGACAGACGGACAAACGAAATGAACTCAGCTCGTCATGCTGATCAAGAATATATATACTTTATGTGGTCGGAAATGCTTCCTTCTATGCGTTACAAACATCATGACAGTTTTAATATACCCTTTGCAAGGGTATACAAATCTTCTTGATAGACTCTTATTCAGCGACTCTTCTTCAGTGACTCTTGTTCAGAGACTCTTGCTCAGTGACTCTTGTTCATTGACTATTGCTCAGTGACTCATGTTCAGTGACTATTGATCAGTGACTCTTGCTGAGTGACTGTTCTCTTAGTTCAATTATTCACTTCTCAGTGACTGTCCACTCTTTAGTTAATTCTTTTCAGAGACTCTTTGCTGTTTTAAAATGTGTGGGAGCACTGTTTTTAATTCAGTAGTTAAGTATGTGTTTAATTTGAAATCAAAACGGAAGAACATCTGAGAACATCAAAGTGGCTTGACTCACTTTGAAAAAATGAGCAAGTGTACATGTTCAGTGAAATAATCAAACTTTACCCACATCTAGTACAGCCCTAATACAGGGTTATGCAGTTCGTGCGGGTAATTTTGACAGCCTGTGACGGCAAGGTTTTTTTTTGGCGGCGTCTGTCTAACCTTTTCCTTATATGACCCAACTTTAAAATGTATACCGTAGATTGAAGATAATAGTTTAAGAATAGTTTTAATATATTTTGACTCGTATTCCTTAAAATTATTAGTAGAAAAATGTACATTAAAATCACCTCTCTTAAGTACAGACATCTTGTCGATGTCTTTTCCGAGTGCAGCAGATCCACTACGAAGTAATACAGTGCTTACACCCGCTCGTTCTTCTGAGTTTATAGTTGTGTTTGTTTCCAAGTCTCTCTGTTTGGTTTCTGGTGTCAAGTAAATCTCTTTCTATGAAAACAACAACAACTTCATGCAGCAGCGAAACTTTTTGTTTGGCCAGGCATAAATACTGTGTTGTCGCGATTGTTTTTAGAACATTTATCGAATCCTTAAACTAGGGTCGCTGCTTATTTGCCGCTAATGCCGCTCTTTAGAAAACATTTAGCGAATTATTATAAAAGTCTAATAAGAGATGCTACTTATGAGAAATACTTTTGTGTCACAATAAAAATATTAATATTTGGATAAATCGATGAATAAAATTGTTTAAATATTACAATATTAGAACTTATTAACATACCCTCGTTTATAAGTTTATATGAAAGTAACTTGAGGAAACCGAGCATCATTGTTAGAATTTCTTACCTGTAATTAAAAGAATAATATAAGGTTAAGATTAATTTTAAGCTTAGAATGCTGATACATTAGTAAAATTAAAAAAAAACTTATATAAATTCATATAAATTCTTTTAAGAGCTGAATATAATTCCGTTGCATGATTTAAATTTACGCCATTTTTTTTTTCAAATTAAAAAAATAAGTCAGTGAAATAAAAACAAAGGAATTTACCGCTTAACCACAACGAACAAAAGCTATTACGTTATTTTTTGGTAGCAACATTCAACAGCCACCCAATATTTTATATTAGAGCTCACGCGCTCATCTCTAAAACTGTACCTCTCATTGGCAATTCTGTACACATTTCAGTCACATTCTTGGCGCCCAATTCTAATCAATAAAAAAAATACGTATGCCTGAAATCAAACTCTACCTTTAATATCGTATCCCAGGGGAATTTATAAATTCAACTCAAAAAAAAAAAACTTTAAAAATTTTGTATGCCAAAGTCATAGCAAACAATTAGCTTGCCTATAATAAAATTAACAACGGCAACAAACACTTAAAGTAGAAGCGAGCATAAATCTCGGGGAGTTGGAGACTTTAAAAAGCATTTATAAATTTCTGTCACGCTTTGATTTCCTGTTTTCAAAGTATCAAAAACAACAACAACAACACAGGCAAATTTCTATTAACACATTTTGTTTGAAAGGCTGCACCTGGTCGTGTGTACGATAAGATCTACTTTTGCGGGGCGGCTTGAGCTGGAACGTGTCTATTGTTTAAGTCCTTTGGCCTGCTTCGAGGCTTAGCACTTTGCTTTTGTTTTATTGATTTTTGAATTTACCTGAGAAAGGAAGGAAGTATCGATTTTACATTTATATTCTGTTTACTGATTTGTTATGTTTGTTTGTTTGTTTTTTTGTTTATTAAAGCCACGAGCCCTGCTTGGCTGTTACACCCGCTATTTCGGCCTTTCGCACAAGTTTATGTTTTGTTGATTTACAACTATGTCCCACACAACATTTCTGCTTGCCAACACATCTGTCCTTCTTGCGAACATAGCCAAATCTGCAATTGCAATGCATGACACATTCCGTGGGACAAACTTCACCATCGTAAAGCATCTGATTGCAGGATGGCTCAAAACAATATCTACAAGCAAGAACTTCATTCTTTCTACATCCTAGATGGACGAAAAATACAAAAATATCAAAAACATTTTATAGCAAAATATATTTATTATACTTCTCGAAGTTTGGTTGGCTATGACACTCGCATTAAGTAGCATCAGTAGCAGCCATAATGATGACATCTTTTGGATATGGAAATCGAACTAGTTATATCGAGAGGGATTACTGCATTTTATTTACAACTACTGCTAATCTAATTAAGCAGCAGTTAAATAAAAACGACATGGAACCGATTTCAAGAAACGAGTGAAATTTAGCTGCAACATTGCATTTAAACTTGCTTAGAAGAAAAAACTATTTACGCGGGAAAGAGGTGCAGAAAGCGACACCTCCTCTTTACTTCATAGTGTAAGTCCGGTCTAAGTTACGCGTGACGTGACGTTTTCGTCGACGCTTGATATTAAAAAAGATCAGAATCAAAGGTGCAAAATTATTTTTAGCTGTTTTTTAGTAGGTGGGTTGCTATTTAAGTTTCTGGCCTAGGTCACTTGTAGCCATTTTAGGACCAATTGGCATTTTCCCAAAAAAAGTTTGGACTTTTATCGATAAAAGCTCTATACAACTCTTTCATGTGTGACCACGTTTGATGTCGATTAACGGTTAATCAAAAACTTACCTCGGCAGAAAAATGGAATTAACTCGTGAAAATTTTAGTGCAATCATTTTTCACAACTTTCGACGTGGATTATCACGACAAGAGTGCAACGATGAACTTAAATCTTTGTATGGCGATGAAGCACCATCCTATAGCACTGTGAAAAATTGGTTTAATGAATTCAATCGCGGGCTCGCTCGAAGACAAAGATCGTGAAGGTCGTCCAAAAACAGTCGTTGTGCCAGAAAACATTGATGCCGTGCGTGAACTGATAATGCAAGATCGTCATGTGACATACCGTGAGATAGAGACATCCTTGGGCATTTCTTCGACCAGCATACATTCGATATTACATGAACACCTGGGCGTAAAAAAGGTTTGTTCTCGTTGGATCCCGCACAATTTGACAATCGCTCAAAAAAATGCTCGTGTGGATTGGTGCAAAGAAATTTTGAAAAAATATTATCGCGGTGTTTTAAAAGACGTTTATAAGATCGTCACAGGCGACAAATCATGGGTCTATGCTTATGAGCCCGAAACAAAACAGCAATTGACCGTGTGGGTCTTCGAAGCCGAGCCAAATCCAACGAAAGTCGTTCGTGGAAGAAGCACTACGACTAATGGTCGCCTGTCATGGGGCGACTGTTCCGCTTGAGCAACGTAGGACGGTCAATTCTGAGTGGTACACCACAATATGTTTGCCTGAAGGCTTCGGAGACATTCGAAAAACGAACAAGAGAAGACAGATCATTGTGCACCATGACAATGCGAGCTCTCACACATCAGTTCACACCAGCGCCTTTTTGAGCGCCCAAAACGTCGAATTGATGGGTCATCCGCCGTACAGCCCTGTCTTGGCACCCAATGACTTCTTTTTATTCCCGCACATCAAGGGAAAAATGCGTGGTCAACGATTTTCGTCGCCAGAAGATGCTGTTGAAGAGTTCAAAAACCATGTTTTGGAGGTGTCTCAATCGGAGTGGAAAAAGTGCTTTGACAATTGAATTGAGCGCATGCAAAAATGTATAAATCTTGCTGGAGAATACTTTGAAAAATAATAAAACCATTTTTGATCATAAATATTCATGTTTTCATTATTAGGCCAGAAAATATTTATATACCTACTTATATTTTCATCTTATTCCTTGATTGTATAGCAAAGACACAGCAGTTTCTATGTTCCACTTATTGCACAAAAAAAAAAAAAACTAAATCCCATCTATTGAAGTCACGTCAAGCCAATTGAATTCTAAAACAGTTTCAATCATTCTTATTTAATTTTTAAACGTTCCACTTAGATGGAGACAGCTCTTTACCCTTGTCCCTCACTCGCTTCGATTGCCTCGCCTATTTTTGTACGCGACAAAAGTGCATTGACATTGCCCCATTGCGAAAAATTCATTGGCAGCTGATGCCAATTTTAATTTTGTTGTTGTTTTTCTTCTTCGTTTCTTGGTCTTTTTTATGTTTTGTATGGTATTGTATAGTTTCCAAACCCGCATTCGTTTAGCTGTTCTCAAGTGAATGCCAGACTGTGACCAGGGCAGAGACCGGAGCCAGCTTTCTGCCTCAAATGCGGCGTAACGCATAGAGAAATGTTTCAATTTTTTTTTTTCTTCTTCCCCCTATTCGAACATATTTATACTCGTACATACATACATATTTAACATATTTTGCATGTCTCCTGCGGGGTCTTGACGCCTCGTTGGACAACAATAACAACAATTGCATTCATATTCATGTGACAATTTGCATGAGCTATATAAATGAGGCCAGAATGGAATAAAGCTGCCTCAACAAAATTTTCTATCTAATTTATTGCACAATTTAAATTGCATTCAAAAAAATGTTGGCTCTGGTTTATGTTTTGAAAAGGTCAATGAGATGGTAAAGAATATTCAATGACCGCTATTCAAATGAGCTGGAATGTCTGTTTGTTGGCCTTCAAGTGAAACGATTAAACAAGTCTTACTGATAATAATAATAATCATGAGCACAGACAACAAAACAAAATCATTGTATACCAAGAGTGAATATTCCGTCGCAGAGAACAGGGGACAATAGCAGCAGAGCAGAAGGCAGTAGCTTGTTAGCCGATTTTTGATGAAGTGCATATTTGGCTTTGGAAAAGATAGAGGAACAAATATCTAACAAGAAATTTGAAAATTATAAATATGTTCCCCAGAGATCACTGAATAATAAATGATGTCAGATATTTCACTGGTTCAGGACTGGTTCCAAACCCGCTGAACCGGTTCAATAGTGGCTCAATGCCAGATCTCAGAAATTATTGAAGCTATTCACTTAAAATTTGGTGTCTAGGTTAGTGATATGGAGAAAAAGTATTACTGTTTGAAGACCAGTTCCGAACCCGCTGAATCGGTTCAAAAGTTATTTAGAGCTGAATCTCAGAAGTTATGGAAGCCATGAAATTTGATGTGTATGTAAGTTACTTAGAGAAAGACATTGCGGTGGTTCAAAACCGGTTCCGAACCTGCTAAGCTGATTCCAATGTGGTTCAGAGCCATATCTTAGATTTTATTGAAGTTATAAACTTTAAATTTTGTTTGTTGGTTAGTTATAGGGAAAGTGACATTTCAATGGTACAACACCGATTCCGAACCCTATTGAACCGGAACAATAGTGGCTTATTATTTAAGTTACAATTTTAAAATTCGGTGTTGAGTGGTTTAAGACCTGTAGCAAACCATTTTAAATAAAGGTAACATAAGTTGTTCAGAGCCATATCTCATATATTAGGTAGGTTGGTTATATGGAATCAGACATTTTCCCAGTTCAAATATGTTTTCGAAGCATTTTAAACGTATTCAAAATTCGCTAGAAAAATAAAATTTCCTGTGAAGTTTTGTAACCGTTTTATTAGTGGCTCGAAAATATCAACATAATTTGTAAGGACCCGAGCGACGCCGGGTATAAAGCTATTTAGTATAGTATATAAACTCCGGTGCATAACTCTAACCGCACTCAACTTTTTCATTTAACGAGTACTCAAAGAGGGGAGAGCAACAATTGTGGACTGCAGATAAAAAGAGAATTAAAAATAAGATAAGCAAGAGCCGTTAAACGCGTACATGGTTTCAAGTCAACAATATAAATATTTTGGAGTGCGGGTCATGTTATCCTGACATGAATCCGATAGAGAACTTGAGGGTATTATTAGTTATTAGTTATCAAGATGTCCCATAGCGAAAAAATTACAATAATAGAGGCATGAGAAGAACTTTCTCCAAATTTGCTAAAAACTCTGGTGGACAGTATGCCAAATCGAATTTATGAGCTAATTAAAGTCAAGGGAGGTCATACTCAATACTAAAATAAATTTTAAAAAAATTTTTCCTAATCGCTTGTTTTTCGTTCTTGAACTGCGGCCATAGTTGTGCACCAAGCATAAAACGAAAATTAAATTTTAATGGTAAATTTTGCATTGCTGGTGTTTTTGTTAGGTTCCTTGATTGTGTTATTTTTGATTCTCTTTTTATTTGCATTCACCAATTATTGCTCTCCTTTCTCTGTGTACTCATACATTGGACAAATTGGGTGCGGCCATATTTATGCACCGAAGTTTATATAGGATATATACTAGGTGGGGTGAAAAGTAACCTCCTTAACCGCCCGAGTGCGCTGTTTCCTCAAAAAGATTATGATGCCTTATAGTCAAATTTCAGCGCTATGCAGCTCTTAGTTTTGTTTTGACAGCTGATTGTTGTTGACTTGTTTGCGTATAGAAAAAGAACGAGTACCGGTATTCCCGTTCAAGGGTCCCAAATTTTAATTTTAAGCAACAGTTCACCTTCAGTCATTTCAGCTTCTATGGTAAAGGTGTATTAAGAAAAATTAAACAGAAGTTGTCTCACTTCCGTTTGGTTTCGTTTGCATTTCGTATGGATATTGTGCACTCAGTTCAGGTTATCCCCTGTTGTTTTTCCCCCCTTCTTTTGTCAACATATGTTCAACATAATCACCAACAAGCAGTGGGTACGACTTTTACAAAAACACATTATTCAGAACGAAAAAGTGTGAGGGAGAGACAAGACAAAATTCAATTTCCAATTTGTGTTTTTGTTTCTGGGTTTTCAGTTATCAGCCACTTGAGCGGCGACTTGTGCTAAATATGCAAACACATTTTTGTAACAGTTTCACTGAAATCTGTGGCATTTCGTAGGTCTCTTCTAAGTGCCATAGAAGTAAGTAAAAGAGCGTTGAAAGACAGCATCTGGAGAAGCATTTCAAATTTGTTGTTGCTTTTTTGATGAATTGCCAGGCATTGTGAGCTACCAGCTGTCGGTCAGAGATGAAAGCTATTGAACCATAACAGACAGTTTCTCTTAATGGGTTAGGAGCTATAAATATATACATATACATATACAAAACTATGCCTAGGCATAGGCATATGCATTCGTTTGATATTTCCATATAAATAGCCCTTCTTCATCCACTTCACACTATGACATTTGGCACTGAAGTTAATGCCTCCAACTTTGCTCGGTCAGTCTTGTCTCTCTCTGGGAGACGATTTACGACTTCCGTGAATACATCGATTTCTACTCGGCATTCATGAAGTGCTTGGGATTTAAATACGAAACGTCTGGGCAAGTTGTTTGATATGCAGTTCATGTCTCAGATGTCTGCATTGAGGGAAATTGCAAGAAGAATATTGCAAAAAAAAGAAACAACTGAAATTTGATTTTTAAATGAAACTCTATGGGAGGTCTGTGCAATGCAATCAACCAAATGTAAACATTAATTTTAGAATTAAATGGAATTCACAGGATGTCGCATAAGTATAAACAATTTAGAATTACTTTATTGATATAATGGGTTGACCTTTATATTTTGCAAATAGCCAGCTATTTGTTTAATCAAGCCTAATTAAAAATTTCTATAAATAACTATAACCTTACTTCTTCAAATGCGCTCGGGCACACACAGAAATCCAACCAAATCGTATTTTGTTTTCGGTTTTAGTATTCCTATGTACCACATCTTCTGTTTCAATAAAGCCTGATTAAACATCATAAACTTTTTTTTCCCGGAAATTTCTTTTGGAAGAACATATGGATATTTCGATATTTTAAACTTCTGCAATCTTCTTGATATTGTAAAAAACTTAAAAAACTGGATCCCTGGTGACAGTTCACTCTCTTCTATTCAAACAAGTAAGAAAGTCGGTCAAGCCTGACTGTAATATACTCTGTACACAGAGAAATAAAATCGATCTAAAACCACGATTGAAAATATGTATATCAAGAAGTATTAAAGTATTAAAATCTTCTTCTGAAAATCAACCAACAATAAACTAAACTAAATAACTGATAAACTAACAGTATTTTAATTTTGGGAGATTTTGACAAAAAAGAGAAGGCAAAGCTAACTTCGACTGTTTAACTTCGAAGTTTTAATACACTTGCAAAAGTTCACTTCAACTGATTTAATCTGTAGAATATATATAGGATATAGATAGCAGCAGGGCTGCAAGCCGGTTTTGGACCGAACCGGTTCGAACCCGGAATTCCGAATGTTTTACTGTAAACCGAACCTTGACTTTTAAATAATAATAACGAACCAATTCTATCGGTTTCTTTAAAAAAAAAAAAGTTTTTATTTAAGCGGGTTTTGAGGGGTTTTAAAAGTAAACAAAAATTCAGAAAATTTTCAATTCAGAAAATCTGTAATTTTTTATATATTTTACAATTTAATTACTCTTATTTACAAATTTGGAAAATCTTCGGACGACCGAAGGTTCGAACATAAACCCTATCTCAAAAACCTTAAACCTTAAATTTCTGAACCTTAACCATTGGTAAATGTCCAATTCTACGAGAGTGGAGACCTGAAAAATCGATTAACTAACGTTGTGGAATAAGAATTAATGAACATTTAAAGCAGAAAATGCACATCTTCATTCAATATCTCCCTAATTAAAAAACTCATTTCAACTGATTTGCTATGCTCGTGAGGAAAATGTGTAATTAATCACAGAGCCTGAAAACGCAATCATAAGTATTAGTATAATAATCTTTCATGCAAACCTCCTAATAAATCATGAACAAAATATATTACAAAAAAGCAACTACCAACGAAAATCATTAAAAGTTAAAGCCAAAACACTAAAAAACCTAAAGTTGAAATATTTTTGGATTATTTTTAGTCGACTCTTGAAAACATCAAAAACATGTCTCGGTCAATAGTCGTAAGTTTTTTGTGTTGTTTTTTTTTTTTTACTTGAGCAATTAATACGTGAGCAAACTGGAAAATATGTCAGAAGAGCCAGACGCACAGACAGGGGTATGGGAGTCAAGTGCAAAACAATGTTAAAGTGATGTATTGTTTGAGGGTAGGAGTAACTGGTAAGACGATCCAAACAAAAAAAAAAGAAAAACACATAAAAAACTTTTAGAGAGTGCAAAAAAACTTGGTCCGGTAGCTGTTGAGGAGAATTGTTTTGGCAGTAGCAAAAAGCATAAGCGTAAAGCGCAAAGAAAACCGTATTTAGCAATTGTGAAATCCAAACACGCCTCTCACATTGTCACATTCGACTTGAGTCTGTTCTAATACTTGGCACAAAACGGGGGGGTCGTGGTAATTATCTTTGTCATCATTATGATGAAGATTATGATTAGTGTCTAGCACACACACACTCACACATTTTCCACTGCATAATAAATGGTGGGCTGAGTTTTAACATTGTCGAAAATCTGCTCATATTTCAAGCAACCAAGCGGAAATCCTTTGTCCCCACCTCACTCCAGCTACTCATGCTCCTAAGAGCATAAATAATACTTGCACAGCTCACATTTTTGCAGCTCGTTAAATAGGCGACAGAGTTTGAAGTTTTTGTTGTTGAACTGAAATGTTAGCCATAGACAATTTTTTTTTTTTTAGTTTATTGTTGGCCGAGTTCGGGTTGCAGTTTGTGTAAAAAAGTTTTAATTGGATGCTTATTACACAAATTTACTTCGGTTTTGTATACTAGTTGTGGCAGATAGCAAAGTTAGATAGTTAGATAATGGCTCATTGGGGCTTATCGGGTGTTGGGAAAACTAATAAATGGACAATGAAGTTGATTGAAATCTACAAAAGAGAGTATCTTATAGAAAAATTGGTCAAAACTAAAAAAATTATCTTAGCAAAGTCTAAAAATCTACCTAGGAAACTTTTTGTATCTCTCTTTCACACACTCACAACTCTGATGACATTTTACTTTTGTCTATACCTAAATTTAAGTTCTAATTTAAAATACATTTCACAATTCACTCGCTCAAACATAAATAAACCAATTAGCCAGCCAGAGCTTAAATGCACATGTTACTGCCACAGCTACAAACAAAAACATGCTCCAATTTACATTTACAAAACGCTAATTCTATTTTACAAAATATTTTGAATTGAATTTGTAATTGCCAATTGCATGCGAGCATAATCAGTTTTGCACAAATTAATGCATATTATGAATAAATGTTTTTTTACAATTGAATGACTCGAACATTTTTGTTAAAAATTAGCACAGCTTTTTGAAAAGATTTTAAATAAATGCCTAATCAGTTGAATCATGAAATTGATACTAAATTAAATCAATCAAATGGTGAATTTATTGTTGGCAGTTCCTAGAGTTTGAAGTAATCGTTTACGATCTACCTGCATTTGCCATTTAGGCTCATAAATGGCTATCAGTTTACAGTGCTTTTAAAACATGAGACGGCCAAGAGATTTATTGAACCAAAAAAATAAGAATGAGTTAAATTGGCGTAGCTGCGACTAGGGGATACCTATTTTCAAGAGTTTAAACTAGCTGTGAAAAGGTATAATTTTTGTTAACTAAGGAGAGAGAAACATGATGAATATCAATTAAATACACTTGATCTTCCCGATAGAATATATATCAAGAATGAAGTCGTCAGATTTTGCCTAAGTTCAGAATCATAATGTATCTGATCGTTCATTTGAAAAACGATTCGGTTCGGGTTTTTTGGTCCCTCGAACCGGACAATGATCCTAACCTTGGTTTAGGTGTTGGTTTAGGAAAAAGTACGGTTTAAAAAAATACTTAAGTCACTTATAGAGATCCCATATAAATTTCTAAAGATTTTGGATACACATTACTAGAACGGTGCTTTGTATAGTGAAGATGCCTTTGGGAAATCATATCCAAATTCGGAGTATTACGATTTTGAGAAGAAAAATAAAACACTAAGACCTATTTTCAGACCAATCTGTTGTATGGCAGCTATAAGTTATAGTCGTCCGATTTTGATCAGAATTGTGTGGTTGCATATTAAATTACTTATTGCGAAGTTTGTAGACGGTTCCATTGAAAACAAAAAAGTTTTTCCTACCAGAACTAGATTTTAAACGATAGTTCTTTTGATAGGTGTATTTGCTAAAGCCTTACGATTTTACCGATTAACCAGAATTTTGTAGATGCATATAGAATTAATAACTAACAAGTTTGGAGACGATACCATTAAAAATAAAAAGTTGTTCTCACTAGAACTAGGTTTTGGGCCGATCATTCAAATGGCAGCTAAATGATATAGTCATCCAAGCCGGCCGGTTCTGACAAATGGGCAAATATGTATTTGGAAAGATTGGTCATGATAGCTTTAAAACTGAGGGAGGAGATAGCAAAGAACAAAAAAACGACGGACAGTCGGACAAGGTAAGATCTACTCGGCAATTGATGCACCTGTTTTTAAAGCGTTTCGCGTCACGCACGATCACGAATGATCAAGCGTACACAGAGACAAAAATTTATATGAATAGGCAGTCATTTCCAAATTTTTTCATATCAATTTCACTCCGATATGACGAAGATTAACTTGATTTGTTCGAAAAAAAAAAAATTACAGATCTTTTTCTATAAAAAAAAAAAATAATTATCTTGTCTGGGGATCGAAGTCGGGACCTTGGACTTAACACGAATGCAATGTTAAATTGTTTATTAAATTGTTTTATAAATTTCTTAATATAAGCATATTGTATTATTGCCTAATAGCCGTGTTCGCGTTTTTCTAAGAATCTGAACTTGGTGGAATGTTATGCTTAGAAAGCTTTCTTCAATATGGAAAGAGAAAAATATGTATTTTTCCAAAAATCCAGATACATTTTTTTACAGCAGCGGTGGGCATGAAATTTAAGTTTGGAAGCAGTCCAACAACAGCAGAAAAAAAAACCATTAGAAGCGTGCCTCGAGTCGAGCAGCCGTCTGTCAGGCGAAGTCTCGGTCTGCTTGTGCATGCATTTTGTTTTTGTTAATCGTTCCGAAGCGACGCAATTGCCTGTGCAACCAAAATAACCGGTGGTTTAGTGGGCTGGCTGAGCCAAAAAAGAACCCAATGGCTACCCATCGCTGTTCTACAGGAAGCTTAATGTAATTTCGTGAATAGTGCATGACAATGTATGAAGTATGTCACGCACAAAACAAGGATGCAACACGCACGTATCTCTGGGTTTCATTACGATCACGTCATGACACGTTTAAATTCACGTAATGCGCGCACCTCTAGTAGAAATCAAAGAAGGATACTGAAAAAACGACGCATACGCCTATTGATCGGTAAATTAAAGAAAAATTTAAATATCTAAGAAGAAGTTCAATACGAAGTACACTGAAAAAAAGTCCAAAGTTCCTATTGCAATCCTGTTAAACACAAATCGTAATTGTGTGTCAATGCTTCTTTATCATAAGTAAATTTGTTATACAATTTTCGAAAAAAAAAAAAAATTTTCGGAACTCCAAATTTTTTTTGTGGTTGGGATCGAGAAGCAACGGTACTTTATTTTCAAATTCAGGGTCAGGATCAGGACGGAATTTACTGATTTTTAAAATTTAAGGTCGGGAATTTGTATCGGGTTCGGGAAGGGTGGGAATAGTAGTGGATTCGGGACGGGATTGCATTTTTTGTATCGTGTCCATCTCTGCAATAAACCCAAGATCGAAACAAAACTTTAGGTAAGCGAACCGAACCTTAGACTTAATGACGGGTTCAAAGCTTCGAAACGAACCTCCTTCAGAATTTTATAGGTTTTCAACCTTGATTCTAACTTTTTGCACGTTTTTTTTACCTTTTGTATCTCTTATAAATAAAAGGTAATCTCAAGATAGTCAAAATAGACATTTTGTTTTTTAAGACCTCTTTATTAGACCCAAATCTTTTACTGCCGAGGTTTTTTTTAGGTTTAAAAACAAGTCGCTGGGACTAGATGAATTTGTGGATTTTTGCCAACAAGTTCATTCCACTTTTCTTTTAATGCAAAGTCGCATCTACTCTTTAAAGTTATAGGGTAGACAACTGAAGACAAAAACCACACAAACACATACACCTGAAATTATAACTTCTTTGCCGCACTATAAAAAAAAAGAAACCAGTTTCAAGCACATGCACCAGAGGCCTCCAATAACCAACACATCAGTCAGGCAAGAAGCTATCAAAAAAGTTTTATCAAAAAAAAAAAAAACATTTTTAGTCCACTCAACGGGTTTCTTTACTTTTTATTTTTTTTTTTTTTTTTGGCTAATTTGTTAGGGACCCCATATTATGCATTTATCTTCAAACAAAAGATCGAAACGGCTAAAAAACATCCTTTGGGCCAAACGCTTGATTCTCTTTTACTTGTTTTTTTGATCTTTTGCGCACGAATTAACTTCAAACAGGCGTGAATAATGCTTGCTGATCTTTGAAAAAAAAAATCCATTGTCTTTGGTGGCCGGTTTTTTTTTTTTTTTTTTTGGGTTAGAAAATCTGAGAGAGAGACCACATTAAAGTGCCGCCTGCTGACACGCTTCTGCTCTCCATCACTGGGCTTATGACATGTGCGGTTGGTAGTGTGCCTTTACCCTACCCTTCCTACCCGTTGTGCCTTTCCATCATTCTTCTCTCATTTACTGTGCCACAGTTTTCTTGGCTTGTGCGCTTTTTGTACATATTTCAGATTGCTGATAGTTTAATTGGTCTGGACTTAATGCCTCTCTGTGTGTGTGTGTATTTTGCGGTTTTTTTTTTTGTTTGTTATTTTTATGTTTGTTTTTGTTGTATGCCACTGGTCTTATACGTCATTGGGCATAATGAAGATATCACATGGTGGGAATATTAATGCTAATTGAAATATGCCAAAGTGCTTGATATAGATCATGGAATTCCTCTAAATTAGCTTGATTAGTTAACATGACTGGAAGAAAGTGAAGTGGCATACGATAATTTGATCGGTTTCTAAACAAACAAGTACAAAA
The DNA here is from genome assembly GCA_018904225.1 of Lordiphosa mommai. Lineage (NCBI taxonomy): Eukaryota > Metazoa > Arthropoda > Insecta > Diptera > Drosophilidae > Lordiphosa > Lordiphosa mommai. The sequence goes on from JAEIFT010000284.1 coordinate 113,742, forward strand.
ATTGACCAATCACGACTGTAATTTACTCTATACCTGGCAAAGATTGAATTTAGCTGACAAATTTTGAATGTGGCGCCACATTTTAATAACTATAAATGCATTTCATTCATTTCAATTTGAAATGAATCATAGTAATACAAAAATTCCAGTAAGAGTATTAAGCGGGAAAAGCTTAACATCAAGCTACCTAAATTTTTGAAGGTTCAAAATCATCTTAAACAAGTAATCACGCGTGATTTCTGACCGCAGGCCATCTCAATTACATCGCTCCTCTCATAGCCAGGTCCAATTGGAAAATTACCAGTAAGCTATTGCCCTCTCGCTCTCTCTTTCTCGTAAGTTCTACCAATCGCTGTGTTGTTGTTGTTGTCGTTGCTTAGAATTTTCTTTTACGTATTGCTCTAATATCGTTCATCTGATCGAAAAACGATGTATGGCGGGTCGATAAATAATGAGTAGTAGAATATATGTCTAGAATGTTCAAACTATCTATCTTCAAAATTGTGGGAGTTATTACGTTTTTTATAATTTTCGGGGGAGGCAGGGGGCGTGGCAAAAATTAAAAATAAACTTGATCTGCCTGCAGGTAATAGAATTATATGTTCTATACACATCAAACCTTTAACTCTTACCATCTCTGAGATCTGTTTGTTCATACGGACAGACGGACATGGCTATATCGACTCGTCTATTGATGCTGATCAATAATATATATAGTTTATAGGGTCGGATATGCTTCCTTCAGGCTGTTACATACATTTGCACAAACCCAATAAACTCTGTGTACCTTCGGTACAGAGTATAAAAAGCTAGTTTGGAGTAATGACATTAAGCATTCGAGAGTTAAAAAACAACATAAACTGTATTTATCTTTTGACATCGTCCGTCTCGCTCTAACCACCATGTTTTTCCTATTGTTGTATGTATATAAAGGTAGCACCTGTTCATTTCAACGAATATGTTAACTTGTTCTTTTTTTTTAAGATGAGTCAAATCACTTAAATAGCTTTGTTGCTCCATTGTTTAGTTGTTCTTCTGTTCTGTTGTTCAGTTACTCTGCTGTTCCGAGCCATTTTGATTTGAAACTAAACACATACTTAACTACAGAAGTAAGTTTAAAATTAATCATGTCTATAACAGGCAGACATTTTCTATCCCCATTCATTAGGAAGTGTGATATTGTAGCGAACCTAGGTTCCTACTCAACAGTCCACTTTCAGTGCTAAGGGAAATGTAACGATTCGAGTACTTTACACATGGCGATCTCTATCTTTTTTCTACTTTAGGTTCAGATCTAGTTTTCAGTAGATCCACAGAGCATTATTATTAGAGAGAAAGATTCACACGCCTCTCAATTTGTGACGCTGGTAAGAGATATTACGCATGAAGATACTTTTGAAATGTTGCCAGTGAGTTCAAAATGTTGCTAAGGTCTTATCGCACATATAGGAAAACACGGTGGTTAGAGCAAGACGGACATTGTCTTGACTGTACGGGTTGCCATATCGACGGACCCTACGTACTTTTGGAGTGTCAGATCGCTTAATGACAACCGCGTTTGAAGCGTCAGTCAAGATTTACTGGAAAACACGCACGCGAGCGCTCTGAAATTGAATTTATTCAACGAACAGTCAATTGTTCAAAACAAAAAAAAAAATCGTGAATCCCTTTCCATTGAATGGGACCGTAAATAGCAATTGCCGTTTTACGCCACTGAAATCCTCAGAGATTCGAAGTGCCTCTTCGACGAAAAGTCACATTTGGTGCGGCGTTATGCGAAACGGTCATTGGGCCGTTTTTCTTCCAAATGAAATGGCCGCTGACCATCAACCAGGCGTTATCGGACGATGACCATTTTGTGATGAATTATTCGTCGGCGTATGAGGCAGTTCTGGTTTCAACAGACGGCGCTCCACCCGCACACAAGTCGCATAACAATAGATTTTCTGAGAAATTGTTTCCGGGCCGTTTGATGTCGAAAAGTGGTGATTTGGACGCCACCGCGTCGCCCGTTGACGCCGCTGACTTCTTCTTGTGGGATATTTAAAGTCAAGTTTACGTTAACAAGCCAGGACCGTAGAAGAGCTCAAGGACACATTCGTGAGAAAAGCCGCTATTCCGGCGAATGTTGCGAAAACGATGGAAAATGCGCAAAGGGCACAATACGCCATCAACCCAATTGAGATATCATATTCAAAATTGATGTAAACAAATCTCTTGAAAAATTAAATGTTATTGCAACGCATTTTTATTTTTTCTTTGATTTTTAAAAAAAACAGGGTCCGTCGATTGTCAACCCTCTTAACAGTAAGAAAGAACAGCTGATTAACTGTCAGTGAGAACTGAAAGTACAGTCACTCAGCAAAAAGTAACTGAACAAGAGTCCCTGAACAGAAAAGAACATGTTCACTTGTTCAGTTTAATTAACAACTCTTTTTTGTTCACTCACTCATAAAAAACCCAACTCTTATGTGTACTTTATTAATGAGTAAAGTATTTAGCTGCGATGTCATGCCTTTATGATATCGGATTCAAAATATTTATGGATATGGACTTTCTCTTTCTTTCGGTAAGAAGTTTATGACAATCTTCCAATAAATCCATTTTTAAGTCTATCAATTAAAATCATATATATAATTTGTTTTTTTTTTCCAATAAATCGCTAGTCTTCCATTTGATTAATCAATTTGAAATGTCTTTATTATGCATTTTCTTTCCTCTTTGCTGAGTGATTTAATGTTAGAGGTGTAAATTGCATTTAATAGGCATCAAAACTCATTTCCCCAGACATGTCAATGTGGCCAAAACAATGCATTAAAATGCCACCCCAGGGACACATAAAGACAAAATAGAAAATTTATAGACCATCAAGATCTGGAGACTATATATTTGTATACTAATCTAGCCTATAGCCAAGTCATCTCTAATTTTAAACTACATAAATTCATTAAACTAATCTCATAAATTTAGCTAAAATGCTGAAATGCATTAAAACATATTTTAAATACAGGTACACCATATATACTTCTATATATTTTGAAATTTATACATATAGCTGAACACAGAAATATTAATAAATATTTTTTTTATTTGAATTGAGTTCAATGTCGAATATATTTTCAATAAATTTTCAACTCAATTCAATTCTTTCATTTAACTTTTTGGTTTTGAGATATTATGTCTGCACAGATGTTGATTTTATTATTAACCAAAAAATTGATATGTGTGTAAGCAAAGTGACATTAATTGGACACTCACACACACACGCACCTTACACGCGATCTTTGGCAGACATTGCGTCGAGGCACGGACCACACCCAACTGTCTGGTGGTGCGCGTGCTTAAGAAATTTTTATTTTCAAAAATAGCTTAATTAGTGGACGAAAAAAAAAAATGAAAAGTGTAGCGTAAATGAAAATGAAACTCATGCACGACACATACAAAATATTCCATTCTATTATGTTGCGAGGGCGTTGCTAATGCTGTTGTAGTCAGATTTGTTTTTTTGAATATCATAATGTTAATGGGCCATGGAGAAGAAGGGCCAGAACTATAATAAATTAGGGTGACATTTGTGTGTTGTAAGGGGATGACATCGTTATACATACGAACTTGTTGAAGGGTACATCATAGATTTCCATGTTCGACAAACGATTTGATATATCGAAAGCAACAAAAGAAGAGCCAGCAGTAGCTCAGCAGCATTTCAAATTTTATAAGCTAAATTCTCTCTCTCTCTTTCTTTCATTTATGTCTTCAGAATGGACATGTACGTTTGCTTGCACGCTGAAATAATGTTCGAGCTTAGTAAAAATATCTTTCACTTTAATACACAAAAAAAATATAAAAATAAAGATTTTGGGGTTCAGCATTGCATTGCGAAATGTGTGAGAATTAAGCTGGTATACAGATGCTGCTGAGCTGCTGCTGCCTCGTTTAAGTAAAACGCTTAATCAATTTAACTTTTGCAACAATTTATATTAATTATGGAACAGACCATTTGAAAACCAACACTGAGACTATTAACTAGGCAAAATGAAGTCGTAAATAATAAATTGTATATTTCTAAAATTTAAATACAACAACAAAACGAAAAAAATAATAAAATAATAATTGGGAATTGCAGCTAAGCGAGCAAAGCAAGAATTTACTTAGTATGAGTTTGTAGTAAGTGAACTAAAAGAAGAAGAACGCTAAGTTAAACAAAAAAGTTTTTGAATAAAAATTCAAATTCAGCAAAAAGATCACAGAAAATTGATAATATCTTATATATCAGGGACATTCTCTCAAAAATTAAAATAAAATATATTTGACAATTTACATGGTCGATGGCCTGATATTTTGTGCTTTTTAGTTTCCTACCCACAACCCAAATCGATAAATGTGTAAAACTTATCAGACACTTAAACATAAACAAAATCGTCGACGGCTTTTACTCTGAATATTCAATAGGTACAACACATTTTAGATTGTCGAGCTTATAATAAATTTATGCAACGCCACAAAGAAATAACAAACTCACTGAATATTTATTTTGTATTGATAAAAAGTCATTAATTAAGTTGCGGTTGTTGATTTGAAATTTATTTGTAAGTAGTAAAAAAAAAAGAAGATTTGTGACGTCGATGGAATGCTCGTATCTTGGGTTAAAAAAAAATTATGCAAACTCATCCAATAGCAGAGCGGGTGTGTCTGTCTAAATGAGTTTCCCTTTCTCTGTGCTGCCAGTATGTGTTCGTGTGTTTGTATAAACAATATTCAAAATGTTTACTATTTTAAACTATATTTTTGCCCAGCTCATGAAATGTAAAACTATTTATGACTTGGTGCAAAATGTGGCCCAGTTGGTTTTATCACTCTTACATGACTTAATAGACCAAACTTCCCCTATTTATAGAAAGAGGAAAAATATGTACAGATTCCTCAATTTATTACGTATTTATTACTCTATTAAAACTGCAAAACACTTGCTCTAGAACACACAACTGAGTCATAAAAAAAAACCAAAAACATAAAACAAGGACATTCGGTGAACATAATTTCGTGTGTTTTTATTAGCAACAGATTTGTTGGTTGAGTTCACAGTGCAACCCAAAAATATATTTTTATGAGCCTGTTAATCAATTTAATGGAGTGTGGGATTTATAGATTATACAAATTTGAAAAACTTTATATTCATCATAAATTAGATTTTGGTATGTGTGAATAACAACAAGATATATTTGTCTTTCTTTTGGGCTTGAATGGAAGTTATTCGGTGAGGAAAGGAAATACTCTGTTGTGACTAAAATGACTTAATTAGCGTAATGAAAACACAATCAGAGCTCTTAAATAATTGTCAACATATATTTTGCAATGCAAACAGCTTTCATCAAAGACAGAAACGGTTTCGCACTTTGCAAAACACTTTTTGTTTTAAGAGGCTCTGGTCGAACACCCATAATTTTGTCCGTTGTTTGTTGAGGTGGAAAACTATCGATAGTCGGCACCATCGATAGTTAACGATAGTTTTTTTAAACCATCGATAGTCAACGATAGTTTTTGATAGTATGTTTATTTAAACGCTCAATTTAAAAATGCAAGAATTGTTAATAATTTATTAAAAAACGAACTTAAAAAATTGTTTCCGTCACTTTTGGTTTCAGTTTTGGCATAAATATTGGTTTGTGGGTTCCGATTAGACCGTATTTTTGATCCTTGGGTCCAATAGAGATAATTTTGTTTTTTTCTAAACACTAAATTAAGGCAAACTTCGTGCTAAATACGTTAAATAAGAGGTTTTGATACCAGGAAGAGTTTCTTCTAAGCTAATTACTCCGTAGAGCACAAAGCATAGTTAGTAGTAGAACGTTTATGAGATTAGGAGACAAAGTTACGAGTCGGTTTAATAGGAATACTAAGATTAATTTGACTAATCAACTCTAATAAATTTAGAATTGGTAAATATCGTTGATAAGTGCAAATTATTTCTTTTTATTTTAAGAGCTACCTATTTAGTGATGTGTAAAGCTTGCAAAAAAACTATCTAAAACTATCGATAGTGGAGGGGTCTCGATAGTGCCTCGATAGTTCTCCACCTCTAATATATAGTAACTAGCTTAAACCCACGACTTCGCTCGTACCCCAATAAGGAAACATCTGTAAGCAACGGTTTTTCCAATTATTGAACCCCCGCTAGAAAAGTCGGAAAATTGTGGGAAAACTGATGTATGCGACTGTTTTGTTCTTCTTTCAGACCTACGTAACACAATAATAACAACGTTATCTTAAAATTTTGAAAATCACCCTGCGAAGTCGGAAAATTAGTTCTTAGCATAAACATGAATAACAAATAAAATTTTTTCTTACCATTTTCCGTAAATTTTCCGCTATTTTCAAAATTTTAAAATACTGTTTGTAACTTTTTATTATGTAGAAGAAATTCCAACAATTCATTTGGAGCTGATCGGATGAAAACCAACAGAGTTTCATACAACAGTTTCCCGCCCATTTTCCGACTTTCTTGGAATAATTCTAATATTTAAAAGCAATGTATTTCATATTATTGTATGTGCAGCATGGAAAATGAGCTTGAAGCAAATCGGTCAATAACTGAAACTCCACACAACATTTCCAAGCGGGTGGATGAATTTTCCAATAAAAGCGAATTCAGTTTTTATGAAATTTGAAAGGTTTTTAGTCCGTTCGAATGGAAGACAAAAATATTTTTATCACATAAAATTTTTGTAAATTTTCCGGATTTTCCAAAATATAAAATCGCCTTGTTAATAATTTGTTATGTAGAGCTTTGCAAAATAATTTTGGAGCTAATCGGATAAAAACAAAAGAGTTTCATACAAACAGTTTTCCGATCATTATTTCACTTTTGGGGAAAGATTTCCCAAAATTTGAAAGTCACTTTAGAACTAATCGCTAAACCCATTTTCCACCCAGGGGGTTTTTTCAAATATTTTTTTGGCAATTTTCCGGATTTTTCACAATGAGAAAATCACGTTGTTAATATTTTCAGAATTTTCGGAATTTCAGGCAATTCTTTATAGTTTATTTTCAAGATTTTCAAACTTTGGGTGGAACGCAAATTGCACGGAACCCGAGATTTAAGCTGAGTAAAACCCAGATTGAAGCAATAAAACTGAAGTAAGAAAAACATTTAGAACCGAAACTGTTCCGGTACAATGTTACTGTTCTTTTCGGTTAGGATTTTGGGCAGCTGCAGCATTCCTCGCTCGTAGATCTTTTTGTGCTTGTCGTTGAAAACAGGAAGTGCTTTTTGGCAGCTTAAACAGAAATTAATGTATAACTTTTTAAAGAATTTTAAAGAGCGCAAAAACTATGATAAACTGAGGATGCAAGGTCGGGGCAATATGATGAATTTGCTATAACTTCCCAATTCAGCTGCAAGGCAAATAAAATTCAACTTTTGTCAGTCTATTGAAGGGGTGAAAATCTGCTAAACACAAATCTGTTTGGCAAAATGCTTCATCAAGTCAGGATTTTTTGGTAATTTAGTAAACTGGAATTGGTCTGCCTAGTGTAATTTTTGACTAGTGACCAAAGATGTATGCGGTCGAGCCATGTCATGATGATGATCCTGGAGGCTTCTCTTTGATTCTGGTGTCCAATTCGGATACCTGACAACATTAAACAACGGAATTGATGACTTTATTCCCTGGAAATTCCACCAACAAGCAGAATTGGAGCTTAAGTAGCAATCCTTCTCTTTGGGAAGTAAAATAGCAAAATATGCCGAAAATTCTTACTATTATTTTTCATAAAACAATTGCTGGAGCTTCATCAAATAATATCGATTGACGATTTACTTTTTATTGATTCTTACGATACTTAACTGTTCGGCCCTAAAGCCCTATGTCCACTCGACGCGGAAATTTCCACGCGAAAAAGTTGATATTTCGCAGATACTTAACAGACTCTGTTAAACTGCTGTAATTACGATTCGAAGTAACATTGTGCTGTTAGTGCGTTGTTAGTTTGCAGGCAACTGTTAAATAAGCCGTTTGCAACAAAATAAATATAAAATTGCGATTTTAAAACTTAGTGAAGGATGGATACACGGTTAGTACATTATTTGCATATATTAATGTTTTTGAATATTTTTATCATTGAAGCGAACTTTTATTGTTGAAACTAAATGTGGCGAAACTGTCCGCCACCAGGAATGGCAGGAAGAGGACCAGCAAAAAAAAAGCACAGACAGTGGGTCAATCCATATCCATAAAAGTGCACATTTTGATCATTTAAAAGCATGATTTGTAAGCAACCAATACGTTTGTTTTGACTCTCTTTGATAATTTTGTAAAGTAATATTCCATAGCTTAAAATTAAATTATTCCAGATAATTGTGGGATTTTTTTAAACAAAGATATACCGCTTTTGTTAAGCTCTTCACTTATCCTCAATCACGCTGCGGTGACCGCGTTGTAATCAGAGTGTTTTTTTTAGACAAATCCCAAATCTCGCTCTTGAATTCGACGGCATGGATAAGTTTGAGCTTATCCTCCTAAGTAAATGCCATAAGGCGTCGCTTTCTGGCCGAATCATTTTTGGTGCGCTCATTTTCAATTAAATCTTCTTCTTCTCACTCAATTTCCACACACAAATATCGTTTCGCATCGTTCTTTACATACGTCACCGCGAAATGAAACGATAACAGTATGTTAATCGCTACGTGATTGCTAACAGAACGTAATGGCAATACGTAGTCTTTTTTCGCGCGGAGTGGACACTCAATATGGAATGGTAACGCTGAAAAATTCCGCAGCTGTTTTTTTTTATATGGAGTTTTTCATTTCGCGGCCGTTTCGCGTCGAGTGGACATAGGCCTTAAGGTTACAACTGCCGTTTAAAATTAAGCCTCATCCTATCCATTGAAAAAAATCCCCAATATATACTTTATGGGGCCGAAAATGCTTCATTCTTTACGTTACAAACTTCAGACCAACTTAATAATACAATCTGCAACAATATACAAATCATTCGTATAATTTCTTAACATTTCACTTCAAATTCATTTCAAAATTTCCCAATTCTCATAATTCATGTTATAAACATTATAAAAATATCTTACAATAAGTTAACACACACTCACACAGAACGGAACCAAAACATAAAATCGCCAAAATATTTCCTAATACCACCTTGCGGTGCATAAACATTTCAAATGTTTAAAGGCGCCAACCAAAAATTGTAAACAAAAACAAAATTTGATTTTTTTTTTCAAAAGCTTTTTTCGAAAAATGGATGCCAACGTGTAATCCCCTAGAAACGATCAACAAACAATAAGGCAAAATACATTTTAAGCAAAAACAAGTTTTCAAACATTCCACAAAAACCCCAAGAAAGCAATAAATATATATTAATTTCAATAAAAATGCAAATTGCCAAAAAAAAAAAAAAAAAAAAAAGTATATAAATTATGAAATGGCCAATTTGCATTGGCGCCAGAAAAGAAATTTATGGTTTACCGTCACGACGCGATAAGAATGAGACACATTAATAAACAACAAAAATAAAAATTGCTTACCTGATCTTGACAGAAATAACCAAATCCAATAATCCCGGCAATGGCTAAAAATAGGCAAACGAATATAATTGTTCGTATTTTTGAGCGTGGTTCCATTTTCTTGATTTCATAAACTCCGCTTGGTAATAATAATGCAAAATCACTATCAACTTGTACAGAGACGTTCTTATGCATATCCACGGGCATGTTCCATGAGGAGAGCACAAAACGTTCAATTACATCACAACCAAAAATTTGTACACTCCAAACACAATTGGAAGCATAGTCCAATGCCCGATAAGAAACCTATCCATTTAGCTGGAATTAAGAGAGAGAGAGAAAATAATAAATAATTATATTTTGATGAGTAAGAAAATTCAAATGTAAACAAAGCAACAAACATTTAAAACGATTTTGGTTACTTGACCGAGTTAGATAAGGAATACAAAAACTTCAAATAAATCATTCTGCTTGACCACCAGCTGATAAGCAGGCTCGCCTGACGGAAAAGATTCTATAAGAAAAAAAATGGCTTGTGATTTTTATTATTTTGACAACGTTGCAAGAATTCAAATTGTGCAAAAGATAACGAATAAATTATAAATTGAAAGCAAAAACAGATGAAGCAAAATATGATTATTTGAGGAAATTATATGATTAAAATCTTTTCACATCAATAATTTGTATTCGAATAAAATAATGAAATAAAATATTTTGAAATTAGGGCTGAGTCTACTCGGTGGCTCACAACATTCCAAATCTAGAGATTTTATTCAAAACAGAGTTTTTGGAGCAGGCTTAGAGTGAGTGTTCCTGGCTTGGAATTGGCTTATGATTTTTTGAGTATGTACCCCAATATTAAAAGTCAATTGGACGAAAATCATTGTAACATTTTCTTAAACAGGATAAAAGCGAGTAAAATACAAAAAAAAGGCAAGCTAACGACTGTGCCAGTTTAAATACATGAAAAAGTTTTCTCCAACTGATTTAACCGGTAAAAAATATATAAAATATAGATATCAAATATTTTAAACTTTTTTAATATTTAATAATAAAAATTTGATACCATAAAAAAAACTTTTCTTAGTAAAACACATTTTCCGACCGATCGGTTCTATGGCAGCTATATGCTATAGTCATCCGATTTTGATAAATTTTTTCAAACTTACGTAAAAAAAATATAAAACTGATATACCAAGATTGGAGACGCTACGATGAAAACAAAAAAGTTTTTCTCACTAGAAGTAGTTTTTTGACCGACGTTTACAGCTATTATAGTCACCCGATTTTGATAAATTTTTTCAAATTATTGACATATAAAATAATATATTCCAAGATTGGAGACGCTACGATGAAAACAAAAAAGTTTTTTCACTAGAAGTAGTTTTTTGACCGACCGTTTATATGGCAGCTATATGCTATAGTCATCCGATTTTGATCAATTTTTTCCGAATTGTGTGGAAACATATAAAACTAATATATACTACGATTGGTGACGCTACGATGGAAAACAAAAAAAGTTTTTTCTCACTAAGACTTATTTTTCGACCGATCGTTCCTATGGCAGCTATAAGATATAGTCATTTGATCCGTCCGGTTCCGACATATTAGTTGCGTGCAGTAAAAAAAAGACTCTGTCCAAAATTTCAGCTCGATAGCTTTAAAACGGACAGACAGACGGACGGACGGACAAGCGGAAATGAACTCAGCTCGTCGTCCAGATCAAGAATATATATAGTTTATGGGGTCGGAAATGAATATGTCTATGCGTTACAAACTTCTGGGCAAAATTAATATACACTTTTCAAGTGTATAAAAATTCAATCAATTTGACATGCTCATTAAGACTGCTGATCGAAGCGTCATTTACAAATTGAGGCGAAGTATTTGCTAACCTTCGATTGATTTAATAACTTACAATTTTGAAAGAAATAAATTTCTTCTCAATTTACCAACCGAAAGAGATTTCCAGGACACCGAAAATTGGTTTTGGGTTGGAGTTTGGTTGGAAGAGATTTGGCACCTCCGATAGTGTTCTTAAAAGGCGCCCTTCTCACTTTATTTAATCTTTTAAATGCACGTTGAGATTTAACAATTATATTGTTTTGTTGAATGTAAATTCATCAACCTGAGTGCGTTCGCGTGGCGTGTAATGTTTCATGATAAAAATCTACTTGGACTGACGCTTCAAACGCGATATGTAATTAGTCGATCTGGCATCGCTGTCAAAAGTTATAGAGTTGCCAGATGGACAACCCTGTAAATCAAATAAATCAAGAAAGTGTTTTGACCAAACGGTGTCAAACCGATTGAATCTCAGAACCAGAACCGTAACCGGAACCGTTATTATTTATTTTTTGGGAACCGGTATTTCGGAACCGAAATGACCGAAAAGAACCGAAACATTGTACCGGAACAGTTTCGGTTCTTAGTTTTTTTTTTGTTATTTCAGTTTTATTGCTTCAATCAGTGATTTCCTCAGAGTAAAACGCAGGTTAAACTTTAGCAAAAACTTACAAAGGTTAGGTTAAAGGACCATATGGTATATACTGAAATTTTCTTCTTCTTCTCCAAATTTCAAGATCATAGCTTAAATAGTTTTTGAGATATGGCTTTGAACCACTTTAAAACCGGTTCAAAGACTGGGGACATATATTATGACTCTTTCCTGATCGGCGTGAACATATCGTATAAATTTCATGACGATCGGTACAGTGGTTCCAGAGATATGGGTCTGAATCACTTTTAAACCGGTTCAGTGGGCTCAGTAAAATATCAGTATTCATATAACTAACCAGCACAACAAATTTCAAGTTTATCGCCTGCACAATTTCTGAGATATGGCTCTGAACCACTATTAAACCGGTTCAGCGGGTTCGAATATTGTTTGCAACAATATTTCTTCAGCTGCACAAAGTAAAATGAACATGAACATCGGTTAAAATAGGTTTCATACTTGTCAGCTTCATGTGGGCAAAATGTAAAGGATGAAGAAATTATTATTTCTGCTTCTTCTTTCGCAGGTCCGTATAGGACCAAAGGTTCAAACCTGTTAAAAATTCTATGGTACCTCAACTTATCGAACCTAAGCTTTTGGGCGCGGGACGGGACTACCGCGGGCCCCGATAAAAACTGCGGGATCAGGCGGGATGGAACATATTTTAAAAAGTGCGGGACGGGCGGAATTTTTTCCTTATCTCAAAATTTATTATATTTATATGGGATCAATATATTTAGAGGGGATGAAGCCGCATCGAATTTCTGTTCTTGTTCCTGTAGTTACCGATATGTACCGGTAAAATTTAAAAGTTCTTTAAAACCAAAGACTTGACAGATTGGGTAGTCAACCTATTGTACATACACTTTTGTACGTTTATTTTCGCACGTCGATTTTTATGCAATAAAAATTAAGTTACAAAAAAGATGAATTTAAGATATCTCAAGAGATCTTAAGCTTTACATCCCGAAAAAACAAACGTTTTTAGCTTCTTTTTGAAACTGGAACAACAAGAAGATCCTTTAATATTATGTGGAATATTAAATACACATTATGCAGTTCTGGGAAATAATCCGATTAGCATTAAAGTCAATTTTTCTTAATTTTGTAAGTGTTTTATGCTGTGAAACACCTTGATTTAAGCACTAAAACTGAAAATAGAAAAAATACTCAGATTCAAAATTGGTCCGATGTGATGTTTCGATATGTTTCGGGTCCAAAAATATCGTTAATCGAATAGCGGTTCTTAAAAAATTCAAAATTTCGGTTACGGTTACGATTCCGTTACTGAATTCTATTTAGATATGTTCGGTATATGGTTCCAGTTCGGCTTCCGGTATGATTCTCTACTTTTAAGGAACATTAATACGTGCATAAAATTAACCAAAATTAACCAAATCGTTGTTTTAGGAGTTTTTCGATCAAATTAGAAAAACATTTGACAGAATATTGATTCTTTGAAAAATTGAGCGTTATTTTAGATGTTTTTGCTTTGGTTCAAAATTTTCATGGAACATTGATCTGACTAAAACTCTTATATTTTACGGTTTTCGGTTCGGATAGGTCGATAAAACGAACCGTAATTTTTACGGGTTTATGATCAGAATATTTGAAAGTTTATCGGTTCGGTTCGTTTAAGAATCAGTTTGCATTCCTAATAAAAAATAAAAACTTTAATATGATGATTGCAAGTTTGTATTGTGTACAATATAAACAAATTACCAAACAGTTGGGCAAGTGTATTAATAGCTGTTGCCCACATGGCCAGGCGGACGCTGTGCAGGTTGAGTCTGTTTGACGCCCAGGCGGACGCTAACCGGCGTCTGGTAATATCTCTTGCAGCAATTGTAGGCGCCACCAAAGTAAAGTAGATTAAGTGTGAAATTGTAGTAAACAAATTTGCAGAAAAAGGGAAACTTCAAAATGCAAATATTTATGCACTTTGGCAACATTGCGAAGTGTCAACATGTTGCTGGGTCAAAGCAACAATAACAAAGCCACAGAGCAGCAGGCAACATGTTGTGTGGGACACACACAGGTGTGAGGCCAACCAAAAAAAAAACAACAACAACAACATATTGTTATAAAATTAGACTTTAGCCATATGCTAAACAGTAAACAGAGATTTATTTGTTTTAACTAACAAATTAGCATTATTTTTACGTATAAATTAAGGCCGGGCACAGCACAGAGCAGTGGGAGGGGCGGCATAGAAGGGACCGCCAGTCGCAACAAATGCTAATAATAATAATCCAATTGAAATTAAACAATTTATAAACAACACAACAACACACCAACACATGCGCACGCACACACACACACATGCTTGCACACCAATAACAAATCCCAAACAAACGCAAAAGAGAGAAGCAAAAACAGCTGTTGGTCTGCTGGCAAATGGTTGAAATTTAACAATTTCAGTCAAAATTTACTCACTTTGCTTTAACTGGGCTAACGTTTTGTTAAACTTTTGCTTTAAAATTCACTCAATGGGCCAACCAAAGCACACGTTTATTTATTTACATATTGTTGCCCATTGGCAGCATTTGCACGCTCATTTAGCGCGTTGTCTGCTTTGCGCGACACTTTTTCCCCGCCGTCTGGGGCGAATTTCTCGGCCTACAAATTCAGTTTAAAACTTTGGCACTCACGCGACCCGTTATATATTTAACAATTTTAGCCATTTAAGTTTAATTTAAACATTTTGCGTATAAATATTGTTTAATTTTGTACATAAATTAACGCGCTCACGTCTTTTGGCATCAACAGCGGCGAATAAACTGAATTGTTGTCCCAGCATACCAGCTGTTCGTTTCGATACTTTTTTATATAGAGACGGGAGCAAAGACGATTTAATATTACTTCGTTTCCTCTGTTTGCTTCGTCAGCTGATTGGGGCGCGCACTTTTGAATTTTCGAAGTCAATTCGAACTTGGTGGCGGGTTGGGACTTGCGTGCGTTAGAGGAGTGCGGATAGTGAGGGTTGGCAATTGGAAATGTTTTGCTTGGAGTGGTTTTATTTGGGCTATTTTGCTATTAACTTGACTGATTTGTGGCATTTAAATGACTGAAATAGATGGAATTGTCATTCTTCTGCACATGTTCATCGTTAAAAGTTGACAAATGGTGTAATAAATGGCAAAAAAAAAGGAAAACAAATTTTTATTTTGTTAATAGGTGAGGCGGATTGTGTTAGGTATGGTCGCCCCCGCAATCAGCCTGTTTCACCCACACCCACCACACCAGGTTGTTGCAACCGAAACGTTAACAGAGAAGAGGCACGCATCAAACATGTAGTCTATGTTAACTGGTCTGTGATACAGCTGTTCGTTTCGATACTTTTTTTATAGAAACGGGGGCGTCAGTTCTACGTAAGGTGGCCGCAGTGTGGCCGTATTACATGTACTTATGCGTAGGTGGGCCACGTAGCTGACTTACGTTACACGTGAATTGTAAGCACTTAGCAGGCGCTAGGAAATTACGTTAAATGCTTAACGGCAGTGCTGAGCGGGAAATTTAAATCTGGTAAAAGGCATTCTAAGAGCAATGCTTAATGTAACATACTCGAATCATAACAGAATCGAATTTCAAACCATTTTTCATAAGTGAAATTACAGATTATGTCTGTGAAAGTGGGGAAAACCTTAAATACATCATGGGAAGATCTTGATACTATATCAATCAGGGCTGCAAACATGTTTGAACAGTGCCTTCAGTATACCCGCCATAAGCCCGCAAATAAGTTATCAAAATGGGTTAAAAGTCAATTCAATAAGAAAATTTATTTTTTTAGTTTTTTCCGTGCTTACATTACATTTTATTACAACTGCGGGATCGGTACGGTAAGGGATTGAATTAAAAATTCGGCGTCGAAATCGGTAACGAACAGGATAGACTGTATAAATTCTTGATACCAATATATTTTTTACTGGCCTGGGCAAGCCTAACTTCGAAATTTTAACAATTGAATCGGTATTGAATTGCAATCTAGGGTCGGGATCTGGACGGGAGGGGATTGAATTTGAAATTTGGCGTCGGAATCGGTAAGAGACGGGATCAAAAAAGAGTTAAGCTTTACTGCCTAAGATTTCTGGTATGTGCAAGCTCCTAACTGATCGAAATTTCGAGGAATCCTAAGAATTTTGCATGAGCTTGAAAGCAATACTTGATATTTATTATTTTGTCGTTAATTTTATTGCCTAGATTAACAATTTTCACATCGTTTAGATATCAATGATAATAATAAATACTATATATCCCTTTGTCTTCAAATTTTTTGAAAATATAGAAATATTAATGGGCATTTCAGAGGTATTTTGTCATTCTGAATGATTAGAAATTGAGTTACAAATTTAAAGCTGTTTTTAAATTGAAATAAATAAAGTTTTATTGCCGTCTTCATTTAGATTAAGCTAAATTCTTTGTATTTAACATGCCAAAAGAAGTAAATTAATTGTTCGAAATTCAATTCGTTGCTGAAAAATAGATCAGATACTGATTGCTCTTAGTTTTTTACACTTCGTGCTGATTTTAAGCGTATTTAAGATACAAAATGCTTTAAGATCGGAAAAATAAAACTACTTGTTCCGTTACTATAAAAAAACATCGATATTTTTGGGACTTATTCCATTTCAAATAGAATTTGTCATCACCACCTGGTCTAAACCCCAATCGCTGGGCCTGTATCCTTAAAATCTAACAAAGCCAACAAAAATGTTGAAGATAATGGTAGTAAGGCTTTTAAAAATAATTGCAATACTTCATCAAAAGATTATTCCTTGAACGCTTAAGGAGGTCTTCTACCTTTGAACAGTGTTTTATGAGTGTTTTATAAAAAATTCTGGAGAGAAAATCATAAGAGCTTTTTTAGTTTAGTATTTGGATTTGTGTTATAAATTAACTATATAATAAAATATAAAAAAATGTTTGGATTTCGGATTTTTCAATATTTTTATTAAATATTTGCGGCCGTTTAAATTTTTTTTGTAGTTTAGTGTAAAAAAATAGTAAAAAAATGTTTTCCTCTTGATTGAGGTACAAGCCAGAATTACATCAATTATGCGTCGATTGCAACCTGGCTGGTCAAAATCGGTTCAGTAGAACTGGCGCAATCATGGCTACCAGTTCAAAAAACGTGGTTTCGAAAAAAACGATCTTAACGTTTTGAGCAACGTATAAAATGCTCTACTAAAATGGCTATATCTGCTAAACTATTTTCAATATTTGAAAATGGTTTGAAGGGGATGAAAGGGGAATGCCAAGCTATAATAATAATGCAAAACAAAAAAAAAAAAAAAAATTTTTCAAAGGTTTTTTGCTAAGGGCTTTGCCTCCCCCTAGTCAGCACGATTGAAGGCTTGATATATAGATCCCATTTTGATTCAATTTTCCAAAGATATTTAAAAGTAAAACGTATTTAAAACATCTCACTTAGACCACATCTCTGGCCGTTCGAATTTATGGAAACCTTTTTTTTTTATTTTTTTTTATAATTTAAACTTTTTCGTCTTTAATTTTATTAGTAGATCATTTAACCCAAAACATAAATTAATCTCTAATATTAATCACAGAGCATCCATCCTCCAGTCCAGTCCCAAAACAAGTGGATTAACATTCTCAATTAGCTCCAGCTGCACCGCCACCACCACCACCGCCAATGCCACCACCGCCGCCACCTCCAGAGAAGGCAGAACTGGCGTTTCCCGCACTGGCCGCAAATAATTTCCTTAAATTCTGCAACATGCCCCAGAGCAAAGTGCCAGCTGAGCCCAATGTCTCCAGGACATCAAAACCTGTGCTATCGATCGCCTCCTCGCGATCCTCTTCCGTTTCAATGGCCGCCGATGAATTATGATGCGGTGCATGGTGTACCCCATGATGACCCAACAGACGATGCGTATTGGTGCGTACATGCGAATCATTAACTCCTCCGCCGCCCACTGCATTGATCAGATGTTTGACAGGCTCCAGCACCGGAATGGCCAGCTTAATGCGATGATAGGTATCGGGTGCTTCAGTCGAACCCTCATGCTGTTCACTGATCACCACTTCCATTTTCAATTCATCCTCTAAGCTATTCCGTTCACTTATGGCTTCATCGTCTGTGTCCAGTGAAATCTCTCCGGTCCTATTGCCCGTACCGGGTAATTGCAATAAACTACCAAAAAGTTGCTGCAAATGCACCGAATTTGTTACTTCAGCCTCATTGCGTTCAAAATCGAATTCCTCTCGGGGACCAGAACGACTAGATTTTTGATCTACAAAGCTGGTGACGTGCTTGGATTCGGTTGGCTTGGCGGACGTCGTTAGCAGAAGCAACCACACAAACTGCGTACAGAAATAGAGAGAGAGCAAGTCAGAATATGGAATTATTAATGGCCAATCCAAACAATGGAATGATTTTATGATTTTATAATGAGGCAGTCTATATGCTGCACCGATCTGGGGACATGCCATGGGAGGAATTGACAGAGACCTTGAAATATGTTTTCTAAAAATGTTCAGCTGATATAAGGGAATTTTTTTTTTCTCTTATTTTTCAATTCACGAAATACTTGATTTTAGGTCAAAAGTGGTAAATGGAAGTATTATTTTTATTTTCACTAGAACTATTTTAAAAATCTAAATCTTTAGAGTCATAGAAGATGCAAACTAAGAGTGAGGATCATTGAGTAACCCTGCAATCCGGTTCAGAACCAGTTCTTTTTAGGTTTTTTGGATCTCTTAAAGTTTGTATCAACCGAATCGAATATATAAATGAACCCGAATAGATTCTGTTTAAGAAATGACCTTATATCATCTTCTGCAAGAACATAAATTGTATTCTTTAACGAACTTGCTGTTAAAAATATTAAAAAAATTTATAAATATTGGATTGGTGTATCATTTAGTAAAGACTCGTTTCGAAAATTATATTTTAAATCGCCATTCAGCAAAACGTAATTCCGTTTCTCGACACTTTAATTAGTCACAGGACTATTACAAATTAAGTTTTAAACTAAAATATTCAATAATGGATAGTCATATCAGTCTGGGCAGCAAACCCAAATCATTTTTTCGGAGGTCCGGTTACCAATGGTTAAGGTTCAGAAATTAAAGGATCAATGTTTTTGTGATAAGATTTTGGTTCGAACCTTGGATCGTTCGAAGATTTTCAAAATTTGTAAAGAAAAATAATTTAATTGTTAAAAATATACAAAAAAATAAAAATTTTCTAAATTTTTGTTTACTCGAACATACGAGTTCAGTTAATTTCAATTAAATTTTATAAGTATTATTTCTTCGAGCAATTTTTGGTCTATACCACTTCTCTTATCAATAAAACTAACTTAACTAAGACTTACAACTTTTTTTTGAACGGAACCGAAAGTTTTGGTTTTTTTTTCAAAGAAAGTTCGGTTCAAGGTTCAGTTGGCAGTAAAAGAAAATTCGAAATTCCGGGTTCTACATTATCGGTTTGTTCTACATCATCCGATTTTAATTAAATTTTGTAGAACTCTTTGAAAGCATATATTATTCATAATTAATGTTTTAGAACGCTATCATGGAAAACAAAACAGTTTTTCTTACTAAAACCCGTTTTACGACCTATTGGCTCTATGGCAGCTATAGGATATAGTCATCGGATTTAAACCAAATTTACAGAACTATTTGAAAGTATATGTATAATATTCATATTTCCTTAGTTTAAAAACGGTATCATGAAAAACTAAAAAGTTTTGCCTACTAAAAACCATTTACCGACCTCTCGGTTCTATGGCAGCTATGGGATATAGTCTTCCAATTAGAACCAAACGAAAGTAACTGTTTGTAAATTATTTGCATTTTTACAAAATCATTTGGCGAATTAGAAGAGAAATGATTTAGCCATAAATCGAAAAACGTATGACTTCAAAGACCAATTTGGACCCTTTTGCGTTTGATTTTTTACAGAAGCATTGATATGTACTCTGTCGAATAGGCCAGATAAATATACAAATTTATGCCTATTGTGACCACAAGAAATTCGTGAGGGCAAAATGTACTAGATATCCGTTTTTCCGCCCTATCTTAGAAACAAGAGCTGATGGATCAAAAAGGAGGTTGCAGTTTTGTTCAGTGCACTCCATACTTATATAATCAGTTAAAGATAGGGCTGGACCAAAAATTCTAAAGAATTCTTTAGCTAAAAATTTGGAAAAATTTATAAATTTTCATTTTTGTTCAGAAAATATGAACTTTAGGAAAAATACCAGGGTGTCAAACCGGAACCCGAACAGGAACCGTATACCGAAAAGAACCGATTGAAACTCAGAACCAGAACCGTAACCGGAACCGCTATTATTTATTTTTTGTGTACCGGTATTTCGGAACCTTTATTTTTGGAACCGAAATGACCGAAAAGAACCGAAACATTGTACCGGTACAGTTTCGGTTCTGAGTTTTTTTTTGTTACATATCTTCTTGCTCTTCTATTATTAGGACATTTTTTTCTGAAGTAAAGTTTATTATGTTTAATTTTCCTTCTTAATAACTACTTTTTGTTGTGTAGGTTGCTACCATTTCTATTATATCTTCGGATTAAAGGATTTTTAAATTATACCGGTTCATACCGGTACATACCGGTACGTACCGGTATACTGAAATAAAAACCAAGGTACCGTTACGGAACCGAATACCGAAATAAACAAGAACCTAAACAGAACCTTTTACCGAAACATTAGTTTCGGTACGTACCAGAACCGCAACCGGAACCGAAATTCGATTCGGTTTGATTCCCTGAAAAATACAAATTTTGTGTTTTGTTTAATTTAAATCCTTGATAATAAAATTATATTAATTAGGCATGGTAGAAGCTATTGCTTGTAAAAATTTGTGGATTTACGATAATTGCCCCTATATTTTACAAATATAGAGTGGCTAACGAATATTGCTACCAAAAATTATGAAATAGCCTTAGTTCTGTAAGGCTAATCGGTTACTTTTTTTATGATTTCACTGACTGATTTTAAAATTTTTTTAATCTAGCCTGAATATACTTATATATATATCCGGCTAGAATGTGCAGCAAGTATTTAGCCCAGAAAATCGGCGTCAGTAATAATCAATTGATTAGCGAAAGTATGCTATATGACGAAGTAATTTATATAAAAGAAGCTAATAGGCCAATCTATCAAATTCTTAAGACATGAAGTAACAAACACAGAAATACTTTTACTCTTACATGCAAGAACACCAGACAACATATGGAACTATATGTGGAACTTGACCAACGTAACATTATATCAATTATGCAACTGATATTCTTAACCAGATAATGAAACCGAAAACCGTTGCCAACAAAAGCACAAATCGAACTAAAGGTAAACCAATGACGCCCGCTCAACGGCAACTGAGCAAACTGAAACCTCCGTTCAATAAACAATTAATTAATATGCCACAAATGTACGGGCAATTTTTGTACCTAAAATTTTATTGAATTTGAATAGCAAATAATCTCCCCAACAATCACGGTCACTAAACCATTTGACCGACTGACGGACTGATTCAACGAGTAGGCTTTGGCTAGTTTTTATTTTATTTTTTTTAAATGAATGAAATGAAACTATAGTTCACACAGTAGGCAGTTATATTACAGTTACACTTTCGATTGTTAAATTTTATTTAGTCTTTCTTTGCACAGCTTGAAGTTAACACATTAATACAACTGAAAACAAAAATTCAAATTTTTCAATAAACCAAATTCCAAATTAATCGCCAATAGTTTCGATTCCTCAACATTTATTACATTAGTGACAATATCAAAATCAACAGAATATGCGATTGTTTGGCAAGATTTCGCATATTTTACATGTAAGTAATGAACCTGAATCATCCTGAGGAATAAAAGCCTTGCAAGACCGACGGAAGTCGTGATAGGGGGGAGGGGGTAAAAGCCCTTACTAACGATATATATTATAATATGTTCCTTTATTTTTAGTTAATCGCAAACAATTTTAAAGTATATAAAATTTTTTTTTTTCATTTATTGGGGAAAATGATATTTGATCCCATGTGTTCTACAAATAGCCTCCGATCCAAAATACGATTTCATTCGATTTTAAGACGGAATAATTAAAACAAACTCAGTTATGATAACGTTTTCCGTATGATAACGTGCTTCCTACGAAGTTGTCAAAATTTTTCAGAGCCTTTATCTTCCTACCAATTGAATACCCCAATTATTTCATCCTGCGTACTGACTACTGATTTTCCAAAGTATTTAGCAATGTTTTCGAGAACCTGACATCTGCGTTGCAATTGTTCTAAGTCCTCGCATTCGTTTTTTGCACTTGATGCATCCAACTGCCGCATTCCTAAAATGCTTCTATAAGATTATCAGATTGCATCTTGCTTTAAAGTTCACATTATCTTGGCCCATTTGTGCGATTTTTCAAATATGCTTGGATGTTTTTAATATCTATAGAACCTATTTGCGATTTTCATGGATCAGTCTTTTAGCAAGTTCTTAAACCCTTGTGCTTTATTTATTAAGTTAAAATTTTCACTTAATAATGAAGATCCTTTTCCTTAACAGCATGCTTGAGAATCGGCTCCAAAAGCGTTCTTCTGTTTAAGCGTGGATGTTTGTGAGCTTGATGAAGAAATTTTTCATTTTATCAACTTCTTTGAACTTGGCCAATCCTCAAACTTGTACCCTATAGCTTTGTATCCATTGGCTTACGGCCTGGTACAAATTCTATTTGGTGTCTAGTCCCACTTCTCTATTTCTAGCTTTCGCTAAAGTTGTTGTGTTTTTGAAGGATAGTTTTAGCGTGAAAATGGTTCCTAGTACAGCGAGAAAATAAGTTCCAATGAATTCTTAAAAACAAAAACTTTTTCCGGGGTTTGAACCCAAACATTTAAAAAGCATATCACCTGATCCGTACACATACCCTCTACGTACACACATTTTTGTCACGTTAAAAAAATATATAAATAGAATGCAGAATGCGGTATTTACGATATTGAAATGCGGTCATTACGGTAATGCGGTATATGCGGTGTAAGTATAATTTATACTTATATCGCAATTTTTATAAGTATACTCAAAGTCAAAAAAACACCACCGCATGCAGTATTACCCTTTTTACTCATTTTTATGGGTACAGGGTATTAAAAAACCACCCATATTTATAATCTTCTTTTGGGCACGGGACGGATCGCGTCCAGAATTTTGCGGAACCCGAACCTTGAGTCGTTATCAGTTCCATTGTTTGGTTTGAATCTTGTTTCAAAAATTTTCAAATTTTTTTCCGATGAATTTTAGATATAATGGATAGTCGACGGTAGGTGGAAGGTAGAGATGGGCGAGGGACGACATTCCCGCGGGAATTCTCGAATTTTTCTGTAGGAAATCACATAAAAATATTTTTATTTTGTACTTAAAAAAAATTACCTCTCGACTTCCCGCGAATTTAAAAATATTTTTCGTCCTGCTTGAGGAATCATTTAATATCAGGTGCCTTAGATCCCACGCCCATGTCTAATCCAAACCAATGGCCTAGTATTTTTCTAAATACAACTTGTCTAGTTTATGGACCTTCAAAAAGGTTCCTTCACTAAATTGAGTTCCATCCAGTAACCATTACGACTTCTGTAGAAATTAGACCCGCTTATTAATCAGAGCTAGACGTCGTATCATACCTTTTTCCCGGAAATAGTTGATTATTTTATCTCAAAATTCGTTTGTACACAGAAAAAAACAAGTGAAGTCAAGGCCTGACGGTAAAAAAGTAGCAACCGTAACTTAACTACACAGGTTACATTCCTGCGGTTCATCTCTTCTGAATGGAGTGGTGGCTGTCGACTGTGGCACTTACCAACACAAGCTCATATTTCAGCCCTCTTCTCTCCCTGAGTTACAGCTTAGCCAATTCTCTCCATGTAAGAAGAAACCTGCCTTTTCTATGAGCATTTGTTTTGCTATTAGCTTTGAAATCCTTGTTTCAATTATGTCTTTAAAGCGAATAGGTGTACAGCGATGGTAGATGATAGTAGAGGAACCTAATCGGTCTTATACAGCTTTTTAGGTACATACCTTCTACATAGAAGATACCGACTTCGAAAAAGAGGTTCCGTCTTAACTAAAGTCTATGCTTTTTAGGGACATACGAGCTAGAGAGTCCTGTCTTTTTTTCTGTACCCATAACGTCTTGTGGTAAAGTTGGTCCTTCGCTTATTGGCCCTTTCCCAGTAAAAAGAAATTTAATGTGCTTATATAGCGAGTCTTATTCACATTCTATGTAATACAGTGCCTATTGATCCTAGCTAAGATACTATTTTAACAAAAGTTAATGCTGTACGCAGGGGGAAGTAAGATGCTTTGTTTAAATATGTCCAAAATTAAAGGATTTGCTCGGAGCTTCTAAACATTACAAAGTTATTCAGGTAACACCAAGTGTAGGAGCTAGAAAAAAAATAAAAACCAAACTTCTTTTAACAGGGTTCTGAATAGTATCGAATGATTTTCCGAACACCGACTACGGGCTAGTACGGCATTTTATTCGTATTGTATTGTATGTCCGTAAACGACCTACCAAAAAAATATTAGTACAAATTTTCGCGAGCTCTGTATTAAGTCGCTATCTTCTGTACATAGAAAACTGCTTTGCGGCAGCGAAGCTGGTGTGGCTTCTTCAATGATCTTTCGGCTTTTATTGCGCTGCTTAGGCAGAGTAAAATTAATCGGTTTCTGTGAAACCATCAACTTCTCGTCTGTTTGCTACGCACAATTGTGGCTGTATTTTTAATCTAATTGAAAAAATTGCAGAATTCTGAATATATTCTAAATCGTTATATAGAAAACTGTGTTTTACGAAACTCAAAATTTTTGGGGGGGACGACATAATTCCGGCGACATAATTCCGCTAGAAAAAAACGACATTATTCCGCGCTAAATTATGTCGTTTCAAAACGACATAATTCCGCTAGAATAAAACGACACTATTCCGCACGAAATTAAGTCGTTTTAAAACGACATAATTCCGCTAAAATAAAACGGCATTATTCCGCGCGGAATTATGTCTTTTCAGAACGACATAATTCCGCGGGGAAATATTTTAATTGGGACGGCGGAAAAATGTCGTTTAAAAACGACATAATTTCGCTAGAAAAAACGACATTATTCCGCGCGGAGTTATGTCGTTTCAAAACGACATAATTCCGCTTGAATAAAACGACATTATTCCGCGCGAATTTATGTCGTTTTGAAACGACATTATTCCGTGCGAATTTATGTCGTTTTGAAACGACATAATTCCGCTAGAAAAAAAGCGACATAATTCCGCTTTCATTTGACCTGAGCGGAATTATGTCGTCGGAATTATGTCGCTATGCCAAATTTTTCCCTTTAAAAAAAAATATTAATTTTTTTTTTATAAAACAAGTAGGCCTCGTGAAAAACTTCAAGCCTAACCTAGGCATGTGGTTACATTCTCATGTTCATTCGGCTTGTGTACTTCGTACAGTACACACACACACACACAAATCTGTATATATATTTTTTTTTAAGTTTTTTACTAATTCTTCCAAAGCAATAGTGTTCACCAAAAATTATAAAAGTATACCAAGTTTTTTTTTTTTTTTTTTGATACCAAATCAACAAGAGCTTCCAAAATGCGTGGAATCCTCGGGTGGATTCATGGTTCTTCGGGCTATACTAATCGCATGGCACCATATTTATCACAGATCTCCAGATGTCTGAGCTATCATGCACCGATATGTCGACCGCATAGCCTGCTGCACAAACAAATCTGCTGCAGTGCTGCCGCATCATGGCCGACGACGGTACCCATATGGCAGACGATAACGCCAATCCCGCCAATGCCGAATATCATACGAGTGCAGATGTATTCCCATAAGCCGACAAATGTATTTATGTTTAATAGCAATGTGGATATGCTAAGGAAGAGGATTAGTTTTTCTGGTGCACCGGATTCAAATGGCAGTGAACCCCGGGTTATACCCATTGGACTGATAACGCCGGAGGCAGAGGATGGCAAACAGCTGAAGATTGTGATAGTGCCCTTGGATATAGCTGGCATGGATGGTGAAGCCTTGAAGAATACCATGGAATCGATAAGTCTATTGAGGAAATACGCCTCTCAGATAGAGGCGTTCTCAACCAGCATGATTGAAGACTTGCATGCAGAAGTGGAGGAAGTGCAACAGCAGCAGCAGCAGCAGCAGCCAGCTCCCATTGCCGAAGAGATGCAACAGCAGCTGCCTAGCACGGACGATCTTAATTTCTGGGAATCCTATACCACGGCGCCCTCCACGCCGGCTACCGATATAGATGCAGTGGGTACGGCCCATGTGGATATACAGGAGATGCCAATTCAAGCAGCTGCAACAGCCACTGGTTGCCTGATGGCCGACTTGGCACCCGCTCAAACACCTTACCCCTCCAGTCCACCTAGCCTACCCGCCACGCCCAGTCCCAGTGCGCCTGGTACCATGCCACCCATGACTTCACCGTATGCGGATCCCTGCCTAATGCCTTTGGAAGATCCTTTGGTTTCACCTCCCGTTGGTGTCACTGCAGTACAGCCAGCCGATCTTGAGAGCGAACTACATGCCAATGCCACCAGCTATCAGGTGGAGGAGGTACGCATGAATGTGCCCGATAATCTAAGCGAACGTCTAAGCGAGATGGCCGTCTCCTCCATGGAGTTGTCCTTCGAAATGAATATGACCAATGTGCGCGAAGCCCTGCTCAATGGTGCCAACCAGGTACGCACTGTACCCCAACCGGACTGCACGGATGATGCCATGGTCAGTATGCACACCAAAGTGGAGCTGGATACAACCGAAGAGCCGGGTTTTACGGTGCCCGTGCAATTCAATGCCCTGATCAAGGGTACGGTTGAGATCGATGCCAGCAAATTGAATTTGGAACAGCTAAGCCTTGAGAATGTGCCCAACTACAATGATACGGTCACCTCCATAGCGGCTAATCTATGTAGCACTGCCCTGCAGAAGGGTTTTCCAGCGGAGGATGCGGTTAGGGAAACCGAAATGTTGGAAGAAGCCGATGAATTGGATTATGCGTATACCAAACAGCCGGAAGCGAGTCAGGCGGTGACAGCCCAGGCACGCATGGCCCTGAAACGTCATCAGGCCCTAAAGCATATGAAGTGTGACCATAGTCGTCCGCATTTTGCTGAAATGGCCACCTCGGCGGTTCAACCCAATATTTATGATGATGACTTTGAGGGTCCATACTCGAAGGATGGTTGTAAGGGACCGGTGGTTAAGCCCAAAAAGAAATGTCCCAAGAAATGTCCACTTGATGATCCATGCAAGGAGGATCCCTGTAAGCGTCCACAGAAAGCGGGGTCCAACAAGGGAGCGAAAAAAACAAAGAAAGCCGTTAAGACTGTGGAAATAACGGCTGGTGGGGATAAGAATAATAAGAAGGATCCATGTGCCAAGAAGGATGGTAAAGGCAAGGATGGTGGTAAGGAAGGCAAAAAAAAGGATCCCTGTGCCAAAGATGGTAAGGATGGTAAGAAGGGCGGAAAGGATGGCAAGAAAGATCCTTGTGCCAAAGATGGTAAGGATGGTAAGAAGGGCGGAAAGGATGGCAAGAAAGAAGATCCCTGTGCCAAGTTCAAGAAGGGCGGCAAAGATGGTAAGGATGGTAAGAAGGGCGGAAAAGACTGTAAGGATGGCAAGAAGGGCGGAAAGGACGGTAAGGATGGCAAGAAGAAGGAAGATCCATGTGCCAAATTTAAGAAAGACGGCAAAGACGGTAAGGATGGCAAGAAAGACGGAAAGGATTGTAAGGATGGTAAGAAGGGCGGAAAAGATGGCAAGAAAGATGGAAAGGATGGCAAGAAAGAAGATCCCTGTGCCAAGTTCAAGAAGGACGGCAAAGACGGCAAGGATGGTAAGAAGGGCGGAAAGGATGGCAAGAAAGACGGAAAGGATGGCAAGAAAAAGGATCCTTGTGCCAAATTCAAGCAGCCTGGTAAGAACGGCAAGGATGGTAAGAAGGGCGGAAAGGATGGTAAAAAAGATCCTTGTGCCAAAGACGGTAAAGATGGTAAGAAAGGCGGAAAGGATGGCAAGAAAGACGGAAAGGATGGCAAGAAAAAGAAGATCCTTGTGCCAAGTTCAAGAAGGACGGCAAAGACGGCAAGGATGGTAAGAAGGGCGGAAAGGATGGCAAAAAAGAAGATCCTTGTGCCAAGTTCAAGAAGGACGGCAAGGATGGTAAGAAGGGCGGAAAGGATGGCAAGAAAGACGGAAAGGATGGCAAGAAAAAGGATCCTTGTGCCAAATTCAAGCAGCCTGGTAAGGACGGCAAGGATGGTAAGAAGGGCGGAAAGGATGGTAAAAAAGATCCTTGTGCCAAAGACGGTAAGGATGGTAAGAAGGGCGGAAAGGATGCTAAGAAAGACGGAAAGGATGGCAAGAAGAAAGAAGATCCTTGTGCCAAGTTCAAGAAGGACGGCAAAGACGGCAAGGATGGTAAAAAGGGTGGAAAGGATTGCAAGAAAGACGGAAAGGATGGCAAGAAGAAAGAAGATCCTTGTGCCAAGTTTAAGAAGGACGGCAAAGAAGGCAAGGATGGTAAGAAGGGCGGAAAGGATGGCAAGGGTGGCAAGAAGGAAGATCCTTGTGCCAAGTTCAAGAAGGACGGCAAAGGCGGCAAGGATGGTAAAAAGGGAGGAAAGGATGGCAAGAAAGACGGAAAGGATGCCAAGAAAAAGGATCCTTGTGCCAAATTCAAGCAGCCTGGTAAAAACGGCAAGGATGGTAAGAAGGGCGGAAAGGATGGTAAAGATTCTTGTGCCAAAGACGGTAAGGATGGTAAGAAGGGCGGAAAGGATGGCAAAAAGAAAGAAGATCCCTGTGCCAAGTTCAAGAAAGACGGAAAGGATGGTAAAGATGGTAAGAAGGGCGGAAAGGACTGTAAGGATGGCAAGAAGGGCGGAAAGGACGGTAAGGATGGCAAGAAGAAGGAAGATCCATGTGCCAAATTTAAGAAAGACGGCAAAGACGGTAAGGATGGCAAGAAAGACGGAAAGGATTGTAAGGATGGTAAGAAGGGCGGAAAGGATGGCAAGAAGAAAGAAGATCCCTGTGCCAAATTCAAGAAGGACGGCAAAGACGGCAAGGATGGTAAGAAGGGTGGAAAGGATGGCAAGAAAGAAGACCCTTGTGCCAAGTTCAAGAAAGACGGAAAGGATGGTAAAGATGGTAAGAAGGGCGGAAAGGACTGTAAGGATGGCAAGAAAGGCGGCAAGGACGGTAAGGATGGCAAGAAAAAAGATCCCTGCGCCAAGTTCAAGAAGAATGGCAAGAACGGCAAAGATGGCAAAGATGGAAAAGGGTGGCAAAAAGACGGCAAGGATGGCAAGAAAAAGGATCCCTGCGCCAAGTTCAATAAAAAGGATCCCTCCAAAAAGAAATTCTCCACCTCTTGCCATTCGCGTCTAATCGATCCCCTGTCCAAGCGTCATCTATCCACCGCTTTGCTCTCGCTGTGCTTTCTGGAGAAAATGTCAACCGAGGTCAAGCCCAAGGGACCCCGTTTTCAGGTCTATTCCACGCGTGTACGTCGCAATTACAGTTTAAATTCCAACCAAAACAGCGGCAGCGCCCTCCAACTTGCCACCGTTATGCCTACAGCAGAAGTCAAGCCCAAGGGACCGCGATTCCAGGTCTATTCCACGCGTGTACGTCGCCGTTACAGCTTGAATTCCACGCAAAACAGCCTACCGTGCACCGTTATGCCTACAGCCGAAGTCAAGGCCAAGGGACCTCGTTTTCCGGTTTATTCCACGCGTGTACGTCGCCGTTATAGTGTTATGCCCGCACTAAAGACCACCGAAAGCTGCTGTCCCCTGGCTAACCAGAGCTCTGGCTGCCGTCGACCAGCTCGCTATACCATCTACTCGACTCTGGTGCGTCGTCGTTATAGCGGCATGCCGTCGAACACTCAAGCGAGCGCTTTGGATTTTGACAAGCCCTCCACTTCAAAGGAGTCTCTGCGCCTCTACTCGAAAAAGAGCTCCAAGGAAAAGAACGATAAGTGTAGTGGTATGTCCCAAAAGTTGCCCAAAAATCGTGCCCCGCCCAAGAAGGCTCGCACCGGTCTGCGTGACGATTGCTTTCCTAGTACAGGTCCCGACCAGTGCCCCAAGAAACTCTGCAGCGACAAGTGTGATGAGGTGAAATTTCCACGCAAGAAGTGCGATCGTTCTAAACCGAAGCCCAAGAAAAACAAGAAAGCGCAGGAGCAAAAAAAATTAAGCGAATTCTGTAAGAAGCAACTGAAGAAAAGTAAAAAGGACAAAAAGGACTCAGGTAGGTACACAAGGTTGGGTTCATCCAAAAGAAAAGCTAAAACGTCCCCCCCTCTCTCTCTACCTCTCCCCCCTTAAGGTAGAAAGAAATAGACTGCTAGCCGTGGGCTCTTGCGCGCTCAGCGATACTAGAAGCTGCTCCGCTCAAATCCTGCCCACCACAGATACCAAGGACGACTGCCCGGATAAGTGTACTCCACGTCCTGCGGCAAAATCCGAGGTTACCATTGAAATAATACGCATACCCAATTCCTATCAGATCAATCGCATACAACTGCCCCGACCCAGCCCCAAGGATTTTGGTGAGTTCTTGCTCTCTACTTACCGCCACTTCTTTAACCAAAAACTCCATCCACAGATGTGCTCATACGTACAGCTTCAATTGCCATCACTGGCTCAGACATCCATGTCTTTGAGAACGGAAATAAGGATGTTGAGGGTATGACCCTGGGACATGATGCCACCGGTTTTGTTGAAGAAGTGGGTTGCTGTGTCCATCATTTACATCGGGGCGATCGTGTGGTCATCGAATCGGCTCTATCCTGTGGCATATGTGACTTTTGTAAAGATGGCCGGTACAACATGTGCTCTGGCTTGGTCTACAATGGCTTTCTGGGCACCCATCAGTTGCATCCCGCCGATTTGTGCCATCGCCTGCCCGATAATATAACCATGGTGGACGGCACACTCACCCAAACTCTGGCCCTGGGTTGTCAGGCCTGCTTTAAGGGCAACATTACGCCCACCAGTAATGTGCTGATTATTGGCTCCTGTCCCACTGCCGTATCGGCGGCCATTTGTGCCAGCGCCATTGGTGCCAAGCAGGTAGCCATAGCTGGCACTATGTGCTCCACTTTGGAAATGATTAAAAGCGATTTTGGCTATAATACCATACTCTTCGATTCGAATGCCCTGTTCGGTGAGGTGCTGGAGGCCATCTTTTGTGAATTTAAGGAGTGGCCCAATTGTATCATCAACTGTGCCATCTCGGCCATGACCATGAATCTGGCCGTAATGGCATTACAGCCCTGTGGCGTATGCGTGCTAGCCGAATGCGAATCGGAGTGTGCCAGTTTCAATGCCCTGGATATATTAATGAAAAATATACGACTCATTCCCAGCTTTCGATCTACTAATATGTGAGTATTATTTAGTCGGTAGTAGCGTCATATAAAGGTTCGCCACCCGTCTTGAAGTAGCCAAGAAACGTTCTTTTTAGTTTTTTCACAGGGAGCACCTAGCATCCTGCACTCTCAAAAGCCAGTTCAATTTGTCAGCTTTGTCATAGGTGACGGCTAATGCTCGCTTTATATGGTTAGACCAGTTAAGTCTTCTGTCCAGGGTTATGCTTATGTGGTATAACTGAGTCATTGAGCTTGATTCTCGTTGTATTGACCCTTTTCATCGAGAAGGTGCAATTTTGACTTTTCTTCGGAATGACAGCAATGTTCCAACGGGACGCCCAGAATCGCGTGTACCTTAGCTGAAGCTCAGCTGTCGATGGGATTGGAAGGCTGTTTCAGTGTCTTTTGGGCGTCTGGAACCGGCAAGTCCGTGGTGTACAAGGTGTACAGTACTGGGATTAGTACACTTCCTTGGGGTATACCCGTTCCAATGCGGTGAATATTCGATCGCTCGTCCCTCAACCCGACCATGAAACGCAGTTCTTTAAGAAATGACCGCAATTGGGAGGGGGGGGGCTTCAGCATAAAACCTTTATCTTTACCTAGCGAATTCCCTAGCGAAAGGTAGTTAGTGCTTTCGCCAGTGCGTTTTTTTGTGAATTTTACATTTTGCCTGCCGCTTTAAATCTTTATCTTTACCTAGCGAATTGCCTATCGAACGGTAGTTAATGCTTTCGCCAGTGTGCTTTTAAGACTGCTGAAAACCGCATATTTTCCACAATTCTGGAGTAAGGTTTTTCAAACCTACTAGACATATATTCTACTTATCATTTCTAATGGAGTCCTCATCGAACAGCCATACATCGTTTTCAGATCAGATGATCGATAGCAGAGTTGCCACCCCCACAATTTGAAAAATACCTCAAATATCCCACAATTTTGGAGTTGGCTTGTTCAAACCTTTAAGACATATATTCTTCTCACTATTATCGAGCCCCTTTACATCGTTTTCCGATCAGATGAGCGATAGTAGAGTTGCCACCTCCACAATTTGAAAAACACCTCAAATATCCCGCAATTTTAGAGTTAGGTTGTTCGAAACTTCGAGACATATATTCTACTCATCATTACTTATCGAGCCCCAATACATTGTTTTCCGATCAGATGGACGATAGTCGAGTTATATACAAAACAAATAACAATAACGGGTATAAACACCTCAAATATCCCGCAACTTTGGAGTTAGGTTGTTCGAACCTTCTAGGCATATATTCTACTCATCATTACTTATCGAGCCCCCATACATCGTTTTCCGATCAGATGAACGATAGTAGAGTTGCCACCCCCGCAATTTGAAAAACACCTCAAATATCCCGCAATTTTGGAGTTAGGTTGTTTGAACCTTCTAGACATATATTCTACTCATCATTACTTTTCGAACCCCCATACATCGTTATCCAATCAGATGAATGATAGTAGAGTTGCCACCCCCATAATTTGAAAAACACCTTAAATATCCCGCAATTTTGGAGTTAGGTTGTTCGAACCTTCTAGAAATATGTTCTACTCATCATTTCTTATCGAGCCCCCATACAATGTTTTCCGATCAGATGAACGATAGTAGAGTTGCCACTCCCGCAATTTGAAAAACACCTCAAAATCCCGCAATTTTGGAGTTAGGTTGTTCGAACCTTCTAGACATATATTCTACTCATCATTTCTTATCGAGCCCCCATACATCGTTTTCCGATCAGATGAACGATAGTCGAGTTATATACAAAACAAATAATTACGATAGGCAACACTGGCCGCAATCGTAATGGGCACCACTTGCACAGTTTGTGTGACCCCATACTTAGTTATCAGTTATATACAAACAGTCCTTGACCGAACCGTTCTAAATGAATAGGTCTCTCATTCTTCTTAGCCTAGCTTCGCGGTTTGACCAAGATTTGAATAAATCTTAACGTAACGGTTTTATTTCTAATTTGAGTTTGCATTAAGATTTTCTTGTATTTAAAAAAGTTTCAAATATTTTATTTTAATTCAAATGGGAAATTTTTGTCCTTTGATTCTATGAAAACGATTGTATTGAACTCAGATCACATGCGCATTATTTTGCAAAATTATTAATAGAAACACTTTCGTAGAGCTTTGAAATCGGATAAAATTAAGGTCATCATAATGTAAAATCCTTTTTTTAAAATTTATTCTTTTTTTACCTTTCATTGCCCAGGTATCCCACTGCTCTTCAACTGATGAAATCCGGTCGTGCACCCATGCATAAATTTATTGCCCGTACCTTTCCCTGGAGTTTGGTGGAGGAGGCATTTCGTTGTGCTCAGCATGAATCCAATATTGGTTTGCGTAAAATCATTGTAAACAGCGCAGAAAGAGGTAAACATCGGTAGACTGTTTCAAAATCAATTACAGAAAACGTGAAGGAAATTACAAAATAATCAAAAATTAATGCTGTGTAAAAGATAATAATAATGCTTAAATATATTAAAAAAAAAAAAAAAAAACACCCCCAGTTTTCTTTTCAGTACAAAACACAAGAATTTTTAAATATTGCAACAAAATTCGCTTGGCATTTTTACTAAAACATTGAAAAAGTGCAAAATGATACCATAATAACACGTTCATCTTCCTCTCTCTCTCTTTCTGACATTTAAAGACTAATCAACGGGCCTTGGCTCATAAGTATTCTCATATAAAAATTATTGTACTTCGCTGCTTACAACAAACTATTTTACAATTTTACACAAAATTAACTAAGGGAAGGAATACACAAAGAAATAATGGAACATTGTCTGTTTGGATTTGAGTACATATAAAATAATAAAGAATTAAGAGCTAACTAATCGATATACATAAGAGATATGCCATAAAGTTTTTCTAAGAATGTGTGGACTGTGGTTTTTCTTTTCTTTTTTTTTTTTATTTGTTCCCTGGTTTGTAATTGGAGTTAAAGCTGTCCAATTTGTTTTTGGCTTAGATTATAGTAGAATCGTCAGTGTCCTTAAAAAAAAAAAAAACAAAAACCACTCCTGTAGGTAGTATGTCTTTTTTGGTGTACGGTTTTTTTTTTTTTTTTTTTGTAACTTTAAAATGAAGATTTCAAATAGCTCCGCTGCTAATTATCATGAATTTGCATTTCTAGTTCCACATCCGAGAGATTTATTTGGCGCATTGAATTGATAAACATATAGCGCGATGTATAAATATATAGCCAACGGAACCACTTCATTTGGGATTGATGCTCCAGCATGGCATTCCTCACCACGCTTGCCTCCTGCCAGCTGAGTATGCACCTGAAAGAATATGTATTTGTTTAATAAATATGAGTATGGACGTAAGACTGATATATTTAGTAAAATATTGGCATAGCTTATTTTTCGAGAAACAATTTTCTATCCTAATTTTTTGGCGTTTTTCATTGAATCTTATTAACCGTAGATAATTGTCAATATTTTGTAAACTGTTTTTAGTTGTTTGAGTTTCCTAAAATTAGATTGAAACCTCTACTTACCAGAATGGTCCTTTATACGATCATAAAATAATGTTTCGGGACCTTAAAATGTTCAAAAACAATCCCAGATAATTCTACAAACGGACAAGGATCAACAGAAGATCAACCCAAATATATTCATTTTTACTTAGCGATAACGATCAGATCATATACTATGTTTATACACACAACATTTATAATGATACATGTCCCTAAAAGTATGCAAACTTTATTTTCTTTTGTTCACATAGCCGGAAAGGTTATAGTTAGGCTGAGTTCATGATAATCTAGTTAGCCTTCATGTTGTATTGTTTTAAATGACATATGACAAGCTATTCACAATGAAAACAAGAGAATATAAGGGCCTACGAGATTGTCATGTCTCATGCGTCGAACAGTGTTAAGCATATGAAAAATTACCCCACCCCCACCAACCCCCACCCCAACCCCCCAAACCCAACATCACAAAAAAATTTAATAAAAAAAAAAAATAATCCCTTATTATTTCTATTCAAGGACAAAGCATACTTTAAAGGGCATTTATCATGATAAATTTTGTGTGTATAAACCAGACAATATTTTTTTTTTTCGAGTCCTGATTCAAATAGTCATAAATGCTACCTTTTTCGGGTAAAAATGGTATCTTAGCCGCGACTCTTCGTAAAGAGTCGCAATTAACTTGGTTTTTTTTGATCAGTTTTGACTCATTTTCGAGTCATATTTGAGTCATATTTCTAATCGTTTGCGAGTCTTTTTTGAGCCGTCCAGCATCGCGGAATATGACTGGTAGATTGCTCTAGATTTTGCGAATATGGATGAGTCATTTTCGAGTCTTTTAATCGCACATGAAATTAATCTCTTTTTGAATCATCAAGAGGACTCATCAAGGCGAAAGGACTCGAATGTAATTGAAAATTTTATAAAATGCTGACTGGTATTGTAGTTTTGGGTTGTTCATGAGTTAGTGAACAAAAATGAGTTTGCTCACTTTTAATAAAATGATCTTCCGAATGCTAGGTGGGACAGCCTTCTCAGCTAAGACCAGAATCTTATACTAAACTAGAGAACAATGAAATTGGTTAAAGACTTTTCGGTTAATGAATCCTAATAGTATTAACCGAAAAGTCTTTAACCAATTCCAATACTCAGTGTTAGGTAAAACCTAGGTATTTGTGCACCTTTTACCTTACCTCGTTATTAAAAAATTCCAGTAACTTTTTTCCTTACCTAGGTCCAAATATTTATTAACCTTCTCAAAAGTTATGGACTAGTTAATAAAATTTCAATGGAAATTTTGGGCTTTGTCTCACCAGTCAAGATCTTATGGACAAAAGTTACAAAATAACAAATTCATTGGTACTTAAGTGAAGGTAAGTCATCTCTTTTTATAAGAAGGAAGATGCCTGCTGGAATCCTAGTTTAGTCCACTAAGAGCAAGGATTAGGAACTGCTTCTGAACTGTTTTAATCGGATATTGGTTTGTTTAGATTTGGTCAAACCAGCGAAGTATATAGTTGTTCTATTGTTGTCTATACAAACTAAAAGAACACTCGGAGAAAAACCACAGAATGTCATGTATCCATCTCGGTAAGAACTAGATGGGTTTTCTTTAGTACTGACATGAGAACTTTGATTTGGAATCAATTCATGGGTAATATCAGTAGGGCTTCACTTATGCTTTTCATGGCTTTAAGAACCGAACGTCAAGAAGTCCCAGAAATTCTGTATTAAATTCATGAAATTTATCAGTTACCGTTTAGCCTCTGCGTAGCTTGCCAAAGAATCAGGACCAATTCTGAAAGGTTTAATAATTCTTTTTCTTCCTTTTAAAAAAAATAAAGATAAATAATGATTTATATATTGTTTCCAGAAACGTAATTGAATTGTGATATTAGAATAAACCCTCGAATTTTAAATAAGATTAGGTACAATTGTTAACCAATTCTCAGACAAGATCTACGATCTGTGTAAAAATAGCAAATGCCAATATTTTTGTTAAGTAAATCTTACCAATGCGTTGACATCAAACAAGTGCACAGCAAATCGAGAATGGATAAATATTTCCTCACCACATTGATCGTGTCTAGCGTATAAAATTTGCAATCTGTAAACCAAATTGAATATAAAAACAAAATAACATTATCTATATATAGATACTAATACAATTAACAGGCCCAATTAACATGCTGCCATTGTGGCCCACCATTAGAAGCAACAGCCAGCAGCAGCACCACGTGACTCACCTTTGGGTAATAGATTGGCCAAACAAAGCGAAGCGGCCGCATAATACACAGCACAATGATTCGGATGCGAACTGATACCGTCACGATCAAATGTGAATATCGCTTGTATATCCAGACTTTCAACTGTGTGCAATATTAGGCTGGCCACTGCATCGGGTCGCCAATCCACATTCGGATCATCTGGCAAATTGGTGGCATTTACCAAAACAATATTTGCCTCGGGTATGCCCAATTTCATGCAGGCACGCCATAACTCTTCACGTCTCAGTTGGGCCTGCTGCTCATAATTGCCTGAAAAAATATTTAAAATTTGGAAATAATTAATAAGATTATAATATAAGAATTCAAAAAGTTCCTAGAAGTATTAGAAGCTTAGAAAATTCACATAGAACTAGATCATACGAACCGAACCTTAAGCCAAGCCTTCTTAATTTACAAACTACCAAATGTTGATCAGCATGCCGAACATTGTTGATATGGACTTGTCCTTCTGTTTTAATTAGAGTTGGTTTATATTGCTATTATATTGTTCTTATACTAGATCTCCTAAGTTCCATTCATGTAGAAGGAAGCATCTCCGACACTATAAAGTATATATATTCTTGATCAGCATCAACAGCGGAGTCGATATAGTCATGTCCGTCTGTCCTTATGAAAGAAGAGATCTCAGAGATGGTGAGAGCTAGAGCTTTGAAGTGTATGGAACATATAATTCTTATACTTATCAAGTTCATTTTGGATTTTTGCCACGCCCTCTGCCTCCCCCGCAATTATAAACGAGAAGGCAAAGCTAACTGCGACTGTGCCGAAGTTTTAATACACTTGAAAAACGTTACTCCAATTGATATAACCATTAATTGATATAGATATCAGATTTTTAAAATTTTTAAATCATTGATAATAAAAATTTGATACCATAAACTTTTCTTAAGCCTGACACGACATTAATATTTTCATTAATTAAATGCGAGTGAACGGCACAGCTATATACGTTCTTTTTTAGGATTTTTTCAAACTGTGAGGGTGGTAACTCTACTAGTGTACAGTTGCGAATAAAATAATAGGACCACTATGACACCTTGTCCAATTGATCAAAAAACAAACAATAAGTGTTGCGATTTTTTCAAGTATTGTTATTATACACTTGAAAAGTGTATATTAATTTTGCCCAGAAGTTTGTAACGCATAGAAATATTCATTTCCGACCCCATAAACTATATATATTCTTGATCAGGACGACAAGCTGAGTTCATTTCCGCTTGTCCGTCCGTCCGTCTGTCTGTCCGTCTGTCTGTTTCTACGCGAACTAGTCTCTCAGTTTTAAAGCTATCGAGCTGAAATTTTGCACAGAGTCTTCTTTTTACTGCACGCAACTAATATGTCGGAACCGGCCAGATCGGATGACTATATCATATAGCTGCCATAGGAACGATCGGTCTAAGAACTAGTTCTAGTTAGAAAAACTTTTTTGTTTTCCATCGTAGCGTCAAAAATCTTGGTATATGGGCATTTCTTTTCTGACGTGACGTGACATTCGTACGATAAAATATAACAAAAAAAAATGAAAGAGACAATTTTTTTTTTAAATTTTTGTAGTAATTCAATAGCACTTTATTTAGAAAAAAATTCCAAGAATCGTCATAGTGGATTCAAAGAAATCAGTAAAAATATGCCCTGACGTGACGTTACTCAAAACGGAAGTGGGTTTTGACTCGGATTACAAAATTGCAAAACTCTGCGAATTGAAAAACACTTTTTGTATGAAACTTTTTTTTAGTAGTTTTTAGAATAACATAAGTTTATTTTCCAATTTACCAAATATAAAAATCTGTTCTCGTTCTTTTTTTATAAGCTTTTTTATATCTGACGTGACGTTAC
Organism: Lordiphosa mommai; assembly: GCA_018904225.1. Classification (NCBI taxonomy): domain Eukaryota; kingdom Metazoa; phylum Arthropoda; class Insecta; order Diptera; family Drosophilidae; genus Lordiphosa; species Lordiphosa mommai. The sequence goes on from JAEIFT010000284.1 coordinate 152,850, forward strand.
TGACGTGACGTTACTTAAATTTCATTTAGCAATTTTTTAGTGAAGAACATTTTTTATAAATTATTCAAAGCAACAAAAAAATCAATTTTAATTGTAGCTAAAGTTTTGCGAAAAGAGTGGAATTGCTTAATCACTTTAAGAGCTGTAAATCGAAAAGAGAAAATGCACTGAAAAACTGGCCAAAACGTAAATTTGTACTTTCTAGCCCGATATATCGCTACTTTTTCTAAATCAAGTAAGAAACAACTTTTAATGAACTTTCTATTTTTCGGTCGTGGTAGACTTTTCTGCGGAAATGCCCATAAGTTAGTTTTATATGCTTCCACATAATTCTGGAAAAATGTATCAAAATCGGATCACTATAGCATATAGCTGCCATAGGAACGATCTGTCGAAAAATAAGTCTTTGTGGAAAAACTTTTTGATTTCCATTGGAGCGTCTCCAATCGTAGTATATATTTGTTTTATATGTTTCCACACAATTCCGAAAAAATTTATCAAAATCGGATGACTATAGCATATAGCTGCCATATAAACGGTCGGTCAAAAAACTACATCTAGTGAGAAAAACTTTTTTGTTTTTTATCGTAGAGTCCCCAATCTTGGTATATATTAGTTTTATATACTTTCACACAATTCTGGAAAAATTTATCAAAATCGGATGACTATAGCATATAGCTGCCATATAAATGGTTGTTCAAAAAACTAGTTCTAGTGAGAAAAACTGCTTTGTTTTCCATTGTAGCATCACCAATCGTGGTATTTATTAGTTTTATATGCTTTCACATAATTCCGAAAAAAATTTATCAAAATCGGAATCGGTCGGAAAATGTGTTTTACTAAGAAAAGTTTTTTTTTATGGTATAAAATTTGTATTAGCAATGATTTAAAAATTATAAATATCTGATATCTATATCCTATATATATTTTACCGGTTAAATCAGTTGGAGTAAAGTTTTTCAAGTGTATTAAAACTTCGGCACAGTCGAAGTTAGCTTTGCCTTCTCGTTTTTAATATTGCTTAGTATTCCCCTAATGAGAAAAAAAGTAGAACTACTCTTGAAATGGTTCTCAATATTTTGTTTTTTATATTTTTTATGGATAAAGGGCTTAAGAATCCGAAAAAAAAATAATAGGATCCCTTTCGCATTCTTCATAGAAACCGCAATATTTCGCAGAATTACTTTGATGAAAAGCACGTGGTCAAGGGATTTCACTTTGATTTTATTATTTTGATTATCAAGAGTTAAGTAAATCAATACCAAAGCTCGTGGAAAATACTGCAGTGCGGAAAATAGCGATATCATCAAAAAATCAATATTGATTGGAAAATCCTTTAGAGAAGTTGTTCTATTGGTTGGGTATTCAAATAAAATCATACGGAACTCAATAAACTACAAAGAAAAGACTGAAACATTTGCACAAAACCGATTTCTGGCCCAGTTTTAGATCAAAAAGATGATCCGCGAGAGCGAGAAGGATAATTTTAAGGCTGCAATTGAGCTCAAAAAGTACCTTAATATAACTGCGTCCATGTCAAAAGCTCACACATCACCCAGAGAACAGAATTCAAAAACCTGGAGGCCCAGGAAAAGAACCTCTTTTAAAATACAGACGTAGCGCGAATTCAAGAACATATTAATTGGACTTCCCCAAAATGTTGGAATATTTTATAGAAAGATTACAGTTAAGTTGATATGTTTTGTGGAAAAGGTTCTCGTTTATACGCCAGGAGTCCTCTTAACTCAGAAAACAATCTAAAATACACTGGAAAAATCATTAAACATGAAGGCTCAAGTGTAATGGTATTTGGATGTTTTACTTACTATGGAGTAGGTCCACTGTATTGTATCAAAACCATAATGGATCAACATGTATACGACCATATTCCTATCACAGACAATGACCCCAGGAAAAAGCAAAGGAATGGTTTAGAAATAATTTTGTGAATGTTTTTGAGTGGCCTGCGCAGTCACCAGTCCTCAATCCCATCCAAAATCTGTGGTCTAATGTCAAAATGCAGTTACTACAGTTAAGCTAACCAGCAGTGGATCAGTATGGAAAGTCTTTCAGAAGTCCTGAAGCAAGATTCCTCTAAAACGGCGCAGGACTTGGTTGAATCAATTCCAAGACGTTGCGCCGCCGTTATAGCCAATAAAGGCATTGCAAATAATCATAAAATTGATTGAATAATTTTAGCTTTAATATACAATTCTCTTTCAGTAATCATTTAAGTGATCTTTGTAATTTTTAGTGCATATTTGAAAAGTGGTCCTATTATTTTTTTCGCCTAATTTCCCTATTATTTTCATAAAATTCCTTAAATTTGTTGAAAGCTAAAAATAAATTACGGATTTTTTTCCTTTCATTATTTTTACGGGTCTTCTCATTCTAAAAACGTATTCAGAGGTTTCTAAATGTTACAAATGAAGTTATGTCGTCTTTGGAAAATTTGCTTGTGAGGGTGGTCCTATATTTTTTTTCGCAGCTGTACATCTGTACATACAGAACCGGTTTTTCTAAAATATCGCACCCAAAACAAAATTGTCTTGGGCCTTTTATAATCAATTCAAGAGCTTAGTTTTATGGCCGTAAAGTAAAGTCATCGATTGAACAATATTATTCAAAGATGTTAAGAAATTTGTGTACAAGAATAATGGTTTAAAGTCATTGGCCTTGGTTTCGGACAAGTGTACAAAATGATTCGTTGAAAACTTTCACTTTTTTGTCGAATAAATGATGGAACTACAAATTGGTGCAATATTTTGTATGCTTAGGTCTACAACCACTTCTGGTCAGATCTCTTCCATCTGTTGCTAAAGAGCAATGTTTTGCTTCAAATTAAACATTTACATATATACAACACCCCATGCATATCTCCCAGCTGCTTGCTGCTCACCATTGGACAGGCACAAGACATACACCTGACAGCCATCGCGTTGCGTCAGCGAGTATATCAATGGGCCAAAGAACATGCACTCATCATCCGGATGGGCGGTAACAAATAATACCCGTCCCATTTGCCCTGATTTGGGTAAATGAACGCTACGCAAACGTAGGCCCGACTGTAGGAACTGCTTTAGGCCGCCACCACCAGGAACAGTAGTAGAACTCCTTCGCCTCGTCGTTGTCGTCGTCGTCGTCGTCAGCCAGAAGGTGAGCTTGTATAGTCCCAGGCATACTATCAAGTACACCGCGCATGCAATCAGTATGTGCTCCAGGGCTTCAGCCGATGTGGACTTGAGGCGGCAGTAAATGGCTTGCGGTGTCACTTGCTGCAGTTGCTCCACCAGCTGCTGCAGCCAGTTCCAATAATTGGCTTCGTTTAAACGGTTATTGAAGTTGGCCAAGTATTCGCTTAGCCAGTTAAATCGCATTGCTCATTGCGTGCAATTTATTATGGTTTTTTTTTCTTCTCTTTTTTGCTTTTTGGCAAAAAATTCTTCACCAAAAATGGACACAAAAACTTAAGACAAAACTTAGATGCTGAGCCCAAAAACGCGGACTGTTGGAACACAAGAAACGAAAGGTGGCCACAATTTATGGGTTTGATTAATACTTAAAAGCACGGCTTTAGTCCCAGTTCCGCGCGCCACTTGCACTTAAATTAATAGAATTAATATAACTCTGCATTTTCGTTTTGGCGAATGGGCAACTAGAGATGGACTGGCAGTGAGTCACGACTGTGTGTGGCGATAGGTAAATCAGCTGGTCAGCTGAGGTAGTGAACATTTTTATAGTCTGCTTTTGGGTGCCGGGTGGAAATATATAAATAAGAGCGTCAAGTTAGCAACGAATCGGAGTGGTGGAATTTGGAACTAAATACTTTTTTTTTTCTTTTCAAATTTTTCCGCAATTACTTAACTTATTGTTCCAAAATAAATTGAAAATTTTTAAGAAAAGCATTAACTATTGTTTATATTGATATTTGAAAAAAATCAAGTCAAAAAAATCGACTTTTGACATATGGCTGAATATCTGAATATCTCAGAGGTTGTGGCTGCGAAATTTTTTTAAAAAAGCTTATCCCATATGTTCTACAAATCGCTTTCGACCTTAAAAACGACCCAAGTCGTATGGATATAGGGTCGATTTTGGGATCGGAAGCGATTTGTAGAACACATGGGTATATTTTTGCCAATCAGGTGGCTAAGCGTGCATTTGCGCACGACCTTTGTGTGAGATAACGACGATTTTGATGGTCATACAGATAGACAGGGCTGAAAATTAACGTAGGGAAAACTTGTAAATGGATTTACAGAAAAGCTGTGGAGACAAATTGGCTACGAAAATATGGGAAAATATCTAAAATGATTCTTAATCATGGTGTATATGTGCACAACACCAGGAAAAGATAACATACGAATTTTGAGTTTATACTGAATAAAACTGAATTTTTTTTTGGTCACAACTTACTTTATAAGAAGTGATTTACTGGTCGAGGTCTGCTAAATGATATGGAATTTTCTGGAAAATTGAGGGGAGAATTTTTTTTTACTTTTTTATAAATACACCTGAATATGCCATATGTAATGCGGCACCATATCAGAAAATGGAGATATTCAATTTTCATTCAATTTTTGCTTCTTTTTATAAATTTTTCTTTAGCTTCTGACATTTGGATTTTAGAGTTTTGTTGATTTTACCTTTTCAACTTATTATTACTTACTAAGAATATATTTAGAGCAGATGTGATGTGCGGAAAAGTATCAAAAACCCACCCAAAGTAAAGAAATTAAAAAAAAAAAAAAAAAGTGACAACAAAATTTTTTTTTGGCAAAATGTATAAAAAGATTTTTTGAGTTAGACCACTGTAAAGCGATTGTCTTAAAAACTGAGGGGAGAATTTTCTTAACTTTTTTTTTAAAACACACCTGAATATATCATCTTTACGTTGGTAACAGTACAAAGTGGAGATATTTAATAAAAAAAAAGTGACAACATAATTTTTTTGCTAAATTTTTATGAAAAAATTCGGAAATTATACCACTGTAAGGCGATTTTCTCAAAAACTAAGGGGAAAATTTGCTTAACTTTTTTTTAAAACACACCTGAATATGTCATCTTTACGTTGATATAACGTGTAAAGCGAAACAACATCAGAAAGTTAAGATATTTAAAAAAATTCAAAATTTGTAGGAAAAAATTCTGAGGTTGGACCACTGTAAAGCGATTTTCCCAAAAACCGAGGGGAAAATTTTCTTAACTTTTTTTTCAAAATACATCTGAATATGTCATCTTTATGTTGGTATACCGTGCAATACAGCACAACTTCAGTAAATAGAGATAGTTGAAAAAAGGTACAACATAATTTGTTTTTCATAATTTGTATGAAAAAATTCGGAGGTTAGGCCACTGTTAAGCGATTTTCTCAAAAACTGAGGGGAGAATTTACATAACTTATTTTTTTAAATACACCTGAATATGTCATCTTTATGTTGATATACCGTGTAATGCGGCACAACATCAGAAAGTAAAGATATTCAATTTAAAAACGTGGCAACATAATTTTTTTTCCAAAATTTGTATGAAAAAATACGGAGGTTAGACCACTGTTAGGCGATTTGCTCAAAAACTGAGGGGAGAATTTTTCTTACTTTTATTTTAAATACACCTGAATATGTCATGCCTTGCAATGCGGCACAACATTGGAAAGTGGAGATATACACTCATATGTTGGAAGTCGATTTTTGACTTGATATTTTAAGTACCTGCAATGTTCAAATTTGCCCACGCTTGAACGGAAATAATAGTTTGTGTTTTTATTAACAATTTTCAATTTAGTTTGGTTCAATTAGTTAAGTAATTGCTAAGATAATTTTAAAAATATATATATTTTGTTCCAAATTTCACCGTTCCGTTTCGTCGCTAACTTGACGCACAATATTTGAATTGCAAAGTAATTTGTCTACTTTTCGTTCTTTGTGAATTGTTTATATTTCGTAAGCAAGCTAGCTTAAAAACTCAATTTATATGTATGTATATATTTGAAAAAGTTGTTTTTAATAATTGCAACAGCTTACAACACTGCCCTTAACTCAGCTGTTTGGCCAGCGTTGCCAGCCTAAAAAAAAAGATTCTACTCCGGTACTTTGATAGCAAAGTCAAAGATTTATTTTGAAACAAATTTTTAGTTAATAATTTCTATGAAATTTCATAAATATTTGATGTTTTAGTGTGTGTGTTTGTGTGTACACTCCGCCACAGACAATTCCGGTCTGCGTGGGCATAAGAATAGCTGAAGCACCAGCCAGCCAGCCAGAAAGCGTGCCTCTGCCACGGCGCTGCCGCTGCTTGTATTTTTTCTTTTGTGAAGGCGGCCGAAAAGCGTGCGAGCGGCTGTAATTAGGTTAACAGCAGCAGCAACGCCCCACCCCCCTTCCCCACCAACCTTTCAGCATAACAACGTGCAAGAGTTGGGTTAAACCATGGCACATCAACAGCAAGGCATGGATTCAGCCTTATTCGAGCGCCGCTTGAGACCGGTGTATGGTGAGTGGATGGTTTAAGCCCATTCACAGAATTTTGTGATTTATTTTAAATTATTTTTAGACAATCTGGAGGTGGGCAACAATCGCAAGGCCTTGCAAGAATCCGAGAAATTGCTTAAGAAACATCCCAATCTGCTGTGTGCCCATGCCCTGAAGGGTCTGTCCCTGTTGCGTTTGGGACGCTATGAGGAGAGTCACATTTGCCTGCAGTCGGTGGCCGAAGAGAAACCCGTAGACGATTCAACGCTACAGGTGCTGTCGTTCTGCTATCGTGAAATGGAGCAATGTATGTCTGCCAAAAAGATTTTGCCATCATATATATTTGGCACGCGTCTGGCCAATTAAAATACAATTTTCACAATTCTAATTTTATCTAGTGAACAAAATTGTGGAGCTCTATCAGCATGCGGTCAAACAGAATCCGGGCAATGAGGAGCTATTAGCACATTTGTTCATCTCGTATGTGCGCGTGGAGGATTACAAGGCTCAGCAGGCGGTGGCTTTGCAATTGTATAAGGCTCAACCCAAGAATGCGTATTACTTTTGGTCCGTGATCAGTGTGGTATTTCAGGGTATACGTGGACCTGAATCGATTGTGCCCGAGAAGCGTAAAATTTATTTGGCCTTGGCTCAACGTATGGTGGATAAGCACATTAAAGAGGGCAAACTGGAGACGGAACAGGAGGCATTTCTCTATTTACATATACTCAAGTTGCAGCAAAAGTTTCAGGAAGCCTGGGAATTTCTGACCGGTGAACTGTGCGCCAAGTTATATCCCGGAGCACCGGTTAGCATGAAATTTGAGCTGCTTAAGGTATTGGGCAATTGGCAGGAGTTGAATGAACTGTTGCAGCAACTGCTGGAAGCGGAGTGAGTTTTATTATATTTAATAAATTTCTAAATTAATTAATAAATTTTTCACTTTTAGTCGTGATCGTTGGGACTATTACCAGGAGTATATACAATCCTGTTTTGAGTTGCTTAAACGGGAGGAGCTTTCCTTGACCAGTTGCCAGCAGTTTCTACAGCGTATTATAGACTCCTCGGAGCGTAAGAAACGGGGTCCCTATTTGGCACGTTTGGAGCTACATCAACGCATGCGTGCTGAACAGTTGCCCGCAGCCGAACTGTTGGGAGATTTTGATGATTTAATCATAGAGTATTTCCGTCTGTTTGGCGATAAATCCTGTTGCACTCATGATATTGCTTTATTCTTGCCTTCAATCAGCATGAAACAGCGTCAGGATTTGGCCAGCAAGTTGCTCGTGGAGAGTGGCATTAGCTCTACCAGCTTGCCGCAGAATGTAAGTGGCTTTCCATTTCTTTTTATACCCTTGCTGAGGAAAGCATCTCCGACCCCATAAAGTATATATATTCTTGATCAGCATGACGAGCTGAGTTTATATAGCCATGTCCGTCTGTTTCTATGCTATCTCCTTCCTCAGTTTTAAAGCTATCTTGACCAAAAAGTTTTTAAATACACATAAGCTGCACATTTGTCGTAATCGGGCGGATCGCATAACTATATCATACAGCTGCCATAGCACTGATCGGTGCAAAAACTAGTTCTAGTGAGAAAAACTTTTTTGTTTTACATCAGAGCATCGCCTATCATGTATATTACCATACACAATTCCAGAAAAATTATCAAAACGGGGACTATCCTCGCCATGCGATCGGTCAAAACTGCTTAAAAACTTTTGTTTTCTTGCTCCCTTGTTTTACGCTCCACAATCAAAATAAAAACGACTCATATACTATGAACGATCGCAAAACTGTCTAAAAACTTTGTTTTCCATGTGCATCACAACAAATGTTTTATGCTATACACAATCCAAAATTGATCAAAACGTACTCAATAGCTTGACCGATCGGTCAAAAACTAGTTCTATAATAACTTTTTGTTTTACTTAATCGCCAATCTGTATATTTATTTTATACTATACACAACCGAATTGTCATCTGACTTACATATATCATCATCGTCACTATTCTATACTTTGTTTTATCTCTATTTTTTTTACCCGAAAAATCAACGACATGATCGGCTTTAACCCTATAAAAACACAACGCAGTTATTGTCTGCACATTATTAGTACTTATAATCGACGCAATAGTCTAGAAAAATGTTTACTATGTAGAACATAAACGCGTTTTTTCATTTCCTCATCCATCGCTACCGATCGTTTTTATTTCTCCCGCCTTAATGCACTCTCTCTTTTTTCCATCTACTCACCATGGTAATATTAGTTTTATATGCTCATACACAATTCCAGAAAAATTGATCAAAATCGGGTGACTATAGCATATAGCTGCCATAGAACCGATCGGTGCAAAAACTAGTTCTAGTGAGAAAAACTTTTTTTTTTACATCGTAGCATCGCCAATCTTGGTATATATTAGTTTTTCATGCTTTCACATAATTCTGGAAAAATTTATCAAAATCGGATGACTATAGCACATAGCTGCCATAGGAACGATCGGTGTAAAAACTAGTTCTAGTGAGAAAAACTTTTTTGTTAACAATGGTAGCGTCTTTAATAAACTGCAAGGGTATTTTATAGCCTTCTAATTTTTCTATTTATTAACTCTCCTCTTTTTTTTTTGCAGAAGGAGCACATGCAAAAGCATATTTGTGCCTTGCAAATTTCACGCATGTGTGGCGCTCACATTGATTTACCGGTGGATCATTTGCTTGCCTTCTATACGGCTTTGAAGTTGCATTACGAACATGGTCGCGGTTCGTTTGGCCAACAGCTGTTGTCCACCGAAATGGGACCATCGGATCCTTATGCCTTGCTGGCCGCAAATGTCATGTATGACATCAGTTTGCGAGAAAAGAAATCGGATCAGCTGTTTGAGGCTTTGTGTCTGTTGCAGTATGTCCTGAGGAATAGCACCAGCAATTTTCATGTCAAATTGTTGAGTCTGCGAATCTATCATCAGTTTGGCTGCCTTTTGGGTGCCCAGGAGATGTATGACTATTTGGATATTAAGCAAATTCAATTGGACTCCATGGGCTATGTGCACTGTCAGTTGTTGCCGCTGTCGGGACGTTTTGCTGGCTCAAGGAATTGCTATGATGCCACCTTGAAATTCTTCACCAACAGCTATAAGGAACGGCTGGAGTATATTGCATTGACCTATAGATTTTGCACCTTCTCGAAAATGGAAGAGTTTATGAACTTTAAGGAACGTCTGACCAATAGCCTACAGTATGTGGCCTGCTCGGTGGAGGCACAAATCTGCGATCTGGTCAGTTGTTATGGCAATGTTCAACAGAATTTGTCCTCCTATGTGGCCATGAGCATTGAACCGGCCGACGATCGCATAGCCTGGCATGAGTTGAGCGATAATCGTGATCTGGAGGCCATCATACGTTGGGATCCCTTGCATTTGGTGGATGCCAAAGCGGAACGTAAAGAATCCTTTGATCAGGAAATTGAAGTTTTACAATTGCGTTCCCTAATGCTGCGTTTATTTGCCACATTCATTGACCTAAATCATGCCAAAGCGGAGGCCTCCACTGAAACTTTGGAATTACTCCGAGATTCCTGGACTGGGCTATATCAACGTCTACGCATGATGCCATATAAACCATTGTCGCAACAATTTCTAGTCAATTTACTGCCCACACGTTTGCATTTGCTTCTAAATTTGCCCTACGAACGTTTCTTTGACGATTTGGCACAATTGGTACTGGATTTGCATGCTGGAGCAGAGAAATTGTCACAACAATGCAAACAGGTGGGCGATAATGTGTTGGCTGTAATGGAGCTATGCGTACAGACCATTACCGAAAGCAATGAATGGAATGGCATGGATGGTCTATGGAAACGGCGGGAGCACCAACAAAAGGTGGCTGCCTGCCTGGAGGTAAGAGATTTGTTTGAACTAACTAAAAGTGGTTTAAAACCTTTTTTTCATCCTCAGATTTTGTCACTTTATGCCTTTCTTCTGTCCGTGCTGAATGAGAAACTTAAAAACAGCTCCAAAACCAAGACCAAGAAGAAGCCCTCATCAGACAATAAAAATCAAGAGCCCAAACCCCAACCCATTAGTGAAAAGGAACGCAGTCAAATGGTACAAGAGCTGATGCGTCAATTGAAACACAAACTGGAGGCCTGCGATGCTGCCATAAGTGAGTATTTGTTTAACCTAAAGCGAGCGGAGAAAAGGTTTTTAATACATGGTAATAATTTAGGCTCAGGTTACGAAAGGGTTCATAATGAGTGTAGCATGTAGATAAGTAGGAGAGAAAGTTCTTATCTGTCTTCTCCCGGTCTGCCAGGAGTCAATTTTTACCTTTAAAAATATGTAAAGGAAATTTCTCTACGACCATCCCAAGTCTCAATATCAGCACATATCTTCACCTACTTTAAAAAAACTTTGATTTTCAAATGGCCATAAAATAGCGTTATACCCAGCTCCTAACTTATACCAACTTTTAATCTCTATATATATAAAAGAGTTTGACCTCACTGTTCCACTGACTGACTGATTTCCCGCTTGGGGCATGATGTGGGCGGCATCAGACGGGTGTGACAATCCCGCGGACCTCAGTCAACAAGGTACTCTCTGGACCGAGTCTGTCGGGACTAAAAGGGAGAAGCCCACCGAGCTTATCGGTACTACGGGATGAGCAGTAGCCCTAGGCTGCTCACTTGGGAAAGGATTCGTAGTGGTTGTGAGTTGATACCTACATCGCGGGTAAAACCCTTCGGGGTTTGACGTGGAGTTGCGTATCAAACGGGTGCTGTGACCCAGAGAACAGCAGAGGTTTAAGGTCGGCCTCGCCCTTCACGAAGGGGGGATTGTACGCCCGACAGTGTGCAATTCAATTGGTACCTGGGGGACTCCGGTCTCCTGGGGGCGCTAGTCTGGCGTTACCAAACCAGGCTCATTGTATCATTACGCTCTTTTCAGAGCGTATAGGGTACCGTGAGATTAAGCCAACACGGCAGGTGCTCACGTAAAACACGCAGAAAATTTTGAATGACTGATTAACTGATTGGCAATCTACGCAGAGCCTGAACGGTACGAGATAGAAAGCTGAAATTTTCACTGAAGTTTCCATAAGAGTTGAAAGTTGGGGGCATATTCTATATGGAAAAAATAACATTTTTTTTCCGATTGACTTTAAACTCGGTTTGTAAGGATAGTATGGAAAATAATTAGGCATGTGATTTCCCGATGTTGGAAAATCCGCCCGAAAAATCGGGAAATTCCCAGAAAATTCTATATGGAAAAAACAGTTTTTCCTCCGATTGACTTAAAACTCGGATTGTAGGGATAGTATACAAAAAAAAATTGGAAAATTCGCCCCAAAAGTGGGAAAATGCCTGGAAAATTCAATATGAAAAACACTATTTTTCATTCGATTGGCTTTAAACTCGGTTTGTAATTATAGAGTGCAAAATAATTAGACATGCGATTTTCCCATGTTGAAAATCGGCGGGAAAAGCCCGGAAAATTCTATCTGAAATAAACTATTTTCATCCGATTGACTTCAAATTTGGTTTGTAAGTAAAGTAAGCGAAATAATTGGACACCTGTTTCCCAGATTTCGAAAAATCCGCCCACAAGGAAAATGACCGGAAAATTCTTCATGGAAAAAACTATTTTTCATCCGATTGACTTCAAATTCGGTTTGTGAGGATGGTAAGCCGAATAATTAGACTTGAGATTTTCCGATGTTGGAAAATCCGCCCGAAAAGTCGTGAAATTCCCGGAAAATTCTATATGGAAAAAATCAATTTTTGCCCGATTGACTTTAAACCAGGGAATAATACCGTAACCGGAACCGTTAACCGATATAAACCGTTTAAAGCCAGGTACCGGTATCGAGACCGGAACCGATATTAAAGTTTTTTTCAGAACCGAAAACCGTTAACCGGTTTAATAGGAACCGAAAAAACCGGAACCATACCGAAACGCTAATAACGGTATTGTTTCGGTTTCTTATTATTTATGTTTTCAACAGGTAAAATAGCAATATATACTCTCAGAAAAGAGTCTTACATTTTAGAAATTCGCCCTTTCATAATATCCAGAATCATATTATCTTTTTAGGATACATAAGATATAGACAACAAAATGTTAAAATCGGAAAAACTTTTCTTTGGTAAATATTAACCCTCTAGTTAAATGTAAAGGATTTCTATGTCTTAAAAAATCCTCCCTTGAATATAGAAATGTTAGAAAAATCGGTACATTTAAAAAAAAAAATTTTTTTTTTGAATGGCATATTCTAAGAAAACAATTTTTTAGTTCTATTACATTCATTAATTTTTTTGGTAACTTGAAATTTTTTAATGTTAAAAAAAATTATACCGGTACGTACCGGTATACCGAAATAAAAATCTGAGTACCGTATCGGAACCGAAAACCGAAATAGAACCTTTAACTGATATTCTCATTCCAGTACGAACCGGAACCGGTACCGGAACCGATATTCGTTTCGGGATTAATCCCTGCTTTAAACTCGGTTTGTAACGATAGTATGCCAAATAATTAGGCATGAGATTTTCCGATGTTAAAAAATCCGCCCGAAAAGTCGGGGAAATGCACGGGAAATTCAATATGCAAAAAACAACTTTTCATCCAAATGGCTTCAAACTCGGTTTGTAAGGATAGTATGGCAAATACTTAGTCATATGATTTTTAGATTGAGGAAAATTCACCCACAAGGAAAATGCCTGGAAAATTCTTTATTGAAAAATCTATATTTTCATCAGATTTACTTCAAACTCTGATTGTAATTACAGACAGCAAAATAATTAGAATAAATCTTTGTATTATGAACGTGCACGTAACCATGGGCATACCTACAGTTTCCTTATCGGTAAGGAGTTTGATGGTAGTGCCCTGTCTCGCACATTTCAGAGTGCTCTGGCATTAGTGTACTTTCTGCGGTCCTAGTGGACTCTGATTTCACTCTTCTCTAGAAGAAATGAAGACGTGAAAGGTAGTAGAGCAGATAAGTTAGTAAGTAAGTAGTAAGGAAGGGTCGTTACTTTTTAGATTTCCTAATTTTATGCTCTTATTCCAATTGCTTATCCTTTCCATCTCTCTCTCCCTCTTACAGGAATCTGGAAGGCGCCGGTACTGCCACGTGACCTTAGCTCCTTTATGGCGGACATGTCTTTGAAACCGGAAGTGGAGGCCACTTTAATTGGTGATGTTTCGGCCACATTTAAGGAATCCCACGAGCTAATGGTCACCGAGTTGCGTAATCTATTGAAAGACAAAATCCGTATGGTGGCTAAATAGATACTCCCGAAAAGAAAACCTGCTCCCTCCTGCTCCTGCTCCCCTCTCATCATCTTCACTTCACATACAAAATAGTTTTGTTATTTAATTTTTTAAAAGAATACGGGCAGCGCCTTCCTCTAGTTTATTTTCTTCTTATTCTTTGTTCTTTCGAATTCACAACTAATTGTCACGGCATTTCTTTTTTTCCTTGGTAAAAACTTGTAAAAGTGAAAATAAAATTAAATAAATTGTATAAATTTGACCAAATTAACCTAGTTCCACATCTGCCAATGAGGATTGACTGGCGCCTGCCTTAAGGGACAGCAAATAGCCAGCGGTTTGGGGATCATTTTGATGCTGTTGCGTTTGCAAATGGGCCACCAGATTATGATGACGAGCAAAGCTTTTATGGCACAGGCGGCAGCTAAGTAAAGGAATTGATTAAGACAAGTTACTTGAGATTAATTTAGGAATTACATGTGAGGTTTTTCTCCTGTATGGGTTTTATAGTGAACTTTAAGGACACTGGCATAGGTAAAGGTCTTGCCACAGGTCTCACAGGCATAGGGACGCTCATTGCGATGGGTTCTGGTAAGAGAAAGTTTTAAACATTACTTTGCCTGGCTTAATTAACTAAGACAAGGTGAAGACCTTTCATGCTTCACTTGGGAAGTGCGATCCGTAAAACTTCGTTGACAATATTGACAGCTATAAGGTCGTTCTCCTGTATGCTGACGCATGTGACGCACCAATTGATAGTTGACATGGAAGGCCTTGTGGCAGATTCTAAAAGATATATAAGGTACAGGATATGAGCTTAAAGTATGCTGCCCCCACTTACTCGCATTCGTAGGGTCTTTCATTGCGATGACGTCGCATGTGTGTGTCTAGGGTGCTTTTTCTGGGATAACTATTGCCACATAGTTCACACACATGTAATTTGCCAGCTGCAGGAGCAGCAGCAGCATCAGTTGGTACCGCCTCCACATTGACCACAATCAATGTTTGCTGAGGCAATTCTTCTTCAATTACATCCTCATTGGACCAGAGGCCCTCTTCCAACACCTCTACTTCCAATTGTTCATAGGATTCAACGGCCTGCTCTTGGCTCTCCATATCCTTGCACACATATTCCCTGAGAAATTCATTGGAACGTTGACAAATCAAACGAAATTTGTGTGACAAAATGAGAAAGGCGCGACACTTGAGGCATATTCTGTGGGGCAAATCCTCGGTGCGTGTTATCTGCAAAGAGGATAATTGATGAACAATTGAACTGCAAGGACTTTGTTGTATATCACACTTTAATGCCGCTGAAATTTTCAATTTTCTCGCAAAGGGAAAGGTCACCGGCACGCTGCTCCTCGTCGCCATCGTAAATGGACACCATGTGGGCACCATCACCATCCTGCAGGCATGTACGGCACACCGTACGCATGTCCAAAACCAATTCACTGGAGGTCATCACCATTACGGGCTAAATCAAAACAAAAATCAACACATAAACAAAACAAATTCAATAATAGTTGAAATTAGTGTGACCAAAGTAGGCAAGTTTTACACACTCACGCATAATCATGGTGTAATTATATAAGGTGAGTTCAAAGCAGCGAAAAAGTTTACTATGACCGAAAATTAAAATTTAATTAATGAAGATGTTTCTTATTTGATTTAGAAAAATTAAATAATCAAAATAATATAAATTAAAAGAGTTTTTAGCTTTCCTTAGTAGCGTTGGCATTATAAGGGACTAAAAAGGTCTAATTCACGTTTTGTTCAGTTCTTCAGGACATTTTCTCAATTCCACTCTTTTCACAAATAAATAAATAAATTTTTTATTGTGTTAAATAATTTAGAAAAAAATAATCTTTACTAAAACATTGCCATAGGAAATTTATGTAACTTCACGTCAAAAAAAAGATAGAAAAGTTTTTAAAATTATTATTATTCCAAAAACTGATGTATAAAGGCCTCCTTCCAGATGACATTAAAACTTAATTCAGCACAATCCTTTATATGAATAGAAACACTTTTGAAAAGCTTTGAGAGCTGAATGCTTTTGAAAAGCTGTCTTATTTATAAATATGAAACATAGTGCCGAATAAATTTTGATGCCACCGGGAATGGGGCCTTAAGCATACAAACAAAGCTGCCCAATTCGCAGAGTTTTTCCATTTTCTAATCCTAGTCCAACCCCACATCCGTTTTAAGTAACGTCACGTCAGTAATAAACTTCCGAAAACGTCCTAACTCCGATTTAAAAAAAATCAATTTTAATTTATGTATTTTAGAGTGCTGATTAGGAAAAAAAATTGTTGGCGCAATGAATTTTTCCAAATTTAAACCAGAAAAAATCGTTAAAAATATGTCTTTTTGCACTTATCTGAGAAGATATTCACTTTATGAAGAAATGTTTCAGACAAAAATTGAAGATATGATTGAAATACATGTTTTATGTTTAGTGACTTTTTATCAAAAAACTTATAGTTTTTGAAAAAAAAAACCTCAAAAACCATTTCCTTCTAATACCGGAGTTACACAGGCGCATGCAAAGATGCGTTTGGTTTAGACCGCGCCGCATCATTGAAACAGCTGTTCGCATGCCAAACGTAAACAAACCGAATTAGTAAGAAGAAGAACAAATGTATTTTATTGAATAGAGAATTATGAGCGATAATATGTTAAATGTGACGCGGTGTATTTGGCAACCCCTGCGTTCACCAAAAGAAATTGAGCTTGTTTATGCGGATCATTTTTTTTTTAAACTCGCGGTCCATGGTTTTGCTTATCGAAATCGATGAGAACAGCTGCTCCTATCCACTGTGAACAATACTCGATACTCCCATATACGGTCACTTTATCTCCGCATCATTAAACATGCGGCTCTTTTTCTCTCCACGGGTTTTTGAAAAATTCCGCACCTTCCGTTTAATGGAAAATTTCAATGATGCGGCCGGTCTAAACAGCGTATAACGGTCGTATGAATTTGAAAATTCTTCCGTTAACGTCGAACATATCGATATCAAACTTATATAGAGATGGGGCGATTTCGATTTTTCGGTGCACGACATATCGTGTAATTCAAACATTCCCAACTGTTGTGCCTTTATAAAATATCATTATGCTTTTAGAGCTCGAAGAGAATAGAAGCATTTGAAGACCCAAAATGGAAATGAAAAAAAAATTAACTTGGACATGTGTATATATTCTTTGTATTTAATTTATGTTTATATATCTACTCTATTTTTTTTATATATTGAACTAGTTCTATTTTTTTATATATCGATCTATATCCTTTTTATTATATATATCCTCCTTTTTTATATATATATTGGCTACTATTATTTTTATAAGTATCCAACTTTAAATTAAGAAACAACAAATAGTGAAACCGAAAAGAAAAAGAAGAAAATAACTGATCAGAAAAAATGTTAAAAAAAAAAAAAAATCATTTTTTTTAACAATAATCGCGCTATTTTAAAAAAATTCGGCACATCTTTAATAGTGAGGGACATCTGCTTCATGGTGGAATTATACAAGGTGAGGTCAGTAAAGTAGACTGCCTCTTTTTGGGGTGACAATCAAATGGTGAAACACAGTCAGTAGCAAAGCAAATGTCAATGTGGAAGGTATTATTGCATATTATTTGATTCACCTAAGCAGGCGGTGTTTCGTGGTGAAATCAAATCTGACAGCAACTGGTACCCCTCTCGCCTGGTGAATTTTTGATGACTCTACCTTATATAATTATACCATGATTTGCTTTGAGCAACCTTTGTGTTGCTGCTTTCGCCACTATTCATTTTTTACGTAGATTTTGTTTTACACCCTAAACGGTCACACTATTTACAGCGGCTCGCCAAGTACGGGCTCACAAATCTGTCCAATCAAACCAAATAAATGGATCAGGAGAATCTATTTTGCCGCATTTGCCTGTTGTCACCCCAGGATGAATCGCTTATGCCCACAGAAGCCAATTTCTGCCAGCAAATTCAATCCTGCACCGGCATTGTGGTAAGCAGCAGCTCAAAACAAACTAAAACACCCAAAAAATTGCAAATGTATTTTGTCTTGCAGCTAAGTCAATCCTCCGATTGGCCCAATAAAATTTGCACCAGTTGCGCTTTATTGCTGCGCGCTACCTTAAAGTTACGTTCGCTATGCCAGAAGGCGGAGGAGCAGCTGTTGGAACAACAAAAACTAAAACAAATAGAACAGGAGAATGAGGACAGTGAAATGCTATTGGAATATGGGATAACATTAACAGCCACTGAGTCTAGCACAGAACCAATTATTGATATTAAGACCTTTCCCTGCACACTGTGTCCAAATGTATACACAGAGAAGTTGAAGCTGACCGCCCACCTAAAGGTGCACAACAAACACAAGCCACATGAGTGCGAGTAAGCTTAATATATATATGTATTGTTTATGTGCTCTAATAAGTTTTATTTATGTTTTAGAATCTGCCATAAACGTTTCCGCCAGACCCCACAGCTGGCTCGCCACATGAACTCTCATACGGGTTTGCGTCCCTATAAATGTGATTATTGTGAGTCTCGCTTTGCTGATCCCTCCACACGCATCAAGCATCAGCGGTAAATAAACCTACATTATTTTTAATATTTTCTCCTTTATTTTATATATTTTTTGTTCTTTAGGATTCACACCAATGAAAGGCCATATAAATGTCAGCTGTGCGACAAGGCTTTTGCCTATTCCAATGTGTTAAGTGTTCATCTCAAAACTCACACGGGCGAACGACCATTTAGTTGTGGTTACTGTGCACGACGTTTCTCACAATTGCATCACAAGAATAGCCATGAAAGAGGTCATTTGATGTAACTGGCAGAGGAGGAGTCAACTTTGTAGTACAAAATATAATGAATTAATCCTCAGTTTTGATATCTTGACCAATTGATTAACACTGGACGATCGGTCTAATAACTTGTTCTATAGAAAAACTTTTTGTTTTCTATCGTAGAGTAAATCGTTATATACAATATATATCACTTAATTCAGAAAAATTTATCAAAATCGTGACTATATCAATAGCGCATAGAACGATCGGTCCATAAATAGTCTAGTGAAAAAAACTTTTGTTATCAATTCGCGTCTTTCAAAAACTCCTTCTATTTTTTTTTCTATAAGGGAAAGTGTGAAGATCCTACAATTTTAAAATACCTTTTCCCCGTGCAAAATTTTCACTTAGTCACTTAATCATTTAGAATAATTAGCTAGTGTCATCGCGTCATAAAAGCCCGCCCGTGTTATCTAATCTTAAAACCCAGCTACAGTGGCGAACTACGAGATAAAGAAGGAATATCAGCAGCGCAGTCAAAGTGGACCTGTAGACGTGGCAGAAATCGGGGACACAAAAAAAAGAGTGATCGGCAAGCTGAAGCGATCGAACAGTTGCAACAGCGCTGCTCGGTGTTGGCTTCGACATGGATCAAAGGCAGAGGCTGACAAAATTCTCTGGTTCAGTGAGTTTCGGCGGTCGGACGAGCAGGACGGTCAACGAAAGAGTTGAGGCGTAGCTTGGTATAACTTATAATAATTAGATTGTATCACGATAAAAGTTTAGTTTTAGTACAGTTGAACTCGGGTGCAGCTAGGATACAGATAAAAGTTTGAAGTAAAGGATATGTAAAGTGAGTAAAATATTGGGGGATTACACCAGTGACAAATAAGTGCGTTATTTTCTACCCTCCGGATTGTGAGTAGAACACATCGAGTATTAAACACGCTTAATACTCTAGTCTGAGTAGTCTTTAGGCTAATAGTTGGACCCGTAGGGCATTAACCACGGGATTAATCCCACCCTGGGGAGTCTTTAGGTTATTAGTTAGACACGTTGGTCATTAACAACCTGATCTGTCCCAGCCTGAATAGTCTTTAGGTTATTAGTTAGATGCGTTGGGTGATCTGTCCCACATTGAGTAGTTGTTAGGCCAGTTATTGGATCTGTCCCCACTTAGTTATTTTTATTCTTTAGTTGGAAGAATTGTGCATTATCCACATGTTCCATCCTGTCCCTTATATCAAATAAACAAAAGTGTGAGTGTATTGGTGTGCGAATATAATGCGACGCAAAGCGTCTTTGACCTATTTCCTTGAAGGCTGGGCAGCCACTGATTGGCTTTGCGTGTTTTTTATTCTCTTCCCGAAGGGCTCGGTATGTTCGGCTCGTTTCTGTGTGAGTTTGCCGAATGTGTTCAGACAGGCCTGACTGAAGCGACGTCGTCTGGTCTACAGGTCCCTAGCCAGTCTTAAAACCGTTTCAGGTCATTTTTGTAGGATTTAAGATCGAAAGTCAGAATCGCTGGTAGCTCTTTCTAAGTGTCTTATTATAGTGGCACACATCGATGGTAGAGAGCACTAGGTAGAACAATCCTTCCATCCCTTCAAATTATAAATATCTTGTAATTGACCTTGGAGAGGCTGAGTTAGACCCCAACTGGAAAACTTCGTTACAAAAGCTCGAAAGCAAACAATTGTGGGACTTAAAGTTACCTTACCCACTAAAACCACCCTTTTCTCCGTTCCCTTCTCGCGGAATCACCGTTAAGTATTACTTCATGAGGGGGAGACTAGTATAACACCTAGTGATTGAATTCAAATTGAGCAGTCTTTCCACGCGATGCAAGGATTGGTTAACTTCTGCTGCATACAAGTTGTTTTGCGAGCTTAGTAGAATATCCATGAAGTCAGTGACTGATGAATGGCCTCCCAATGCCTTAGCTTAGCTCTTCCCGTTCAGCAGAAAATCTAGGAAAGACAAAAAACATCAAAACACCCAGAGCTCAATGTCCGAGATTAATCGTCTTGTCCAGTCCTCCATTTCGCCAATGAGTTGACTCTACCGCTAGCAGGTCGAGTGGTACCATCCCTGCAAGAACGAGTGCAGCATTTTCGAAGATAGTCTGGAAGGCTCATAAGAAGCACAGCGCTCCCTTGCGGTATGTCATTGCCCAAATCGCCGCAGTGTATAGGATAATCGACCTCACCACACTGACTATTAGTCCTCCGCTGTGTTGTTGTGGTCCCCTTATGTTGGCCATCATGGTAGACATCGCGGAGACGGTATTTTAGGGCAGTCTTCAACCTTATGGTGCAGCCATCTACCTTTAATGTGGCTACCATCACAACTTTCCTACTGCGAAAATTTAGACCAAACTCTCTGTAGCGGGCTGGATCATGGAACCGACCAGCTTTAAATCCACATTCGAGCAGTATAAGTTGTATTAGCATAGCACTCCTCCACACCATGTTAATATCCTGCTTTCCTTAGGTCCTTGACGATTAGACAAGATGTCAAACATTCCTGCATATAATACAATCTGTTAGTTTTATGGTTAATATTAAACTATGACCTTAAAAGCTAGCTTAAGTCTATATTCTAAAATATATATATTTCCACTGTTGTCTTATCTAAGAAACTAAACTAATCTTCCTCCGTTAACCATTCATAAATTCCGGCATTTCATCTTTGATGCATTGCACTGTTGAAGCTGGTGATGATGTTGTTGCTGCCGGTGCAGTTAGTTCCATTTCCATATCTTCTGTGGGTTTCCAGTTGCGTCGTTTTTCATGCGTCACACGATGCAAACGCATTTTGTAGGCTTTGACAAAACCCTTGCCACACAGATCGCAGCTAAAAATTAAAAGAGTTTTCTATTTTCATCAGTAAAAAAAAAAATAGAAGGCTAACATGGGCTACGCCGATGTTTTAAATACCCTTGCAGTTTTCGAAAGGCGCTACCATTGATAAAAAAAAGTTTTTCTCATTAGAACTAGTTTTTAGACCGATCGTTCCTTTGGCAGCAGTATGTTATGGTCATCCGATTTTGATAAATTTTCTAGAATTGTGAAATGAAATTAAAAAGATTGAAACGATGAAAACAAAAAGTTTTCCACTAACTGTTTTTTACCACCCGTTTTATCAGCTATATTCTCCTTTTGAAAAATTTTTCCAGAATTTTAAGCATATGAAATTAAATATACCACGATTGGTGAGGCTAGGATGGAAAACAAAAAGTTTTTCTTACTAGAACTAGTTTTGGACCAACTGTTTTATGGCAGCTATATGCTATAGTCATCCGATTTTGATCAATTTTTCCAGAATTGTGTGGAAGCATATGAAATTAATATATACCACGATTGGTGACGCTACGATAGAAAACCAAAAAGTTTTTCCCAATAGAACTAGTTTTTGACCACAAGCTATATGATATAGTCATCCGATTTTGACAATTTCTCCAGAATTGTGTGGAAGCATATAAAACTAATATATACCACGATTGGTGACGCAACGATGGAAAACAAAAAAGTTTCTCCCACTGAACTAGTTTTTGACCGCGTTAGCAGCTATAGCTATAGTGATCCGATTTTGATAAAATTTTCCAAAATTGTGTGGAAGCATATAAAACTAATATATACCACGATTGGTGACGCTGCGATCGAAAACAAAAAAGTTTCTCCCACTAGAACTAGTTTTTGGACCGATCGTTCCCATGACAGCTATATGATATAGTCATCCGATTTTGATCAATTTCGCCAGAATTATGTGGAAGCATATAAAACTAATATATACCACGATTGGTGACGCTGCGATCGAAAACAAAAAAGTTTCTCCCACTAGAACTAGTTTTTGGACCGATCGTTCCCATGACAGCTATATGATATAGTCATCCGACTTTGATCAATTTCGCCAGAATTATGTGGAAGCTTATAAAACTAATATATACCACGATTGGTGACGCTGCGATCGAAAACAAAAAAGGTTCTCCCACTAGAACAAGTTTTTGGACCGACCGTTTATATGACAGCTATATGCTATAGTCATCCGATTTTGATAAATTTTTCCAGAATTGTGTGAAAGCACATAAAACTAATATATACCAAAAACAAAAAAGTTTTTCTCACTGGAACTAGTTTTTTTTATATGGCAGCTATATGCTATAGACATCCTATCTGTCCGATTCCGATAAATGTACAGCCTATGTGTATTTAAAGACTTTTTGCAAAGTTTAGTTAATATAGCTTTAAAACTGAGGGAGGAGATGGCATAAAAAACAGACGGATAGACGGAAATGAACTCAACTCGTCATGCTGATCCAGAATATATATACTTTATGGGGTCGGAGATGCTTCCTTCTATGCGTTACAAACATCGTGATATTTTTAATATACCCTCTGCAAGGTTATAAAAATGAGAATTTCCACTTACACATGCGGCTTTTCGCCTGTGTGAATCATTTTGTGGAATTTTAAATTATCCGAATAGGTAAAGGTTCTAAAGCAAACATCGCACTCATAGGGACGCTCCTTGGTGTGAATTCTAGAGATAGAAAAAAAAGTAAAGTTAAAAGAAAAGATTAAAGTGTTTCCATCAACAGACTTACCGATGATGTTTGGTCTTGGTGGAGCGATCGGCAAAAGCAGCTGGACAATAATTACATTTATAGGGACGATTTCCTGTATGGGTGTTCATATGACGCACCAATTGTTGATTCTGTACAAAGCCCCGGCCACAGATTCTGGAAAAACACATTAAAACTTATTAACCGTAAATCCCTTAGAGAAAGTGGCCCACACTTACTCGCACTCATGCGGCTTGATGCCACTATGAAATTTCATATGCTCAGTGAGACGCGCCTGGGTGGGATAAATGTTGCCACACACATCACAGATATAATTCGTTTGCTTGGACTTGGGTTTGCGTCCCAATGACTTGGCAGTTGTCTGCTGCTCCTCTTGCTTAACCAAACGTTTGGCCTTGGTTTTGGTCTGTTCCATTAGATAGCGGCCAGAATCCTCATCAGAACTGAGTATATCATGAGCTATATCATTGTCCACCAAATCATCATCTGTGTAGACTACGCGCGGTATGCCACGGCGTGTAAGCACAGGTGGTGATGGTAGTGCTGTCGGCTCTGGAGCCAATACTTCCACTTCCTCATATTCCTCTGCCACCTCTGCATAGCTTTCCATTTCCTGGGTTTCCTCAATCACAGTCTGACTTTCATCAAAGACCACCACCTGCTGCTCATCCTCCTCATCCTCGTATACTATGGAATCCACAACTTCATCCTCCACGGCAGCTGCTATCTGCTCTTCATCCACATAGTTGATCATTAAGTCTTGCAGCTGTTGTTGTCTACCCTCCTCCGTCTCCAGCTTCACCTGGGCCTCCAGCTGATTTGTGTGTTCCTCCCATACTTTAACATTATTCTCCTCCTGCAAATCATCTATTTCGTCTGCCTCCTGCCGACTGTTACTGTTTGCCACCTCCCGGGCCAACATATCCAAAATTTGCTGATGTGATTTCTGGCAGGTTAAGCGAAACCTGTAGGCCAAACGCAGACAGCGCACACATTTGCTGCACATCTTATCCGGAAAGTTGTCACCAATGCTGACCTGAAAGACGGGGGGAAAACAGGTAAACAGAGGGAGGCAAAGTTTAAGTTATACTAGTTACAGGTATCCCAGCACAAATGTACAGCATTTGATCCAAGCGGGTGCTGGCATTTTGACTGAATATATTCTGTAGCAGGGCGTCACCCTCGTTGGGATTGTTAAGACACACCCGGCAAACAATCCACTTTTCATTGGAGTCCGTTTTCATGACAATTCTAGGGAGTCCAAAGCAATTTCCAAGTCTAAAACAATATATAGCAAAGCAATCTTGCACAAGAACAGCTGAAGAATGGCACAGCGTCAGTGTGACCATAAATGGCTGACTCGAAAACACCAAAAATATACTAAACGGAAGCCAACTCAAAAATCTAGTTTTTATTTCAAGAAGGTGTTGACTAAGAGATAATTTTAACCAATTTTTAATTTTCTAAAGAAATTATACCGAGCTTAGCCCTCTTCCACCTAATCCGCAATTTTATAAACCTTATACGTGGGTTGCTATTTGAGTTTCTGGCCTAGGTCACTTCTAGCCATTTTAGGACCAATTGGCCTTTTCCCAAAAAAAGTTTGGACTTTTATCGATAAAAGCTCCATACAACTCTTTCATGTGTGACCACGTTTGATATCGATTAACGATTAATCAAAAACTTACCTCGGCAGAAAAATGGAATTAACTCGTGAAAATTTTCGTGCAATCATTTTTCACAACTTTCGACGTGGATTATCACGACAAGAGTGCAACGATGAACTTAAATCTTTATATGGCAATGAAGAACCATCCTATAGCACTGTGAAAAATTGGTTTAATGAATTCAATCGCGGGCGACGTTAGCTCGAAGACGAACAGCGTGAAGGTCGTCCAAAAACAGTCGTTGTGCCATTCGATATTGCATGAACACCTGGGCGTAAAAAAGGTTTGTTCTCGTTGGATCCCGCACAATATGAAAATCGCTCAAAAAAAAAGGCTCGTGTGGATTGGTGCAAAAAAATTTTGAAAAAATATAATTGCGGTGTTTCAAAAGAAGTTTATAAGATCGTCACAGGTGACGAATCATGGATCTATGCTTATGAGCCCGAAACAAAACAGCAATCGACCGTGTGGGTCTTCGAAGACGAGCCAAATCCAACGAAAGTCGTTCGTGGAAGAAGCACTTCGAAGCAAATGGTCGCCTGTTTCTTCGGTGAAACTGGTCATGTGGCGACTGTTCCGCTTGAGCAACGTAGGACGGTCCATTCTGAGTTTGCCTAAAGTCTTGGGAGAAATTCGAAGAACGAACAAGAGAAGACAGATCATTGTGCACCATGACATCAGCTCACACCAGCGCCTTTTTGACCGCCCAAAACGTCGAATTGATGGGTCATCCGCCGTACAGCCCTGACTTGGCAACCAATGACTTCTTTTTATTCCCGCACATCAAGGGAAAAATGCGTGGTCAACGATTTTCGTCGCCAGAAGATGCTGTTGAAGAGTTCAAAAACCATGTTTTGGCGGTGTCTCAATCGGAGTGGAAAAAGTGCTTCGACAATTGGTTTAACCGCATGCAAAATTGTAGAGAATACTTTGAAGAACAATAAAACCATTTTTGATCATTAATATTCGCGTTTTTATTATTAGGTCAGAAATATATATAGCATGGGTGGAAAATGGGTTTAGCGATTAGTTTTAAACCCTAAAACAACCCAAATCGTATGGGAATAGGGTCGTTTTTGGAAAATCATCCCCCAAAAATAAGAAAATGCTCGGAAAACTGTTGTATGAAAATCTTTTGTTTTTCATTCGAACAATTTTAAACTTATTTTAAAAAATCTGGAAAAAAATACTGTCTTCAATTAGATCGGACACAACATCTTTTTGAAAGCTTTATCTGGAAATTTCAATAAAATTGTAGTGTTGTAGTCAAGGATGTGGGATAAGGGATCTGAGATTTGGGATCAGGAATCTGTAATCAAAAATATGGGATCAGGGATCAGAAATCTGGGATTTGGTATCAGGGATGTGAGATCAGGCATCTGGGATCAAGGATGTGGGATCAGGAATCTGTCCTCATGGATCTGGGATAAGGGATATGGGATTAGGTATCTGGGACTGGTACAGGTACACTTTTTTCCAACACTGTTTTATATAAAATAATAATAAAATAATTTTATATTCCTATGCAAGAGTTCTTATTTTGATTCTGAGTTTTCTTCGTTAAGAGCTTCGCTCGTTACGTGTGTTCCACGATACACACTCCTCTTTTGTTATACCCGTTACTCGTGGTAAAAAGGGTATACTAAGTTCGTGCAAGTATGTACAGCGAGGAAGCATTTCCGACCCCATAAGTATATATTCTTGATCAGCATCAATAGCCGAGTCGATATAGACCTGTCCGTCTGTCCGTCCGTCCGTCCGTCTGTGTCTGTCCGTCTGTCTGTAGAACACCTGATCTCAGAGACTGAGCTGAGCTACCTTTTTCAGTGTAGACTTGTATCTTCTCGGTGTTTGTTTCAATTTTGCCCGCCTCCGCCCCCGCATATGAAAAAACCTCATATCTCCCACAATTTTGAAAATAGATTGTTCGAACCTTCTGACATATTTTAAATCATCATTACTATCGATCCGCCATACATCATTTTTCGATCAAATGAACGATTAAAGAGTTGCCACCCACGCAATTTGGAAAATACCTCATATCTCCCAGAATTTTGAAATATATTGTTAAAATCTGACAATATTTTAATCATCATTACCTATCGATCCGCCCTACATCATTTCCGATCAGATGAACGATAAGAGTTGCCACCCACGCAATTTGGAAAATACCTCATATCTCCCACAATTATGAAAATAGATTGTTCGAACCTTGTAGACTATATTATGATCATCATTACCTATCGATTCGCCATACGTCATTTTCCGATCAGATGAACTATTGAAGAGTTGCCACCCACGCAATTTGAAAATACCTTTCTCCCACAATTTTGAGATGATTATTCGAACCCTCTAGACAATATTTTAATCATCATTACCTATCGATCCGCCATACATCAATTTCCGATCAGATGAGCTATAGTAGGTTGCCACCCCCGCAATTTGGAAAAAACTATATCTTCCAAAATTTGGGCATTTGTGATCTAATAAAATATTCTTAAATAAACCTTACCCTGAGTAACGGGTATATCGAAGTCGAGCAGGGCCGACTTCAACTTACGCTCTCGTTATTTATGCTTATGTTTAAATACTTCGTTTTGTTACAAATGTGCGAGCGAAGCCGCGGGTATACGCTAGTAAGCGGTTAAAACATCTTCAATGGGCGTCTAATAGCCAACTGCAAGGGGGGAGCTAAAACGACTTGCATACTAGCCTTTGGGTATTTTTGTGTTTGCCATATACGGTCACATTAGAGTGCTTTTTTTTTTTGCCCGTACATTGGCGTCGTCTTTATTTTAGCCTGCATACTAAAGAGGTATTAGCTCACCTGCTTGTTGCCCCAACTAATCCCGTCTCAATCTTCTGCAGACACCAAAATGCGTGACGCACCAGCAGCAACCGCAACAACAACAACAACCAGCAATACGCATGAGGCGGCACCACCTCCGGCCACCACACCACAAAAATGGATTGTTTGTCGTGTGTGTTTGCAGCAGCCAAAGGAGCCAATGGCCAGTATTTTTCATGATGATGCCAGAAAGGATATGACCAATATGATCCTGGAATGCGGGGGAGTGCCTGTAAGTTTTTGGTGAATTTAAATAATTATATGAAATCAATTTCTTTACTCTCGGGCACAGATCAGGAAATTCGATCATTATCCGGATAAGATTTGTGACAAATGCTTGAGGGGATTGAACGTAGCATTTAAATTTCGAGTCACCTGCCAGCGCTCGTATAAGCATCTGAGTCAGTTTATAGCCCCAGTCGAAGTGGAGGAAAAGCCTGCCAAGGAAGACGCGGCAGCAGTTAATACATTAAAACATCCAGATGACCAGCAGGAAGAGGAGGAAGAGCCAGAGCCGGAGCCTGAGGAGCAGGATGAGGAAGATGAGGATGAGGAGGAGGCCTCTACAGACTTTGCAGAGCACTTTGAAGAGGGCATGTTGGTGGAACTTGAAAAGGAACGTGCGGTGCAGGTCAAAAGCGAGCAAGTGGAAGAGGATGGCATAATTGAGGAACTCTATGATGTCTATGAGTCCTATGAGGGTGATATTATAACAGAACATCAGGATATAGCAGAACATTCGCTTTCTGGTCTCTCAGCGGATATAGAATATCTGGATCAAGAGCAGGAACAAGAACAGGATCAGCTAACAGAAAGTGCACAGGAAAGTGCGCCCGAAGAAGTCATCCAACAGCAAGAGCAGCAGCAGCAGCCAACGCAAGAGACGACGTTACCGATGGATCAGGATGCAGCATCAGCTGATGATGATGAGGAGTTTATACCACTTAAATCCCGTGTGGCCCCCAAACGTCGCGCACCGACACGTCGCAAACAAACTACCACAGCCAGATCAGCCAGCAATGTGGTGAAAATAAAGCGTGAAAATAATGGCTCCGTTTCGGCCAACATTATTGTGCAAGACGGCCAATCCGTGGGCGTACGCAAAACTTTGGGCATCAAAACCAAGGGCGGGCATAAGGTTTTGGTGGGCGATAATCGAGAATTCAAATATATTTGCGACATCTGTGGCAATATGTATCCCTCACAGAGTCGCCTTACCGAGCACATTAAGGTGCATTCGGGCGTTAAGCCGCATGAGTGCGAGTGAGTAGAACGTTAAGTCCGTATTCCTTTAGATGAACTCATAAAATGTTTGTACTTTGCAGAATCTGTGGTCATTGTTTTGCCCAGGCCCAGCAACTGGCCCGACACATGAATACGCATACGGGCAATCGGCCGTATAAATGCAGCTATTGTCCGGCTGCCTTTGCTGATCTCTCCACACGCAATAAGCATCATCGGTGAGTGGCTTAAAAAATTGTAGGAACTTTTATATTTTTATATTTAATTTTTTTTTGCAGCATTCACACCAATGAGCGTCCCTATGAATGCGATGTCTGTCATAAGACTTTCACCTACACGAATACGCTCAAGTTCCACAAAATGATCCATACGGGCGAGAAGCCGCATGTGTAAGTTCATTTTGACTCTAAATCCTTATTAGTCCTTAATTTGCTAGAGCAAACAAATTGTACCAAAATTTATAATATTAAGCATGAAATGAACCAAACCGGTTTCCGGTCACGAACTTCACATTTTGTACGTTGTACTTGTCTACCTACATGTCCTCTCGCACCTGTCCTCGCAACACCTTTTCATGCACTTAAAGTGGATGTCACCTGTCCCAGGTATATCATTCTTTTTGTCGTAAACTGAGGCAGACAAAATACCCAGCAGTTCTTCTACTTCGTCCAAGTGATACTGTAGAAGCTGTACAATATTTTGCTGATTTTTTAAGGCATTCCTAGGTTGTGGGATCACTTCTTATTTTGATCTATAGATCTACACACCAAACTTATATTTTATACTGTAAATAATTTCTGAGATATGGCTCTAAAGTGCTTTTCAACCGATTCATTCTGGTTCGGAAACGGTCTTGATATTGTTAAGTGCTTAACTCCAAATTAAAAACCTACTCAATAAGTTTCAAGTTCCTAATTTAAATAATTACCGAGATAAAACCGGGTTTTCTCCGGGAAAATAAATAACTCCAGGTTGTCAATTTAAAAACAAAATTTCAAGTTCATAGATAAATAATTTGTGATGTGTCACTTTTGAACCACATTAAAAGACTGTCTCAGAACCGGTTCTGAAACCGTAAAATAACTAACTTTTGAACCGTCTTAATCTGGTTCGGAACCGATCTTGTAACTATATAATGATGAACTCTATGTTACTCACTTATTACATATCAAATTTCCAATTTGTAGCTTAATTAATGTCTGAGATATGGCTCCGAACCACTTTTGAACCACCAAACCCTGTTTTATCCGGGGAAAGTAAAAAACTTCATATTATCAACAGAAACATAAAAAATATAAAGTTCATAGCGCTAAAAATTTCGGAGATATGGCTCTGAGTCACTTTTGAACCGGTTCAATCTGGTTCGGAACCGGTCTTAAACCAGTATAATGTTTAACTCCATATTACTCACCTATATACCAAATTTCTAGATCCTAGCTTAAATAATTACTGAGTTATAGCTCCGAACCACTTTCTAGCCACTTTTTTTAAAACTGTTTGAATCGGATTATATTCGTGAAAAATAAATATCTTGATATAATCAACCCAAACACCAAATTTTAAGTTCATTGATGTGTCTCTTAGTCACCTACATACCAAATTTCTAGTTTATAGCTTACACCTATCGACTTCAATTGTGAACCTAAACCATCTACGGGTTTAACCACAAATATGTTTAAGGAAGTTGTGCTTCATTGTGCAGTAAAACAGTCTTCAAACGGTCCTCCACTCTTTTGTGTGAACGATTTCGTCAAGTATAGTGAATAATGCAAGTTGACGTTTTGATATCAGTTTTGAGCAGGGAATAATACCGGAACCGTTAACCGAAATTAACCGTTTCAGCGATATAACAATTTTTTTTTTTAACCGAAAACCGTTTACCGTTATAAAAGGATCCGAAAAAACTAGAACCATACCAAATCGCTAATACTGGAAATGTTTCGGTTTCTTATTATTTATTTTCTTTATTTATGATTATTTTAAATATGTATTTAAACTGGTTAAATTTCAATATATACCCTCAGAAAAAAGGCTTTTTTTTTTTCGGAAATTCGCCCTTAAGGAAAAATCAGAGACATATTCTTTTTTTAAGATATAAGACCTATACTCAGATGAGATAAAAATGTTGTTTTTCATACTACTTCATAAAAATAGAAACACTTTCAAGCAGGTGGAAAGCTGAATACTTTTGAATAGCTTCCTTATTTATAAGAAGCATTGTGAAAAAATACAATTTTATCTTATCTGAGTTCTGGCCTTTATAAGAAAGAGAAAAAAAGAGAGACTTTTTACTATCCCCAGAAACAAACTCAATTTTAACTCTCCGAAAAAGACATTTTCGTATCCCCAGAAATAAATTCTATTTAAACTTTCCGAAAAAGACTTTTTCGTTTCACTAGAAATAAATTCTATTTCAACTCTCCGAAAAAGACTTTTTCGTATGCTCAGAAATAAATTCTATTTTGACTCTCCGAAAAAGACATTTTCGTATCCCGAGAAATAAATTCTATTTAAACTTTCCGAAAAAGACTTTTTCGTTTCCCTAGAAATAAATTCTATTTAAACTCTCCGAAAAAGACTTTTCCTATCCCAGAAATTATTATTTTTTTTAACTCTCCGAAAAAGATTTTTCGTATCCCCAGAAATAAATTCTATTTTAACTCTTCGAAAAAGACTTTTTCCTATCCCCCGAAAAAATTATATTTTAACTCTCCGAAAAGGACTTTTTTCTATCTCCAGAAATAAGTTCTATTTTAACTCTCCGGAAAAGACTTTTTTCCTATATCAAGAAATAAATGATATTTTAAATAAACATCAGAAAATATAAACCCTCTAATTAAATGTTAAAGATTTATATTTCTTAGAAAAATCATCCTAAAAATATAAAACTGTTAGAAAAAAGTTAATAAAAATTTCAGAAATTTTTCTCAAATTTCGAAATATTATTTTCTAATATAAAAAAATTTTGTTTTAACAAAAGTGTAATGTTTTAGAGCTGATATACCTTCTTTTGAGTATTTTATCAGCGTATTATGGGCTATGTAGGACCGAAGTCTTTAAGTATGGGTTCAAAATATCCAAATTACGAAAAATCTTTGATTTTAGAGCCTATTATTTTGAAACATAATTAAGAAATATATTTGTCTGCTGTTTAGAAAGATTTTATATAAGTTTAGAAAGATAAACTTAAACTTGAGTGAAGGGATATCATTGCGAAATGGTACTTGGGTACCGTATTGAGACCGCAATACCGAAATAAACTGAAAACCGAAATGGAACCTTTAACCGAAATTTTCATTTCGGTACGTACCGGAACCGATATTCGTTTCGGGATTTATTCCCTTCCTTTGAGGCATTAATTAATGGGCGTGCAAGTAAGTTTTAAAAAATTTTGATCGTCTTTGGAAACGAAGAACTTATTAAGCCAACTTTGTATCGACCAGAACAAATGGTAATCTGATGGTGCAAGGTCTAAGATATAAGGCGGGTGGGTCAGTACCATCGAGATAGGGCCAAAAATTATCATGGTGGAAGTTTTTTCGCAATCGCTCGCTCTAATCGCATAGGTTGCTGTCTTCTTGGGTTTGGCCTGGGTCTTTGTCGGTGGTTAATGAACTTTCTTCACGCTTCTTGAGGGTTGTGTCAAAATTAACAATTTAAAATTTCAAAATATAATAAAAAGCATTTTTAACTATTTTTTTTGTAATCAAAACTTTCCATTTTTAGATGTGACATTTGCGGCAAAGGCTTTCCGCAAGCCTACAAACTGCGCAATCATCGTGTGATTCACGAAAGACGCGGCGGCGGCGCTGGCAATTCCCGTGATCAAGTGGATGCACTTATGCCCTATGATACCAGCAGCATAGTGGGCCTGGAGATGTAAATGGATTGGACCAAAAAAAAAACATGTGGGCCAAATCATTTGAAGAAATTTTTAATTCAGCTAATTCTAATTGATCAACTTTAAGTCTAGCCTAATTATGTGGAAATAAATTAAGTATAGCAGCACAAATGGCCTTGGCATCCGTTTCCTCGGGATACAATTGCAGTACGGCATGAACTTGATGTGGCGGAAAGAGACTACCCAAATGATAGCGCAGCAGTCGGCGTTGTTCCTCGCGTGACATTTGCTTGGAGGCGGCATAGAGTTCCTCATTGATGCGCGAATCCGAGGCGGATAGATGAGAGAAATTGTGGGCGGGTAGGGGTAAATGCAGGCCTCCAGATTGATCGGTGGCTGGGGCAGAGGGAGTACGCGATAAATATTGATGATGATGATGCTGATAGGCGCTAGCCGGTGGTGCCAGACCATAGTTGCCATAAGCAGCTGCAGGCTGCTGACGCTGTAGCTTTTTGTGTGGATTGGGTGGACCCTCGGGTTCCAAGAGTTTTAAATGTTGCTGCTCTATGGTATGGGATTTGGTACGGGATAAAGGCTCACGTGTGGTTAAGGCAGAGATTTTCAAAGGCAATTGCTGACAAATTCCTCCTCCTCCACCATTAAGTGGAGCACTGTGTGAGACTTGCAGCGGTCGCATGGCCGTCAAATTCTGTTGATGACGAAATTTACATTTCTGTCCGTAGGTGCACTTTCTGCCATAGGGACACAACTGTTGGCTATCCAACATTTTCTGTTGCGTCTGCGAGCGTAGAAATAAATCCAATGTGGGGCCACTTCTGCCC
This sequence comes from Lordiphosa mommai, assembly GCA_018904225.1. NCBI lineage: Eukaryota > Metazoa > Arthropoda > Insecta > Diptera > Drosophilidae > Lordiphosa > Lordiphosa mommai. The sequence continues at coordinate 186,421 of JAEIFT010000284.1, forward strand.
AATGGATCATCGGGTGGCATAAAGATATCATTCACAAACGAATACATCAATAGACGCTCCTGCACCACCTTACGAAATTCCTGTGATTCCAATATCAAATCTCGATAATTATCATTGGACACCACTATACCGTCCGTTTCCACAGCCAATTTCAGTATGAAACGATCATCGTAACAGGACACACGTTTGCCATCCAAATGCCTGGAGGGCGTAAAGACCAGAACTCGCTCCATTTCCAATTCATAGAGTAAATCCTGATCCTGTATGCTGTTATGAGCCAACTCCTTACGCCAATTGGGCACAAAGGCGGTTATGTGACGATGACCACGCTGACGAAACCAATCCACACAGATCCGGATGCCGCGGCAGGAGAAAATTAGGTTATTGCCGTGCGACAGGGCCACATTGCTGCCATCGATGACTATATGACGCAAAGTGCTGGGCAAGGCATTGCCACCACTTATATGATTGTTATTATTATTATTATTTGTTCTTCCACCGCCGTTGCCTGCTCCTCCACCTCCTCCTCCCCCACTTTCCGAATTGGTCAGCTTGATTAGCTCTTCGAGCAATTCATTTTGTTTGGCCTCGGTGCCCAAGCGATTTAAAGCCGCCACTATTGACTGTTCGGAATAGCCCAATTTTTTGGCAAATTCCAAATTTTGTCTTTCCCTGTTGGTCAAGTCGTCATCGTCGCTACTTTCCAACTTGCTGAAGCTTTGTTGTTTTTGTTGCTGCTGCTGTTGTTGTTGTTGCTGTTGTGGTGGTTCTTGCTCTATACTACCATTCATTTTGATGCGCATTTAGTTTCTGTGTGTGTGTGTTAATCTCCTTAAATTTCTTTGTTTTCTTAGCATAAATATTGCATTTAATGAAGATTTCAACAATTTCTAAGCTTAGTTCCGTCTATTTACATTTACAGACTTCCGTGTTGTTGTTGTTGTTGGTGACAGCCTGTTGCGCATATATCGATAAGCGATAACTTTTGCGGGCTAGCTATCAAGCTTTACAGCACTGACGTATTAAGTCAAAAGGCGGCAAACATTTAAAATTTGAAAGCAACTTAAGCTGTGGCTGGTTAAGAAATTTTTTAATAAATAATAGAACTAATAATATATTTAATTATAAAATTCTAGATTTAAATGGAAGTTTCAACTTTTCGAAAATAATAGCTAATCTTAATAGAATCCTATTCTGAAGTAAAAATTATTTGTTATTTAATAAAAAAAAAAAAATTTTGATACCATTTTGCACAATTACTGTCCCAGTTGAAAGCATTTTTAGAGTTGAAGCCTAAATCCTTACCCCAAGACTAATTTGATTTCGATTTTAAGTAAGGAAGTAAGGTCATATTAAAAGTTTTACAGAAATCTGCTCTGTTGCTGATTTAAAATTGATTTCGTTGTGCGTTTTAGTGTGGCCAAACTTTGTGCTTCTTGACATACTGCTTTGTAAAGCTGCGAACATTCCGAATCTACATCAAAGAGGCTGACAAAAAAATTTTAACAATTTGTATACACTTACAAAGTGTACATTCAGTTTCTTATAGCTGTCGTAAAATAGGTCTTTGTGAGAAAGACTGTTTTCAATGATACCGTTCTAAAACTCAGCAGTAATGAATATTCAGGCCTGTTTTCGTTTCCGTATTCGATCGATCGGAAATGGTAGGAGTTGTGACTTCCAAGAACCGATTAATGATATCGGTTCAAACTATATGCCATCAAGAGAGTCGAATGAAGATGAATGAAAATATGAAGTTAAAAGTTGAATATCACAAAAGGGTTTAGAAGCGAAAACATTCAACAATTCCGATTCCGTATGATTTGATCATTATCGAAAACGGGAACGGGCCTAATTATATGCTTTTAAACAGTTCTTCAAAATTTGCTTAAGATCGGATGACTATATTCTATAGCTGTCTTAGGAACGATCGGTCGTAGAATGTGTTTTTACTACGAAACGTTTTTTTTATGGTAATCAAATTTTGATTCTCAATGATTTTGAACTAATAAATATCTGACATCTATATTCTATGTATATTTTAACGGTTAAATCACGGTACTATAAAAAACAACTTTTCTTAGTAAAACATTTTTCCGACTAATCGGTCCTATATAGGTCCAATAGCTTTAATACTAGTTCGCGTAGAAACAGACAGACGGACAGAAGGACGGACGGACAGACGAATTCAACTCAGCTCATCGTCCTGATCAAGAATATATAAGGTTTATGGGGTCGCTAATGAAAATTTGCGAAATCTGGGGTGAGTTAATTTACACTTTGCAAGTGTATAAAAAATCGTAAAAATTTGGTGGTAAAAAATATATATATAACTTATGTAATAGCTGCTTTATAGTAGTTGTGGTGCATGACCCATATTTCGCAACCAGCCGAATTCGAACGCTAGATCAAGGGTCTAGATAAGAATACTTCTAAACCACTGAACTGATTGAACTGAAATTTTGACTGTCGATTAGGACGACCTGTCTTCGTATAAATTATTAAGAAAGTTCAGAATTTCGCGTATCTAAATAAAAATAAACTTCATATTCATAAAATTTAAGAATGCGTTTTATTTGATGATTTTAAGTGAATTTTAAATAGTCGTCAAAAATTTTCTAACATAATATCAAAATCAAACTAATATTTACAAATCTACAAAGGTAAATTTCTTCAGATGTTTTTAGCGCATAGAAGGAAATATATCCGACCCTAAAAAGTATATATATTCTTGATTAGCATCAACAATCGAGTCGATATAGCCATGTACGTCTCTTTCTATGCTATCACCTCCCTCAGTTTAAGAGCTATCTTGACCAAACTTTGCAAAAAGTCTGGACATTTGTCGGAACCGGCTGGATCGGAATGATTGGTCCAAATACTAGTTCTAGTGAGAAAATCTTTTTTGTTTTCAATGGTAGAGTCTTAATACTTGGTATTTATTATTTCTAAATGCATCTACACAATTTTAAAAATTTTGATCAAAATCGGACGGCTATATCATATAGCTGCCGTTGGAACGATCATTCCAAAAACAAGTTTTGGTGGGATAAACTTTTTTGTTTTTAAGGGTAGCGTCTTTAAACTTGTTATTTATGAATACTATTTGCTTAAACACAATTTTGCCGGGTTTCATTAAAATAGGATAAATATATCGAATAGCTCTCATCCAACAATTTCTAGACTGAAAAAAAAATTGACTACTTTCCTATAATTATTAAAAATAAAACTCCGCCAAACAATTACTAAAAAGTTAATTTTTCTTAGTGTACTTACCAAGCAATAAAACACTTTCAACTCGCAATCAAACATGCATAAACATTTCTTTATTGTGTGTGTTGTACATACATGAAATATATCTATATATTATTAATATAATTTTTTTGTCAACAATATTTTTTCTACATTTAACATTAATAGATCTCACTTTTGTTTTGGTATTTCTTTTTTCGTATATTTTGTTTTTGTTTTATTTTTAGATAAAGTACACAATTTCTGGCATAAATTTCGGGTTGTTTGTGTGTTAAATATTTGGTCCCTCTTTTCATGGAAAAAAAGAGTTTGCGCTGCACTTTGAATAATTTGTAATTACACAAAATACATATAAATACATTTAAATAATTATTATTATTATGGTTAGTTAAGGTATAAGTGGTCACATCTACATATTTGGGGTATATAGATTTCTAGAGGCTAAAAATATTAAAGTGAAGTTAAGTAAATGCATGGTGCATTCTACACGTACGTTTGTACGTACGTTTTTAGCCACAATAAAGTAATTTCATTTATTTCGTTTGGTTTTTTGGCAATTAGTGGGGAAAGTCGCACTAGAAAATTAAACTGTACAAAAAATGGACGTGTAGTACAGTTAACTATGTTGTGTGTGTGTGTGTGTGAGTAGCTGGGGTCCATTTGAAATTTCACAAAGACTTCAGTCATGTTCTGTGTAAAGGATAACGATGCAGTTTTACCCCCCCTTAGATACTAAAAATTGTGCTCTTGGCTGGGTTTTTTTTTTTACTTCCATTTTTCTTTCATTTCGCTTGTCATAAAATTTATTGTTGCTTTTTGTGTGGCTTGGGGTTTTATGTGGGGATTTTCCTTTCTTAACGGGTAATTAGTACAGTTTTTATACATTTCTTTAACTGCACATTTTTTGTTGCTGTCGATTAAAATTTGTAGAAATTACAGATGGGTACAGTTTGTGACAAAACATTCAAGTGGCATATTTTTATGCTTCGAATAAACAAACAACAATTGTCATTCAAAATAGTTAACAATTCGAAATTAACAGTTTTTTTTTAATTAAATCGAATTTAAAAAAAAATCGATAAAATTGCTTTTCGATAACACAGGGCAACAAAATGACCACTTTTGTGAGCTCTGGCTTTCTCGATGCAAAATTCTGTTCCTGTTTTGTGCCCTGATTCCAAAACTGGTCTCGGTTTTTCTCCATCAGCTCTTGTTTTCAAGAAATCGCGGAAAAACCATTTTGCTGTTTTTTTAGCTTATGGAAAATTATGGGGGTCAGTCCAAGCACAAATTTGTAGGTTTATAAGTTTTATGCGATACTACATACATCAATGCAGCCATAAAAAATCAAGCTAAAAAACGGCAAAATGGTTTTTCCGCGATTTCTTGAAAACAAGAGCTGATGGCGAAAAACCGAGACCAGTTTTGGAATCAGGGTACAGAACAGGAACAGAATTTTGCATCGAGAAGGCCAGAGCAAAATGGCTGTTGCCCTGTGTAATATATCGATATTAAGACGATCGAATTTCGATGAGAAGTTTATGTTTTGCGGTCAAAAATTCTTTAGAAAAAGTTGAGTTTTGTGCATTGGGGAGAACTTTGCTTATTATAAAAGAGCCGGAAAAAAGAGCAACAGTTGCAACTGTATAAAAATTAAAATTTTGTTTGTTTTTCCCTGAAACTTGAATAAAATAAGCCATTTCATGTCCGACTTTTGCTTTTAGACGCCTTTTTTAAAAGTAACCTCCTTGATCGCTAGAGTGCACTGCTATTTAAAAATAGTTTATGGTGTCTTATAGTCCATTCATATTTAGGCAGACATGCAGACCTTAGTTTTGTTTTGACAGCTGATTGTTGTTGACGTATTTGGCATCATGTTAAGTATGAAAACAAACCAGGGAATAACACCGTAACCGGAACTGTTAACCAAAATAAACCGTTTAAAGCCAGGTACCGGTATCCAAACCGAAACCGGATTAAAATTTATTTGAGAACCAAAAAACCGTTAACCGTTATAATAGGAACCGAAAAATCCGGAACCATACCGAAACGCTTATACCGGTATTGTATCGGTTTCTTATTATTATTTTATTATTTATATTAGCAATATTTACACCCAGGAAAAGTTTTACATTTAAGAAATTCGCCCTTAAAGAGTAACTCGAATCAAATTATCTTTTTAAAATACATAAGATACATGAAAAAATGTCTAAACAGCGAAAAAACTTTTCTTTGGTAAAAATAAACTCGGTAATTAAATGTAAAGTCTTTCGAAGTCTTAAAAAATGTTCCCTTAAATATAGAAATTTAAAAATGTAAATTTTAGAAATGAAGTATCTGGATTTTAATCAAATTTCGCCCTAAAAAAACCGTTTTCTGGTATGGGTATGGGTTCAAATCTATCCAAATCGCTAAAGCTTTCTTTTTTTGACGGAGCAACGGCAGAGATACGTTTTAAAAAGAGCGAATAATTTCGAACCCTTATTACGAAATATTTTTTCAGCTTTATGAGAAATGGTCCTAAGGCGAGAGACAATTCCGAAATTCTAGGTTGTTCTGGAAATCGGTATATTTAAAAAAAAGTTTATAATGTGGCATATTCTTTGAACACCATTTTTAAGTTCTTTTACAACCATTATTTTTTTGGATATCTTGAAATAATTTAAAAAAAAATGTATACTAAAAAAATACTTGTAACGGTACGTACCGGTATATTGAATTTAAAATACCGTATCGGAACCGAAAACCGAAATAAACTGAAAACCGAAATATAACCTTTAACCGAAATTCTTATTTCGATACGTAACGGAACCGGTACCGGAATCGATACTCGTTTCGGGATTAATCCCTGAAAGAAACGTTTTTATACACTTGAAAAGTGTATATTAATTTTGCCCAGAAGTTTGTAACGCATAGAAATATTCATTTCCGACCCCATAAACTATATATATTCTTGATCAGGACGACGAGCTGAGTTCAATTCCGTCTGTCCGTCTGTCTGTTTCTACGCGAACTAGTCCCTCAGTTTTAAAGAAGAAAGAAAGAAAGAAGAAATTTTGCACAGAGTCTTCTTTTTACTGCACGCACGTCTGAACCGGCCGGATCGGATGACTATATCATATAGCTGCCATAGGAACGATCGGTCTAAGAACTAGTTTTAGTTAGAAAAACTTTTTTGTTTTCCATCGTAGCGTCACTAATCGTGGTATATAGTAGTTTTATATGCTTCCACACTATTCTGGAAAAATTGATCAGAATCGGATCACTATAGCATATAGCTGCCATAGAAACGGTCGGTCAAAAAACTAGTTCTAGTGAGAAAAACTTTTTGTTTTCCATCGTAGCGTCACCAATCTTGGTATATATTAGTTTTATATGCTTTCACATAATTTTGAAAAAATTTATCAAAATCGGATGACTATAGCATATAGCTGCCATAGAAATCGGTCGGTCAAAAAACTAGTTCTAGTTTACGGATGAATAAAACTTTTTTGTTTTCTATCGTAGCGTCCCCAATCTTGGTATATATTAGTTTTATATGCTTTCACATAATTTTGAAAAAATGTATCAAAATCGGATGACTATAGCATATAGCTGCCATAGGACCGATCGGTCGGAAAATGTGTTTTACTAAGAAAAGTTTTTTTTTATGGTATCAAATTTTTATTATCAATGATTTAAAAATTTTAAATATCTTTTTAAGTGCTTTTGAAGTCGATTGGTAACTGTTGATGATACCAGGATCCACTGTTGATCCACATTTGGTGACCCAAATGGATTACAAAATCCACATTTAATAAGCCCAGTCGATTGTCTGTAACTGACTGCTGTATTAAAGTTTTTGCAAGAGTTTGAAAAGAATCAAAATCAAATTCAAAACAATGTTTTGTTTTTCTAATAAATGGACTCTTATTTTTCAAGCATATTTTCTACTTCAAATGGCAATCTTCTGCTTCTTAAATAATAATAAGTCAGGCCTTATCATAAGTAAGTACCATGCCACCCTCCTTTAGACCTAACTCGTATTTATGACACACTGTATGGCGACAATCCTAAACCAGAGGTGGTTGCCACGCAATTGATGAGTGCCCATCAATGTGGATGGCTGGGCTAATTTGTCAAAATGATAATTTCTGGTCCAACGAACTGTTGTCAATTTATCAGTTGTTTAATTCTTAAAAGCATTCGCCCCCACTTTAGTGGGCTTTATTTGTTCTTGGGGGTATGTCAATGTCCCTAAAAACACATTTCCGTTTGCCTTACATTAGGCCAAAAGGGATCCTCAGCAAAGCTGATTAACATTAAGCTCACACACACACACACAAAATGTGAATGTGTTTGCTTAAGGATGTGAGAGGTTTTCCCTTTTCCATTTTTTTTTTTTTTTTTGAGAGAGAAATTCTATCAGCTTGAATTTATGCTTGTCAGATAAAAGTACACACGAAAAAATAATTATTAATTTAATGCTTGAATCAAGTAATTAATCCAAGTTATTTAGTTGATATTTTGTACTTAAATTAGGAACGCAAATTCTACAACTTGTATGAAGGTTTACGAATGATTGATGATTTCGACAGGCATTTTTTCCAAGTGTACATTGACAGAGTTTAAGCATAGCCTTTAAAACGTGCTCCATTTGCTCTAATTTAATGTCAAACGCTTTTCCACTTTCTTTTTTTTTGGTTTACCATTGTCTGAAGGTTTTTTTTATCTTGATTTCATTTTTATTTTCATAGAATTGTGATGCGTTTGGGGTTTATTGTTTCTTTGCGCCTTTGTTCGTGTGCACTTCACCCAAAGTTTCCGTTACGCTTTTTTTATTATTACAGCCTCGAGCGTTGGAAAACCACCAACAAAAATAAGGCAAAAGTCAGTCCGAATGTCTGTGTGTGTGTGTGTAGTTTTGGTGTGTCTTTTGGGTTGGTTAAATGCTCCCACGCTGTCAATATTCGAAATTGGCCATTTTTATGTATGGTTGTGTATGTGTGTGTGTACTATGTATTGTAGGTTGCACATGAGGAAAAAAAGCAGCATTTTTTTTTGTTTGGCTTTAACAAACAAAAGGTTACTTCATGCATGCAAGGACTTATTGTAGATGGCCTGTGGAACGAAAATAATATGAGTGCTTCTATTGATAGATAGTTCGTGTTAGAGTTATCGGATACTTTTGAATGATAATTTAAAACTTCTGGTTTGTCCTTGAAACCCTAATATTTCGACGTGGATATTTTGAAATTTAATATTAACGACCTCATTACACGAAATTATTGTATGTGCAAAAATATGATATTATTAACAAAAATACACTTTGATTTATTACCAAACATATCATAGAAAACTACCATAAAATTTGTAAAAGTCCTCATTCCAGTTCGCATAAGAATTTATTTCGGTACTATGCTTCATATAAATAAGACTGCTTTATTAAAGCATTAAGCTTTTTCAGAGCTTTTTAAAAGTGTTTCTATTGTATTCCTATTGTGCCAAAATAAGTTTTTATGTCATTTGGAAGGAGGCCTTTACATACGATAATTTCGTGTAAAGGTGTTATATCCCTACTTAAAGCTAATCGTTTTCAAGTTAGCTTAAAACATCGAAAAAAGGGATTTTTTAAAGCTTTTTTCACATAATTTTGTATGTTAAATTTAAAAACAAATTAAAAGTGGTTAATTTTTATCATGATTCACATAAACACATTAATATAACGTCGAACAAGCCATCTTTAGATAAAATATGTGAAAAAACGGCCAAGTTATTCGGTCCTATTTCAGTTTTTACTTTCGACAAGATTTGTCGAATTCGAATGTGGTATATGTTTTGTTGTATAAAATTGATTGAAGCATTTAAGCGTTTGAAGATAAATCCGTCTTATTAAAAGCAAAGAATTTACAATACCTAGAAGCAACATGTCATACAAACAATTTTGACTCTGGTGTTGGTTTTTAATAATGCCGCGGGACAGCAAAATAAGAGGGTTAACTTGCTGATTTTATTTTAAGAATGTGTGACTCCTCGTTCCGTCATATTCTGCGTCGGCTACGAGCTGGGTTTTGTTGCAAATTGCAAGTCCTACCAGCAGGATGTTTTTATCAGATGTCGCTACAAGGTTATGTAAATTCCTCGCTTAAAGTTTGTACAAATTTAAGACGGGATTTACATGATAAACTTCATGAGGTTTTCTTAGTAGGCGAGCGATTTAAATGTATTTCTTTACTCTTCGTTTAAAAGGTCTGAAAGATTTACTCTAAATTCCACGCCTACTAAGAAAACTTCATGAAGTTTGCTTCATGGTGTAAATCCCGACTAAGATTTGACACCGATTACCTTGTTACCTTCATGTTCCATATTCCATTTCACTTAGGTGAATCCCCGAGCAGGCATGATAGACTTTCAATCTAGATCAGTGTAGGGCGTGTCCGTATAACGTGTAGCAGTAGCTTCAAAGAGAACTACTGTCGAGTTTACTATGAATCCTTGCTCCAAGGCTGGCTTGCTCAGTTGAATATATCTTGGCCATTTATCCACAGATTTTAACACACGACTGCTTGTTTGACGCCTAATTCATGTACTAATAGGATTCAAGAAAGAAATTACCCATTATAAATTTATTTTTCTTCTAATTTTCGAGAGATTTTTAAGCTAGAATTTTTTGAGAAAAAATTTAAAAATTCGAAAATTCATCAAATATATTTTTAAATCACAGAAAAATCGGAACATTTTTTTGTTTAACCCTTATCTAACACAAAAAAGCGGTTTCTACCAGAACCTTTTTTACTGTTTTCTAGTTTTATCTAAACTTAAAAGGCTTGAATTTGCCAATAATACGCACCAAAAAATGGAATTAATAAAAAAGTATTGAACAAAAGTTCTAATAACAACTATTATTTAATAGTTAGTTTTATGAAATTTTAGATTTTGAAATATCATTTAAATGACCGCAGCTCTGAACTATGCTTATAAGTTCCATGTTCTGCTTTGCGTTGGCTCAAGGAACTTCTGTAAGAAAAGACCACCTAACTGAGTAATTTTAGGACTAAGAGAGATGAATTGGTTCCTGAACTTAAGTAATTTGTGCCAAATAATTTGAATTTTAATTAGTTTAGAACTAAATTTTAAAAATTGTTTTAAAAAACTTGCTTTTAAGTCTAGAGTAGATCAATGATCACTTATTATTTTAGGTGTCTATCAAAAATAGAATTGGGTCCTATAAAACGGAGAATTCCCAGACATTGCATACCTTTTGGTGCTTAGTTTTCGAATTTGGAGAAAATAGCTCTTCAAAATTATGGCAAATAATTTGGAGATATAGTAAAATGTGCTGTTAAGAGGTTCCTGAAGTGGCTGTACAGATAACTGGCTATATGCTTGTTTAAAGCTTATTAAACCTTAAATGGCTAAAAACACATGGTTTGATACACATCTATAAATGTGAATGAATTATATGTAGCCCGTGGTCTTTGCGCCCTCGAAGCACGGCCTGTTATTTCTCTCAACACACAATTAAATGCAGTTACCGTTACGCGTCTCAGCTCAAGAAATTAACAAAAACAAATTTAATTGGTGTGGCAACGAGGTGTCGGCTCGCTGATCGGCGACCAACGCTAATGTCATAAAAAAGATAAAGCCCTAAGAAAAGTTGGAAATTCTATTTCATTTTGATGACACAGTTCATTAGGCAATTTTTGTTGTAAACTTTAACTTTTTTAGCATAGTTAAAAAATTAACTTAAGTTAAACAAATTAATTTGGAATAAAAAAAAATAACTTAATTAAAACAAAAAATAAATAAAGTACAAAAAGTTAACTTTAGTTTATTGGTTTACTAGTTCATGACTTGTTCATTTTACCTAGTTCACAAAATTTGGAACAATACTAGTTCTCAGTGTACAAATTTGTATTTCTTTTTTTTGCTAATGGCGAGTTAAAAGAAGTTAATAAATTTTGTTGTTGCAGCGCCCTTGCGTTCAATTTTTCGACTACAGGTCTAAACTACTGATCTGATTTTATAAAAAACTTTTAAAGTGCTTATGTTGATTATAAATTTTTCATAGTATTAAAGAGTCAGCTATGTTTGAAATCTGTGAACCAGTTCGAAAGTGCATTATAAAGTGGTTCAGAGGCAAAACTCTGAAATTAATTAACCTATGAACTATGAAGGTTGGTATGTATTATGTTAGATATTCAGATATTCGGTTCCGAACCAGCTTAAACCGGTTATAAGCCACTTTAGAACCGGTTCAAAAATTTCCTATTTAGATATTTTGCCAGCTTAAATCCGTTCTCGAACCAGTTTGAACCATTTATACTAAAATGGAAATCGGTTTAAAGCCGGACTTAATTTTACACTCCCTCATAACGGTAATAAAAATACTTAGGAATTTTTGTGAAAATAGAAATGATGTGCCAAGGGTCCATTAACCAAAAAGAAATTATTTTAAAAAAAAATTTGTATGTTTAACTATTTCCCAAACATTCTCACACCACTGTAGGATGTTTTCTCTCTTGCACGAAGCCACTTCAAAATTGCAAGTAAAAAAAAAAAAACTCACAAAAAAATCCCACAAAACGCACAGCGCACACGAAAGGAAGAATGGAAAAACGTTTAAACAGCACAAATTTCAGTTGTGTGTGTGTGTGTGTGTGTGTGCATGGTGCAGCTACTCTTGGCTTGTTGTTGTTTTTGGCCCAACTAAATCGTCAACGTCAACATTGTTGCAAATTCAACCCACCAACCCTCCATCCATGTTGACATTTTGGCCTTGGTCCTGTCAAGCGTAACGCTACCGGGTTTAGGCATTGATATAATACTCGCGCTTCTTTTGACAATGACATTTCTCCAAAAATTTCCTCATGTAGTTTTCTTGAAAAAATATGTAGCACAGGGCAATGGTAATGAGCACCAGTATGGTAATGCCCATAATAATGCTGACCAGTATAATCTCATCGTTGATGCTTTTGTAGGAGTGACCTGTAAGTAGACAAGAGAGAGAGAGAGAGGGAGAACAGATTTAGGAGCTGCTTTTGACAAATTACAGACGATTATTCGTGGCAGGTGGAATGGGTGGAGAAGCAGAGCCAGCGGGTTGCTTCTGTTGTTTGTCAATCAAGGCAAATCTCATGCATATTCAGCAGCCAGCCAGCCACCCAACGCGTGGAGCCCATGACAAATGCATTGTTATAAAATATAAACGCTGGTCATACATGTGCCGAGAGCAATCTGCCCCAACATGCTCAACAAGGAACCAAACATAAAAATGTAACCATAAACAAAGAGATAGAATGAAAATTGGATTTGCAATTGTTTTTATTCTTTGCTTTTTAATAAAAAACAGATGTGTTTCTGCATTTTATGATGGCACAATATTCTCTTTTTTTTATTAATACAATTACCAAAAAAAAAAATACAATAAATGATATGAATAAAATGGCACATTAACTTCGCTTTATGCGTGCGCTTTATATATGAATTAAGAGATGGGGAATTGTTAAGTAAATTGTATAAATACCAACAGGCTGGAAACTCAAGGGTCAAGTTCTCAGCATAACGAAAAGTTAACTTTTTCTAGTAGTTCCTTTAACACAAGGCAACATTTAAAAAAAATATTTTTTTTACGAAATTTTTCATTTTCCATCTTCCATATCAGAGGTTTTACATATTTCAAAATAATTTTCGTTAATACCGATTTAAACACATATTAAATATTTATCAAGTTATTTTGCTCAAAATTTCGAAAAAAAAATATTTGTTTTTTTTTTTTAGTTTTTTATACACTTGAAAAGTGTATATTAATTTCCAGAAGTTTGTAACGCATAGAAATATTAATTTCCGACCCCATAAACTGTATATATTCTTGATCAGGACGACGAGCTAAGTTCAATTCCGTCGGTCTGTCTGTCCGTCTGTCTGTTTCTACGCGAACTAGTCTCTCCAGTTCTAAAGCTATCGAGCTGAAATTTGTGAGTCTTCTTTTTTACTGCACGCAACTAATATGTCGGAACCGGCCGGATCGGATGACTATATCATATAGCTGCCATAGGAACAATCGTTCTAAGAACTAGTTCTAGTTAGAAAAACTTTTTTGTTTTCCATCGTAGCGTCACCAATCTTGGTATATGTTAGTTTTATATGCTTCCACATAATTCTGAAAAAATTGATCAAAATCGGATCACTATAGCATATAGCTGCCATAGGAACGATCGGTCAAAAAATAAGTCTTTGTGAGAAAAACTTTTTTGATTTCCATCGTAGCGTCTCCAATCGTAGTATATATTTGTTTTATATGATTCCACACAATTCTGAAAAAATTTATCAAAATCAGATGACTATAGCATATAGCTGCCATATAAACAGTCGGTAAAAAAACGACTTCTAGTGAGAAAAACTTTTTTGTTTTTTATCGTAGCGTCCCCAATCTTGGTATATATTAGTTTTATATGCTTTCACATAATTTCGACAAAAATTATCAAAATCGGATGACTGTAGCATATAGCTGCCATAGGACCGATCGGTCGGAAAATGTTTTTTTTCTAAGAAAAGTTTTTTTTATGGTATCAAATTTTTATTATCAATGATTTAAAATTTTAAATATCTGATATCTATATCCTATATATATTTATCCAGTTAAATCAGTTGGAGTAAAGTTTTTCAAGTGTATTAAAACTTCGGCACAGTCGAAGTTAGCCTTGCCTTCTCGTTTTTTAATAATTAAAAAAAAAATTACAAAACTAAGAAACATCTAAAATGAGATAGACCTTTTTCTTCGATCGCATAAATACATACATGAATTAGGCGTCAAGCTAGATGCCCAAAATAACAATTATTCCATTTTCCCTGTAAGACCTCAACAGACCTTTAACAGTAGCTTAACAGAGGCATGTTTTGTATCTTGGCCATTTATAAATAGATTTTAACATACGAAAGCTTGTTTGTTGCCTAATAGGACGCTGGTTCAAATCCGGCTCGAAGGACCAGTGAGATTTTCAGCGGTGGTTTTCCCCAGTAGAATTGATTGCTAGTTGTAGATGGTGACTTTTCTGCTACTTTAAAAAAAAACTGCGACTAAAGTTAAACGCGAAAAAAATACTTCTGAACTGGTTCGTTTTACTTGTACATTACAAGACACTAGCTTGTCATATACGTGTACCAATATATGACCGACCCATGAAAATCATTTTCACTTTTATCTCCATTTGAATATCCTTTGAAAGGACCTGGGCCAGTGCACTATAGGAAATATTTCAATTTTTTGTGGCATTAATTAATAACTTAAAAAGTAAGCGAGATTTTTGATCCGGTTTTTTGCTTTATGTCATTCATATCATTGTGCTATGTAATTGGAAATAATGGCCATGGTTTAGGTTAAATTAGAGCATACATTTAAGGGCAAACGTATTAGTAATGTATTAACAGAATGTCATTAAAAAGGTAATCCTGGTCAGATTGCCCTCTTTCCTGGACCACTTTTACCCCGGACAGAAACATTAAATTAAAAATTTTTGTTGTTTATTTAAATTGAATTTTTCATATAAAACAGCCAAATTATTGCCGCGAAATCAGAGAAATATTTTTCGAAAGCAATATTAATGAAAAATTGGTTGCCTGTAAAACAAAAAATTACTAATTTTTATTTATTTTCTGAAAGTCTCTATACTATGTACAATACAATATAATTTGCGTCCTAAGCTTGCTCTGCGTGTGCTATAACATCAATTTGCAAACCAACAAGCCGAGTTTCATAGTTGTGCAGAAGCTTCTGTAGACTGACATTTGCATTAGCATCCGAAACAAGGATGCCTGATGGTCTTCAATGGCTAATCCTTTCCGCCGCTTCCATATATATCGAATTAATATCACAGTTTTTGTTTCTGCAGTCCTCTTTATATGCGCATTATTGCTTTTGTAAGATCATGATCCTATATTAATGTCAATGCATAATCTGAGGATACGCGAACGGGCTTCGTATTTCCATATTGTTTTCGCATTTTGCGGACATAAAGAAGTAACCTAAGAACTGCCTCAAGGTCAGCTTGCCCTCTTTTACGAGGAACCATGCTTGCTGCTTGTATTAATAAGCGCACATTTTTCGCCTCAGATAAATAAAGCTTGGAAGCTTGTTCCCTCCCGACCTCTAACCTTAAGCACAAATAACAAACCAGGACGATCAACTGAACGTATGGATTTTTTTATGTTGAGCAATTGTGTTGCCTTAGGCCAGTCAGCATATTTTTAGCTTAGCAAAAAGTTTCAGATTTCGTTAACTTTTCTGCCATTTTGCTCTCCAAATTTACTCAAAACATCCTGGATTTTTCCTAAAAAAATATATTCGATGATTTTGAAGGTGCTTGGTTTAACCCTCTGATGAAGCAATTAAAAATAACATACTCTTTGTCAGTTCGGCCAGTCGCTTTTATCCAAAAGGCAAACAAGTCGGTATTGATAAAATTGAGGTTATGTTATAAAAAATTAAATTTCGCAAAAAGTTCAAATAAATGCACATTAAGATAAAGTGCATCGGACGCAGAATTGATGGCTCTACAAGGTACAAAAAGTCTCAGATCTAACAAATGCTAACAATTTTTGTAGGCCTTCGTGAAGTTAAATTTTCATTAAAAATTTCATATCATGAGATGCCTCACGAATACCATTGACAACTATGACAACACGGTTTATATAAAGAGACCAAAGGTGCAGACACGTAATTTAAACCACAATGATCAGATTCCAACAAAATATTTGACCAAGCTGATGATTCTCTTACTATTTAACAATTCTAAATCGCAGCAGAAATATACGCATTTTACATCCAGCTGTCAATCGATAACAAATGTTAACTTTAACAGCTGTTATATAACCAGGGCTGCAGTCTTTTAACATTTCTGGTATGCCACATTGTGGACTGATGAATTTATAAACTAATGCCAAACAAAATTTGTGGTCTTGGACACTTTTGAAAATGGACTTTCTGCCACAAAAATGGAAATATTTCCTATAGTGCAGTGTTGCCAAATCAACTTTTTTCCCGTTGTTTCTGTTTTTTTTTAAAGCTTGATTGCGGGAAAAATTTGAAAAAAAGCGGAAATTCCAGGGATGCAAACCGGTTCTGAACCGAACGGAACCAAACCGTACCGAACCGCTTTTTTGAGCTCGTAAACCAAACCCCAGAACCGAACCGGTGTTCTTTCAAAATGCTGAACCGAACCGAAAACAGCCTAACTAAAACGGTTCGGGTTCAGTTTATCCATGAGTTTAATGATGTATACACTACGAAACTGTACCTTAAAATTTATAAATTTTTCTTAGGAAGTGGTAGTGTTTCCTCTTCAATTAATATTTAACCTTTGCAGTACCTTTATGTTCTCTATTTTACCTTTATAGAAAGATTATGATGCGTTCTTTTCCTTCAGACAATAGAACAACGATTCCTTTTGGTAGGCTTTAGCTGGTGTACCAATTGATACGCACCGTTTTCGAAAAGCTATGGTATATATTGAAATTTTTCTTGAACTTTTGGACGCCGCCTTAAAATTTTTGTTTAAGCTCTAACAATAAATGACTAATGCACTTCATTATATAAAAAGGAATATTACAAAGTTTTTACCACGCAAAAATAAAATAAATAAAAATGAAATAATTGGGACTCATTTTGAAATCGTTGTATCCCATTGCAAATCAATAAATTAAAACCATAAAAATATAAAACTTAACAATGAAAAAAAAACATCAAAGAAAATAAAAATAAGCCTCAATTGCATATTACGATGTGCCAGAAAAACACTTGTTTTTAACTTAAAAAAAAAAAAATAGAAAGAAAAATGACAATCCAACGAAATTGTTGCATTCCAAAGCAAATCCATAAATTTAAATTATAAAAAAAATAAAACTTTAAAATGGAAAAAAAAATTTAAGAAAATTAATTATGCACAATTGACGACAATCGGGGAATGATAAAACTAAGACACATAAAAAAATGAATAGAATTTAAACTTGAAAAAAAGAAAGTAAAATGACAATCCAACGAAATCGTTATACCTCCAGATCAAATCAATAAATTGAAACCATAAAAAAATATAAAACTTCACAATGTAAAAAAAATGAAAAAAAAAAATTAGCCTCAATTGCATATTACGATGTGCCAGAAAACCTTTGCTTTTAACTTAAAAAAAAAATAGAAAGAAAAATGACAATCCAACGAAATTGTTGCATTCCAAAGCAAATCCATAAATTTAAATTATAAAAAAATAAAACTTTAAAATGGAAAAAAATTTAAGAAAATGAATTATGCACAATTGACGACAATCGCGGAATGATAAAACAAAGACACATAACAAATAATTATAATTTAAACTTGAAAAAAAGAAAGTAGAATGACAAACCAACGAAATCGTTATATCTCGGATCAAATCAATAAATTCAAACCATAAACAATATAAAACTTTACAATGAAAAAAAAAATGAAAGAAAAAAAATTAGCCTCAATTGCATATTACGATGTGCGAGAAAAACCTTTGCTTTTAACTAAAAAAAAAAAATAGAAAGAAAAATGACAATCCAACGAAATTGTTGCATTCCAAAGCAAATCCATAAATTTAAATTATAAAAAAATAAAACTTTAAAATGGAAAAAAATTTAAGAAAATTAATTATGCACAATTGACGACAATAGCGGAATGATAAAACTAAGACACATAAAAAATGAATAGAATTTAAACTTGAAAAAAAAGAAAGTAAAATGACAATCCAACGAAATCGTTATATCTCGGATCAAATCAATAAATTGAAACCATTAAAAATATAAAACTTTACAATGAAAAAAAAATGAAAGAAAAAAAATTAGCCTTAATTGCATATTACGATGTGCGAGAAAACCTTTGCTTTTAACTTAAAAAAAAAAAATAGAAAGAAAAATGACAATCCAACGAAATTGTTGCATTCCAAAGCAAATCCATAAATTTAAATTATAAAAAAATAAAACTTTAAAATGGAAAAAAATTTAAGAAAATTAATTATGCACAATTGACGACAATAGCGGAATGATAAAACTAAGACACATAAAAAATGAATAGAATTTAAACTTGAAAAAAAAGAAAGTAGAATGACAATCCAACGAAATCGTTATATATCAGATCAAATCAATAAATTGAAACCATAAAAAATATAAAACTTTACAATGAAAAAAAAATGAAAGAAAAAAATTAGCCTCAATTGCATATTACGATGTGCGAGAAAACCTTTGCTTTTAACTTAAAAAAAAAATAGAAAGAAAAATGACAATCCAACGAAATTGTTGCATTCCATAACAAATCCATAGATTTAAACCATAAAAAAATAAAACTTTAAAATGAAAAAAAAATTTAAGAAAATTAATTATGCTCAATTGACGACAATCGCGGAATGATAAAACTAAGACACATAAAAAATTAATAGAATTTAAACTTGAAAAAAAAAAAAAAAAGAAAGTAAAATGACAAACCAACGAAATCGTTATATCTCGGATCAAATCAATAAATTCAAACCATAAACAATATAAAACTTTACAATGAAAAAAACAATGAAAGAAAAAAAAATTAGCCTCAATTGCATATTACGATGTGAGAAAACCTTTGCTTTTAACTTAAAAAAAAATATAAAGAAAAATGACAATCCAACGAAATTGTTGCATTCCAAAGCAAATCCATAAATTTAAATTATAAAAAAAATAAAACTTTAAAATGGAAAAAAATTTAAGAAAATGAATTATGCACAATTGA
Source organism: Lordiphosa mommai (assembly GCA_018904225.1). Classification (NCBI taxonomy): domain Eukaryota; kingdom Metazoa; phylum Arthropoda; class Insecta; order Diptera; family Drosophilidae; genus Lordiphosa; species Lordiphosa mommai. Next base: position 205,418 of record JAEIFT010000284.1, read on the forward strand.
CGACAATCGCGGAATGATAAAACTAAGACTCATAAAAAATTAATAGAATTTAAACTTGAAAAAAAAGAAAGTAAAATGACAATCCAACGAAATCGTTATATCTCGGATCAAATCAATAAATTGAAACCAAAAAAATATAAAACTTTACAATGAAAAAAAAAATGAAAGAAAAAAAATTAGCCTTAATTGCATATTACGATGTGCGAGAAAACCTTTGCTTTTAACTTAAAAAAAATAGAAAGAAAAATGACAATCCAACGAAATTGTTGCATTCCAAAGCAAATCCATAAATTTAAATTATAAAAAAATAAAACTTTAAAATGGAAAAAAAATTTAAGAAAATTAATTATGCACAATTGACGACAATAGCGGAATGATAAAACTAAGACACATAAAAAATTAATAGAATTTAAACTTGAAAAAAAAGAAAGTAGAATGCCAATCCAACGAAATCGTTATATCTCGGATCAAATCAATAAATTGAAACCATAAAAAATATAAAACTTACAATGAAAAAAAAAAAGAAAGAAAAAAAAATTAGCCTCAATTGCATATTACGATGTGCGAGAAAACCTTTGCTTTTAACTTAAAAAAAAAATAGAAAGAAAAATGACAATCCAACGAAATTGTTGCATTCCAAAAGCAAATCCATAAATTTAAACCATATAAAAAAAATAAAACTTTAAAATGGAAAAAAAAATTTAAGAAAATTAATTATGCACAATTGACGACAATCGCGGAATGATAAAACTAAGACACATAAAAAATGAATAGAATTTAAACTTGAAAAAAAATAAAGTAAATTGAATTGAAACACAAAAAAGCAAAAAAGCAAATAATCGAATAAAATATTTGCTCTTTGACTTCTTGTAAATAGCTGCCGGCATTGATTTCTTGTGCCGGCTCATTTAAGCAGATGTTTGCTCTATGCGTAATTTAACACATAATCGATGAAGCATTCGCCTTCTTGAAACACATCAAGCAAATTAAAATCCTCTTTACCGGAGTCAAAGTGACGCCAGTTTCTGTTTGTTAATTAGCCGTCTTGAATTACCAAGTTGAAATGGCCTATGGCAAATGGATGTTGGCCATAAATTTACTTGAAAATTGCGCTGAAGCGTTGAAGTAGAATGCCTCAAATGGCCCAGATAAGTAGGCAATGGGTTTTGATTTATAAATAAACATAAATCAAAAGAAATTCGCTAATATGAGAAAAAACGAAGAAAAGAAGAAATAGAAAACCTTTCCAGAACCATAAAGGTCTGCTGGGACTTGATAGCCTAGGTTGGATAAAATAAAATAAAATAAAAAGAAATAAAATACTCGACGCACGGTGGTCTGTCAGGACCTTGGGTCTTAAGCAAATAAAGAAAATAAAGAAAAATAAAATGGGAAAACCCACTGAAGCAAGCAATGTCTGCTCTACTCGAGCAAACAAGCTTGAATGAGGTTTCCAATCTATGTCCAATTGCAGGTAAAAACCAGCAAAAAGTCAAGGCCAATGTGATTTCAAGTATTTTTTTTAGTTTTAAAAAGCCTACTATATAAAAATAAAACAGGAATGCAAATTCTTTGGGGGTTTTATTAACATTGCTCAGAAAAAGGTAAATAGTTTAAGGAAAGACTTATTAGAAAATTTACCCATTGTTATATACCAAACACAAGATCCGAAAGGGGTCATGAGATTCTTAATTAGAACTACATATTTGTAAGAAGATTCGCCAGAACCGTTGTGTAAATCTAGGACGGATCGGAAAATAAATTTGGCCTAACAGAAAACCAAAGTCAATGTAGCCATTTATAAGTTGCATGGCAGATCCTACGATCCTGCAGAGACAGCAGACTTAATAAGCAAAGTCTATACCTTGTACGATGGCAGGCGATGATGTTGATTCCAGTTTAGTCCACGTAGGGAGAAGAGGAGAAATTGTATCTGCACCGATTCTAAGAGGTCTTGGTATCTTGCAAACTGAGGGGACCATACGCATGAGCAATACACGAGTATTGGTCAAATAAGAGAGAGAGTAAAAGAAGTTTGGTGGTGTAAGGGTTATCGAACTCCTTAGACCTCTTTTAGTCTGTGCAAGTATTTTGTGACCCATCATTGCGTATTCAAGGTGGACAGCATAAAAACTCAACTCAGCTTAGAGTTGTTGACTAGAAGTTGTATGTCAGCGACATATGACCCAACTATTCAATACACAGAATTTCGATGGCTCTCAATCAAAGATATTGACATCTTATATGACCGAGGCCGGGACATTTAGTTGTGCAGTAAAAAAAATTCGTTGCAAAATTTTTCTTATAGTTGCTATGTTTATGCATAAGAATAATTATCTAAAAAATTTATTTTTAAGTAGCCTTACAACTAATAATTTGATGATGCTACCAAAACTGACAATAAATGATTCTGGCAAATTATTAATTCTTGAAGTAAATAAAGTTTGCATACTTTAAAGGGCAAAAAGCATGATTTTTTAAAAGCATGAACGTAGTGGCTGTCACTTATGGCATGAAGGCAGCCTCGTTTCTTGTCGTTCGGGCAATGCATCAGTTGGCAATAATTTCACATTAGAACAGAATTACTGGTGCGTCTTCTCTACGTAGACGATCTTATTTCGGGGGGCAACTCTACCATGCTGTTGAAGAAAGGACATTTCAAGTTGTGAAAGATGCTGCTGTACTTCAGCAAATTCCGGAACAGGACAAAGAGAATTTCCTAAAAATCGATGATGGAAGTGACATCAATAAAACTCTCGGTTTGTCGTGGAATCCAACCTTGGATAAGCTTCTATTCTCGTTCTTGTCAGTCCACATGCCGAAAAAAACCAAGCAAGAGATCTGTTCCACCCGGATCGGATGGCTATATCTTACGATATAGGTCGTAAAATGGGACTTAGTGAGATAAACGTTTTTGTTTTCAATGATAGCGTTCTTAAACTTAGCCATTATGAATACTTCATGCTTTCAAACGGTTCTGCAGAATTTGAAATCGGATGACTATATCTTATAGCTAGACTTAGTAAGAAAATTTTTGTTTGTTTTCAATGCTAGCGATCTTAAACTCAGTTATTATGAATATTATAAAAATCGGATGACTATATCCTATATTTGCCATAGGACCGATGGATCGAAAAATGGGTCTTGGTAAGGCATTTTTTGTTTTCCATGATAGCGCTCTTAAACTCAGCAGTCGTGAATATTATATGATCTCAAACAGTTTTACAAAATATGGTTTTTATTAACAATCTCCCTTTTGAATTAGTTATAAGCACACGAATAATTGTAAACTAAAACTTAATGTATTTTTTTAAGACACATCGGCTGGTCACACTAACACCTAGCATGGCCGCCAAAAGAAGCTTGAATACGCAATAAAAACTAAATCGAATAATATAAAGAGCATCGGGCGATTATAAAGTTCGAAAACCCGAAGAGATTACAGGTTAATATCAGATGAATAAATCCTATAGCTACCATAGAACCGATGGGTCGGTAAATGATCACATTTTGAAGCCAACAATCATATTCTTAATGATTTTGAATTTATAAGCAAATGATAAAACTATTGTGAAAAATTCAGCTTCCTATCTCTAATGGTTTGGGTTGTGCGGCGGTTACCAGTTAGTCAGTCAGTCAGATTGAACTCGTTTATAAATATAGATTGCAATACAAATAATTATAATTGCATTGTTAAAATATTCTCTCTGATTACAGTACTCCAAAATTAATAAAAAGTCAATAAAATAAATCTACATATTTTTGATTTGATTAACTTTTCCCATCAATTATGAATTTTCTGTTCCCTACGGCTGCTTACTGACTTCAATCAACAAACATAAAAAAACACTTTGAAGTTATTTAATTGATAATTTCCTGTCACACTTCCACTCATCCCCCTCAACAAACTGACAAACAGGAAGCCTTCATTTGTTTAGGTAAAAAAAAACCAAAGGAATTTCAAATTGAAGCTGTCTGCGTAGCTAACAGACATTAAAGTGAAAAGCAAAGCGGAAAAAGAAATCAGAACCCAAATCCGAGTTTCAATCAAATTCCTTAATGATGGCCAAATGCTTGTGGCCACAAATAAAAAACAAAATGAATCGTTTAGGATGTGAATTTGAGCACACAAAACACACACACACACACGCGCGCTTACAGATATCATATATCCTTGCCTCTTTTATCCACATAATATGTCAAAATACTTTATTGACTTTATTTCGGAGAAAACAATAAACGAAATTTAATATCCAAAATATAAACAAGCAAATATCAAAATCTTCTATTCATAAATCTTCATAATTTACGCTTAGTTTGGTTTTCAATTTTCTTGTTTTTGTCATAAACCAAAAAGCATTTTAGTCATTTTGCATATTTCATGTTGACCACACGCATTTCTAGCATGGCCCATTGTTATGTGATAATTTACGTTTTGACAGCTCAACTTGCTCATCCTGGCCCTGACCTTCAACGAAATTCGCATCAAAGCAAAAAATAAAGTTTACATACAGTTAACATAAATTAGTCAAATTCGTCTCTCTTAGTTTCCAATGTCCATCTTTTTTTTCTACCTTTCCTTTTCGCATAGTTATGCGAAAGTTTTATTGCTCGTTTGATGTTTGAAGTAATTTAAGTATTTTGGTCGGCTTTTGTTTTGTATAAGTTTTAAATAAAACTCATAAAAGACATGGATATACTTATATAAATTTGAAAAGTTTATACCAAACTTTGAGGGGAAAAGTTAAAGTTTTAGGTGCTAGGAATTGAAATTCAATGTGGGTCGCCGTTAAATTTGGATTTGAGGTGAAAAAGTTCCTAAGAATTTTAATTGTGATAAATTCTTAGGTTTATTTTAAATACTAAACAGTTTGTAGTAGAGTTGCTTGGCGCATGAGTGAGTGAACAAAAATGAGTGGTTCACTAAACTGAACAAGTGAACATGTTCTTCTTTAATTTATCTATTTTGTTCAGTGACTCTTGTTAAGTGACTCTTGTTCTTTGATTCTTGTTTAGTGACTCTTGCTTAGTGCCTCTTGTTCAGTGACTCTTTTTTAGTGACTCTTGTTCAGTGACTCTTGTTCAGTGACTCTTGTATAGTGACTCTTGTTTAGTGACTCTTGTTCAGTGATTCTTGTTCAGTGACGCTTGTATAGTGACTCTTGTTCAGTGACTCTTGTTCAGTGATTCTTGTTCAGTGACGCTTGTATAGTGACTCTTTTTTAGTAACTCTTGCTCAGTGACTCTTTTTAGTGACTCTTGTTTAGTGACTCTTGTTCAGTGACTCTTGTATAGTGACTCTTGTTTAGTGACTCTTGTTCTGTGATTCTTGTTCAGTGACTCTTGTATAGTGACTCTTGTTTAGTGACTCTTGCTCAGTGGCTCTTGTTCAGTGACTCTTGTTTAGTGACTCTTGTTCAGTGACTTTTGTTCAATGACTCTTATATAGTGACTCTTGTTCTGTGATTCTTGTTTAGTGACTCTTGCTCAGTGCCTCTTGTTCAGTGACTCTTGTTCAGTGCCTCTTGTTCAGTGAATCTTCTTCAGTGACTCTTGTATAATGACTCTTATTCAGTGACTCTTGTTCAGTGACTCTTGTTCAGCGACTCTTGATCAGCGACTCTTGTTCAGCGGCTATTGTTTAGTGACTCGACTATTGTTCCATGACTGTTCTCTCACTTCAATTGCTCACTACTCAGTGACTGTTCATTCTATTGTTCTTTCCTGTTCTGTGACTCTTTGCTAATTTTAAATGTGTGGCAACTCTGTTTAAAGCAACTCGCTGGTGTGGCATTCCCAACCTTTTTTTTTACTTCAGTAGATAAAAATGTGTTTAACAACTGAGGAACTAATCAACGGAACAAAAGAACAGAACAGAACAGAACTGAACAACTGAACAACTGAGCGATTTGAGTGAGTTGACTCGCTTTGGTAAAAAGAACAAGTGAACATGTTAAGCTTTTACCCAACTCTAATTTGAAGTCAATTAAGAACAAAACATACAAAACTTGGTATTAAGAACCGTGCATTAGTCCAAAAGGTTCATAAACTTAAACAAACTTCAGGCATATATAAAGTTTGGCAGATACAAGATATATTACAATCATTATAAATTTGTGCAAATGTTTTGGGACAGGCAGAAGGAATCACTTCCGACACTACTTGATCAGCGTCAATAACCGAGTGGATTAGAAATACAGCAACTAGGTGTATACCATACCCAGAATACTCTTTAAGTTTCTCTTTAGTTCAGGGGTGCCCAAATAATTCATATGGAAGAGTAGACACCAATACATATAAAAAATCGAAGTTTGTCAGTCGGCAACTACAAGAAAGTCTAAGTTGACTCGCACTCGCCAACAAAGTTGTTGTTGTGATTGGGCAGCCGCATCCAAAGCACTTCAGTTTAAAGGACTTTTTTTGACTTCAATACAGGGCTGCAAACTCGAATAACCCGGATCGAAGTAAAATTTACCAAAGGTTAAGTTTAAAAAATTTGAGGTTCAAGGTTATTTTTTGTTTATTTGTGGTCGACAAATGTCTTCACAAACTTTAGGCTATAGCTAATTAGAACGCTCCTCCCTCCTCCATTTTGAGAACGTTACTAGACTACACTTTAAATATAGTCGAAATATGGGGAAAAAAAAAGAGGTTAAAAATATGTTTACAATCATAAACACAAATAAATAAACATATTATAGAATGAACAAAAATATATAAAATAAACATAATGAAAATAAAATTAAAATTAAAAAATTAAAAAAAAAAATTATTAAATAATAAATAAAATAAATATAACTAATAAAATGAATTAAACATCCGGAAATCTCTGACCCTGTGAATATTATAGCCGGTCCAGCTAGCCCTGCTCCTGTTGTGTCAAGCTGCCGGAGATTGCAAAGAGATAACTTATGGAAAAGAAGTTCTGTTGAGAGCAGTGATAAACATCTTATAATTTTGCTAAACCCGAACGTTGTGCTGTGCGTAGTCGGTTGTGCATCTGGGTTAAAGGCATAATTTTATTGTCTAAAGAAGTTACGACCTGAGTTCAGAATCTACATCACGTATAATTATGAGAAACGCTGACTGTTCTACGGTTAGCCTACGATGGAAGTCATAAGAAGCCTACTGATACGTGAACCATTGGGATCCCAATTTACCGCGGAGGGCAAAGCAGAATTGCTGGACAGACTCAATACGATCCATATGCTTTTTATACTGCGGACCCGACGTGAGCAGTATTCAAGCACCGCGAACTAGATTGAAAGAACTTTTGTTGTATAGGATCTTAAATTCCTTCGACCACGTTAATGAATCCAATACACCTTCGCTTATTAACTAACATATATGATCTTAAAGCTTAATTTGCAATCAAAATAACTCCGTCCGCAGTTGAATTCGTTACCAGGTTCATCCAATCGATAGCTCGAGGTTTGCAACGATGAAAGACATAAACACTTTTGCGCAATTAATATGATATAAATCATCTTGACCTAGAGCACGGGTCTTGGTTAACTCATCGATAATCGAGATAAGGTTTTGGTTCAAACTTTGGTTCGTACTAAGTTTTACAAAATTTTTTTAAAAAAAGCAATTAATTTGTTAAAAATATAAAATAATGTTCGGAAATTCAGTATATTTACTTGAACACTCGTAATCATTTTTTCAACTATAATTTATATTTAGTATTGCTTCGAGTACTTGGTCTATTCTTCTTCTTTGATCAGATAAAATAAATTGTAGGGTTGTAAAAGTCCGCTTAAGTAGAATTGTAACTTTTGTTGAATCGTACCGAAAGTATGGGTTCGGAACACGTTCAGGTTCAACTTTTTTTTTTTACAAGAGGTTCGGTTTAAGGTTCGGTTCATAGTTAAAGAAAAGTCGGAATTCCGGGTTCGAACCGATTTGCAGCCCTGCTTCAATGTTTTATTAATGCTGAATCTTTTCTTTTTATATAAGACTGACAACAAGTATACAAATCTTAACCTAAGCAATTACAAACAATCACCAGTTCCGATGATTGCGTCCAAATTAAGTGCCCTAATTTAAAACAGCTGGGTGGGGAGTAGTGGGGGGTTGTGGTACAGAAACGGGTTGGTGATCTTGTAAGAGGATTCGGATGAGCACAAAGTTCGCCTGGTACATCATTTTCTGTTTGTCTATTTCGTGTTTAACGGTCCTTATGAGCAAGTCTCACTCGATGTTTTCAGTACGGATTAACCACGGTGGAGCAGTGATAGTCCTTTTTGATAGCGCCCTTTGTATCGGGTCGATGTTACTATTGCTAGCTTTTCTCCATAGTTAAATACCCTATGTCCAGATTGGCTTAAGAACTGAGTTTTATAAGAGGACTTTTTACTCCAGCCTCGTCAAATATATATGTTTTGCATCTCACTGCAAAAAACGAAATTGAATTGTTGTTATTGTTTATGTCTCTTGCGTATGCTGCGAGACTTGTCTGTAAATTCGTATGCTCGCGCTAAAGCGGAGAGTAGGCAAACAACAAAAGAGCGCTGGGAGTATAGGGCTTGGGCACCTCTGCTTTAGTTCTGCTGGTCGGAACCGTCCGGTTCGGTTGACTATAAACTCGAATTTTTTAGGAAATGACATAGAATTTTAGTTGGTAGTGATTTTTCTTTTTTTTGCGAACAATTTCCTTTGGATTTATCGCGTTTCTTTTCCCCCGCTTTCGAGGGGTCGAGGTGATTTATAGCAGGCTTATAAGTTGAACTTTGGAGCGCATCACTTGCCTTTAAAGCGCGCCTTTGACCCACCGTTACATAGTTTTGCTTGGATCTAAGATTACTAGCGTTAGTCACACTTCAACCACATATAAGCCATGACTAAGCGAAGTTCAGTTGTAAATTGAGATCCAATGGGTTTAAAAATTAAAGTTTTTACTTAGTTGCTTTGTCGTCCATATAATGATTTAGAATTTTGTTCTTTGAGGCAAGAATTGCTTGTTTACTCAATCAATTGTGATTTTAGTGGTTAGGAATGATGTTCGTAAGCAGCTCGTCCTTCGTTACGAAAAAATTGCATATCTATGGTAAAAACGACATCAATCTGTTTGATTTGTCGATGGAAAGCTGTTCATTTTCGAAAGTCTACAATATCTTGAAGAAATCTTTGGCAGATCGTTAAGCAATGCAAAAATGAAATTTTTTTTTATGTTTCTTATTTTTCCAATGCATGAGGAAAGAAAAGAGGTTTTAAGTGTTGATTTGAATTCATTAGCGTTTCAATAGCTTCCATTCGATCGAATTGACCCAATGGAGGTTGTATGCGTCCATTGCGCTTCATTGAAATTGTTGTTAATAAAGATTTTGCAAGGCGATTCAATTTTCTTGTCTGTGCTTTTTTTTTTATCGTAATTATCATTATTTATCGATCCATCCTACATCGACTCCCGATCAGATGAAATCAAATAATTACGCTGGGCAGCACTTCACACAACTCTTGTGGCGCTTCCTTTAAAAGTTAGCATTTATATACAAACTGTGGCAGGTACCGAGTATATTAGAGCTGCACGCGTGATCGATTTTTTCTTCAGGTAATGCACGATTCACAAAATAAAAATCTCTTGAGGCACGATTTACATACAGGGTTGCCCATATTCGACGGACCCATGTTTTTTTTTTTAAAAATCAAAGAAAAAAATACAAATTTGGCGGTTGGCAATCTTAATCATTTAATTTGTTCCAAGTAGATTTGTTTACATCAATTTTTGAATATGATATCTCTCAAATGGCCGCCTCTGGCGTTGATGGCGTATTGTGCCCTTTTTGCAGCATTTTCCATCGTTTTCGCCAACATTTCGGCCGGAATAGCGGCTATTTCTTCACGAATGTTGTCCTTGAGCTCTTCTACGGTCCTTGGCTTGTTAACGTAAACCTTTGACTTCAAATATCCCCACAAGAAGAAGTCAGGCGGCGTCAAATCGGGCGATCGCGGTGGCCAGTCCAAATCACCACTTTTCGACATCAAACGGCCCGGAAACAATTTCTTCAGAAAATCGATTGTTATGCGACTTGTGTGCGGTGGAGCGCCGTCTTGTTGAAACCAGAACTGCCTCATACGCTTTCGACGAATAATTGGCATCACAAAATTGGTCATCATGTCGCGATAACGCTCCTGGTTGATGGTAACAGCATGGCCATTTTCATTTTGGAAGAAAAACGGCCCAATGACCGTTTTCGCACTAACGCCGCACCAAACTGTGACTTTTTCGTCATGAAGAGGCACTTCTTGAATCTCCTGAGGATTTTCAGTGGCGTAAATACGGCAATTTTGCTTATTTACGGTCCCATTCAATGTGAAATTTTAATTTTTTAAAAGCACGTTGAGTTTTCACAATTGACTTGTTCTGTTGAATGTAAATTTCAACTATTTCAGAGCGCTCGCGTGGCGTGTATTGTTCCATGGTAAAAATCTGCTTGTGACTGACGCTGTCAAACGCGGTATGTCATTAAGCGATCTGACATCTCTGTCAAAAGTTATGGCGTTGCCAGATGGGTCCGTCGAATATGGGCAACCCTGTACACAATTTTTTAACCATTTTGAGTCACGCACGATTCATGCACGATTTGAGTAGAGTTCACGAATGATCACGCACGATCAACCAACGCCCTAAATTTTCGCGTGAAGAGATTTTAATTCTATCATGAGTTCCATGGCCACACTGCGCCTTTTGTATGGAGCAGCTGCGATCAGCAAATAAACGAAATCAAAGGCAAATCAGTTTTAGGAATAAAATTATTAATCAAAAATAATAGAAACAAAGTTTGTGAATAGTTCACTACTTATATTTACGAGGAACATATTTAACATGCACGAATCACGCACGGATCACTGATACACTCGCACGAAAGGCTGTGTTTTCTCACGATCACTTCGTGAAACGTCGTGAAACACCATGACACGTTTAAATTCACTTCACGTATATCACAGTTGGGCTTAACCGACATTTTTACTAGTTCAGGTACTGGAGCCCAACTGAAATAAAATTATTGCCTTTGTTGTATAAATCTATACCAATCATATTTATGTCTAATTTGAAACTGACAAACTTCTAAATAATAATCAGTTTTAGTTTGTACACCAAAACATGATAGTATAGACCAAAAAATTTATCAAAAATTTAAAAAGCAATGGCTGAGTAAGTAGCTGAAATTTTGAAGAATTTCAAATGCAATTGGAAGCATTTTTTCGTTCTACTTAGGGTTGAGAAACTGCCTGCGGGCCAAAGCATTAAGCAATGCTGTGGCAATCACTGGAGAGGGAAGGCTAGCATTATAATTCCAATTGTAACCTTGCCCCTATTAGTGCATGGATATATGAGTGATTCGCCAGTAAGATATAGCACCAAATGACGAGTGGAGTTATACCAACACTCATATTACAACTTATCGATTACAGGCATACAAGTGCATGTATCTGGTGCTCAATATGGCTTTATTTTGGATAACTGAGGCGATACCGCTGTACCTGACCTCCCTATTTCCCATTGTGTTTTTGCCAATTTTTGGTATTTTGGTGAGTAATTGGCGGTTGATGGTTAAGTGATGACCGTTTTTTCTTAGAGCTCCGAAGCGGTTTGCCGTTTGTATTTCTCTGATACTGTGGTCATGTTTCTGGGTGGTCTATTAATTGCCCTGGCCATTGAATATAGCAATTTGCATCAGCGCATAGCGCTGAGAACCATTTTGATTGTGGGTTGCAGTCCCAGACGGTAGGTATGAATTGATTTTTTGAATAAGATAAGTTAATACTTATTATGCAATTTTTGCAGTCTACACTTTGGCTTGGTTATGGTGACCTGTTTTATATCACTTTGGATATCAAATTCAGCAGCTACCGCCATGATGTGTCCCATAGTTAAAGCCGTACTCAATGAAATGGATGCGGTAATGGAATGAACATTTAAAAAGAGTTAAAATTTTAATGGGTTTGGTAATCGGGTATAGAATTTCGGGTATCAGTTATGCTTTGCATGGCTCGCACATTCTTGCTAAAAATTCGCCTTAGTCCGCATTTACACGATGAAGTTTCCGTCATGAAGTTCTTCATGAAGTTTTTGTTTGAGGGGAAGAGGTGAAGAGGGACAGCCGAAGCTTTTCGATAATTCTTCTTTGCTTTGTTCCGATTGAACTGATGCAGGGTTGATTTGTATGTTATTTGCTTATCGATAACTCGTGTTCTCAGGCGAATTGAAATCGAACTTCATGAAGCAAACTTGTTCATGTAAATGCGCATGAAGTTCTGAAGATGCTTTAAAACAAAATCGAAAAGAGATTCATGAAGCAAACTTCATCGTGAAAACACGGACTTAGTTCTAACTCTCAGCAGATAAGTCTACAGTACAAAATATAGCTTCTTTATGGGGAAATAGGGTTTGGTTTTTTGGTTCTTTTAGCTTTAATTCAATACCTTAATATATTTTATTTTATTTTACTTTTCCTTTTTTCTTTTTCAAAAATAGCAAAATATTTTCGCTGTCTATATGACCCAAGAGGAAGAACCCATGGAAGAGGGCGAGTGAGTACTAATTCTTCTTTCATTAACAATAATCATGCAATTGTTTATCACCCTCAGTCCGCCGCATCCCTCAAAAATTTCGTTGGCCTTCTACTTTGGCATTGCCTATGCCTCGACTATAGGCGGTTGTGGCACTCTCATAGGCACTGGCACTAATCTTACCTTTAAAGGCTTATACGATACGTAAGTTTTGACCATAATTAAATATTCAATATAATAAAAAACCTTTTCTTTACAGTCGCTTTCCCATGTCCAAGGAGAAAGTCGATTTTCCCATATTCATGGCCTATGCATTTCCCATAATTGTGGTTGTCAATATTTTTCTGGTCTATTTCTCTCTACAAATTACCCACATGGGTTTGTTTCGACCCAAAAGTAAAGTGGGTCAGGAGGTTAAACGTGGCGCCGAAGGCAAGGATGTGGTTAAAGCATTGATCAAGGAGCGCGCCAAAGAGCTGGGTCCTATGACTTGTCATGAGATTCAAGTGGCTTTGCTATTTTTTTTAATGGTGCTATTACTATTTACACGTCAACCGGGCTTTGCTCCCGGTTGGGGTGACGTTTTGAATGCCAAGTAAGTTGGAGGAGAGCTTAATAGAGAAATTGTTAACTAATTTGGTTGTATTATGTAACCCATAGACCTATAGGCAGTGCCCCGCCTGTCTGGCTGCCAGTTGTTTTGCTCTTTTGTTTGCCCACACAATATACGTTCTTTAGATACTGTTTTCGCAAAGGTGAGTTTGAATATTCACAATTTGAGTATTAAAATATAATAGGTAATAACATTTCTGAAGCTAGATTCCAGATTTACTTAAAAAGTCCATCTAGTTACACAGATCCCAAGATATTTTTGATTTATAACATCTTAAATTTGGGTAGGGTTAGGCCCTGGTTTACGCGCACACATAATTAAACGGGTTTTAAATCACAAAATTTAGGTGGAATTGGAATTGAGAACAAAAGATACGACAAGCATAACAGAGTTACAAAAGCTAGATTAAAGAGCGGGGAAACCCATCAAAACACTTAGGCTATTAAGTTGGCCCTATGTGATGCCGCTTCTGAACTTTGTTCTTGTCCATTCATCATGTGGGGCCTAATTTATTTATAATTTTCAGAGTTCCTTTGTGGTAGGAACCTTTTAGGTCCATCCAAATGCCTTTATGAATCCTGAGTCATGTTTTGGAGATATATCTAAAAGCTCGGATATATCTGTTAGAAAGTAAGAACCAAGGAATTTCTTTCTTCGATGACTTAGAGCAGGACACGAGCAGAAACTCAGTTTTCCAGTTCAGTCGCACTGTTCTGCAGGAACTAATTACTAGCTTTCTGCTCGAATAATTTTTTTGGGATTAGCCTGCACATAGCCATGGCATTCTTAAATTTTCCCTATCGGGAAGGAGGTTGGTGGTGTCTCGCGAGTTCGTTCGCTTTAATTATGAATTCTGAGATTTAATCTTTTGTAATGAGCCTGCACGTTGCCATGGGCATACCTACAGTTTCCTTATGTCTTCCTTGTCTCGCGACTTCGTTCGCTTTAATTATGAATTCTGAGATTTAATCTTTTGTAATGAGCCTGCACGTTGCCATGGGCATACCTACAGTTTCCTTATGTCTTCCTTGTCTCGCGACTTCGTTCTCTTTAATTGTGAATGCTGAGATTAAATCTCTTGAAATGAGCCTGCACGTGGCCGTGGGCATACCTACAGTTTCCTTATCAGAAAGAAGTTTAATGGTAGTGCCTTGTCTCGCGAGTTCGTTCGCTTTATTTATGAATCCCAAAATTAAATCTCTCGTAATGAGCCTGCACGTTGCCATGGGTATACCTACAGTATCTTTATCGGGAAGGAGGTTGGTGATAGTGCCTTGTCTTTTAAATCTTTTGAAATGAGCCTGCACGTTGCCATAGGCATACCTACAGTTTCCTTATGTCTTCCTTGTCTCGTAAGTTCGATCGCTTTATTTATGAATTCTGATATTAAATCTCTTGTAATGAGCCTGCACTTTGGCATGGGCATACCCACAGTTTTCTTATCGGTAAGGAAGTTGGTGGTAGTGCCTTGTCTCTCGAGTTCGTCTGTGTCCTGGGACCCAAATGAGGTTGATGTCAGACTGTTTGCGACAATCAATATCCATTGATGGATATTGAGCCAAGAGCTTTAATGCTTATGGTACTCAGAGTCTGAGTTGAGTACTGTGGATATATTAGAGCTTCCTTGATCGCCAGGATTTCTACCTGAAAGACACTACAATGATATGTTGTACTCCAAAAGAATGACTGATACCGAGTTCGTAGGAGTACACACCGACAACCATTCTATTATTATGTTTCGAGCCTTTAGTGTAAATTTGTATAGATTTCTGCGGTCCTGGCGGACCCTGATTCCACTCTTCTCTAGAAGGTATGATGACGATAAAGGGGGTAGAAAGGTTTTATGTTGGGATACAGTAGTTAGTGGCTGGGTGTTTCCCTAAAGAATGCTAGAGTTACCTAAGTTGGTTTTCTCAAGCGAAGAGCAGATAGCTACTCTATATGCCATCTGCTCAAATAGCGTCGACAGCATCACTGGAAGTGGTAATGCATATTTCAGCCATGCGCTGGATATTTAAGAATTTGTATTTTCTAGGACCGGCCACCATACAGAAACTCCGTAGAGTAGGACCGGTTAGACGATTGCCGTGTGATCCATCGAACTATGTGTGTGGTCGGTAGTTTTCCTACACGCATAGAGGAAGACAGTAGCTTTCGTGATCCGTTCGTCGGTGTTCAGATTCCAATGAAGAATCCTATCTAATCTGAGGCCTAGGAATTTGGCGCTGTTACTTAGTCTAAGAGTTACTCCATTGAGCTCCAATGCTAGTAGAAATTATCAAGAAATTCGGGATCAAAAATTCTCTTTTCGATAAAGTTCTTTCATTCTCAACGTGCTTTTGATATTTAAAGTTCATGATCCATCGCTTGCATCGCTTATCTCTATATATATAAACTAGCTTACCTTCGCTTCGCCACCATCAGTATAGCCGCCAAAATAATGAAAAAAACGTTGGCAATGATACCACCCCCGCCCCCATTTTCCGACCATCAAAAGAGAAAATTATTTTCCACCTACTTGGCCCGTTAGGCGTACAAACGCTAAAACCACCCCCGTCACCCATTATCCTACCTTGGGTTGAGTAAGCGCAAAGCTAAGAACTTTATCCTTTTAATTGGCCCATAGAGCTTTCAAACCAAATTTAATACATGTCGGCTAAAAACCCCACCCCCGCACCCATAATCCGACCTTTGTAGTGAACTTCCCGAAATAAAAAAACACGTGTTTCCATTTATTCTGACCCTAGATCTTACAAAACGAATTTTATTCAGATCGGCTCACAAATAGCCATTGTCACTGAACCGAAATACGCCCACCATTATTCTTGCCTGTGGGCGAAATTCTACCACGGAAAAAATGTATAATTTTTTCTATAATGTGTTCCAAACCGATTTTGAAGCCAATCGGATTAAAAATAGGTTTTACCATAAAATTTTCCGACTTTTCGTGCGGATTTTCCAACATTGAAAAATCTCAAGTCTAATTATTTTGCATACTATCCTACAAACCGAGTTTGAAGTCAATCGGATGAAAAATAGTGTTTTCCTTGGGTGGATTTTCCACCAACAAAAATCACTGCCTAATTTTGCAAACTACCCACAAACCGTTAAGCCAAACGTAATTTTTTCCTTTTTGGGAATTTCCCGACTTTTCGGGCGATTTTCCAACATCGAAAACTTAATTTTTTGCATACTATCCTTACAAACCGAGTTTGAAGTCAATCGGATCAAAAATGTTTTTCATATAGAATTTTCCGGGTTTTTCTTTGTGGGCGGATTTTCCAACATTGAATCCTGTAATTCTAGCATACTACCCTTACAAACCGGTTTGAAGCCAATCGGATAAAAATAGTTTTTCCCTTTGGAATTTCCGGGAATTTCCCGCTTTTCGGGCGGATTTTCCAACCGGTCATTGACTGGGGATCGGTAAAAATGTTTTTCATAGAATTTTCCGGTTTCTTCCTCGAACGTCCATCTTTCGTGTGACATCCGGTGTTCCTAGCGGGGTTGACTTGGAACCCTGACAAAACCTAATAGATTCGCGTGATCCGCCCGCCAACTTACTTTTCTATGCTGTTTCGGTCGTTGGAAAACCCTATCTCCTGTTGTCAATCCTGAAAACTTTTTCGTCTGTTGCTTTTTACAAAATTCTTTGGAAAAACTTTTTCATCCACACCGTTTGTAATTCAAATAATTCTGTTATTAAAACAAAAGTCATGGAAAACTTTTTATCGTTGCAAATCGGTTTGTGACACAATGAAAAAATTACTTTGATTTCTCGGTGGTTTTCGCCCAGTATTGGCGTATTTCGGTTCAGTGAAAGTTTTGTGAGCCGATCTGAATAAAATTCGTTTTTAAGACAGAAAATGACGTTTTTTTCGAAGTTCACGCAAAGTCTTTGGTCGGGGTATTAGCCGACTATAAATTTGGTTTGAACTTCAAAAATGGATAAAGTTTTAGCGCCACTCACCCCAAGGTAGATAATGGGTGACGGGGGTGGTTTTACGTTTGTACGCTACCAAGTGGTGAAATAATTTTCTCTTCTGTGGTCGAAAATGGGGGGGGCTATGGTGGCAAGCAACGCCGGTTATATGCTGTTATATATATTTTTCTTAACTTTGAAATTATTGTTAAATCTTCTTTTTCTAAGCTCCTTTTACGGGTCGTACCATGGATGCCTGTCTCTCCTGGGTCTACATACACAAATACACGCCCTGGGGTCTGGCTTTTCTACTGGGTAAGTTTTTTAATTCTTCGTTTTTGTATTTTAATTCTCATTGGAAAAAACAATTTCTAAGGTGGCGGTTTTGCCTTGGCCGAGGGCAGCAAGGTTAGCGGCATGGCCAAAATGTTGGGTGACTCAATGCAGTTTGTGGCCTCATTACCAGAAGTTATTGTCGAAGCCATTTGCATATTCATTGGATTGTTTTGCACCGCCTTCAGCTCCAATGTGGCCATCTGTAATATTCTAATACCCATTTTCTGTGAAATGGTAAGTATAGTGTATAATCCAACTGTATATTTAATGTAATTTTGTTTTTAGGCCTTGGCCATTAAGATACATCCCTTGCTATTGACCCTGCCACCTTCATTGGCCATTAGCATGGCCTATCATCTGCCGGTGAGCACTCCACCAAATGCCATCATATCTGGCTATGCGGCCATCAAAACCAAGTATATGGTAAGACGGAGCTAAAACTAAGATTTATACATATATTGTTTCTAATTTTTTGAATAATTTAGGCTGTAGCAGGAATACTTCCCACTATATGGGCATTCCTACTGTTGGTACTCAATACGGCTACGTATGGCAAGTTGATTTATCCAGGTACCTCAGAGTTTCCAGAATGGGCTAAAGATGCGGAGAAGACTTAGCTCTGAATGTATAAGAGATAAGTTTTACTTAATGGAGAACATTCCAAAAACAAATAAAAAAAATATATATAAATAAAAGGTTTTACTTTGTTTTAAAAGTTTTCAGTGTTAAGAGCGGGGAGTAATTCCGTAACCGGAACCGGAACCGTTAACCGAAATAAACCGTTTAAAGCCACGTACCGGTATCGAAATCGGAAACGATATTAAAAATTTGTTGAGAACCGAAAGAATAAGAATTCTTGAATAAAAATATAAAAAAGATATTTTATTAAAATGGTGTGAAAAGGTGTACCTGTACCAGTCCCAGATTCTTGATCCCAGATTCCTGACTCCAAAAACCAGATCCGTAATCAATGATCCCAGGCCCCTGATCCCAGATCACAGATCCGAGATCCATCCTTGATCCGAGATCCCAAATCTCAGATCCCTAATTCCAGATCCCTGATCCCAGAACCCTGACCCCAAAAACCAGATTCTTGATCCCAGATTCCTAATCAATGATTCCAGGCCCCTGATACCAGATCTCAGACCCCTGATCCCAGATCTCAGATACCTGATTCCAGTTCCCTTATCCCAGATCACAGATCCTAAATCCATCCGGGATCCCAGATCCCAAAAACCTGATTCCAGATCGTTAATCCTAGATCCCTAATCAATGATCCCGGGCCCCTGATCCTAGAGCACAGATCCGAGATCCATCCCTAATCCGAGATCACAAATCTTAGATCCCTGATTCCAGATCATTGATCCCAGATCGCTGACCCCAAAAAACAGATCCTTGATCCCAGATCCCTAATCAATGATCCCAGGCCCCTGATACCAGATCTCAGATATATTTCATCGGTTAAATCAGTTGCAGTGAACTTTTGCATTAAAAACTTTGACACAGTCGAAGTTAGCTTTGACTTCTCGTTTTTGGGGTCTCCAAAAACCTGCCCCCAGTGGCGGAATATTCAATATTTTTCGATGAATTTTAGTGGAAATTACAGTTTAAATATTGGTATTTTATATATTACAAAATGTTTAATATATGCATATATAAAAAATCACATCTGTTTTTAGAAATATCCCAATTGTGTGGTCTTGGGATATGTTTTAACCTGAATCCTCCTAGTGTGACCAAATGATCACACAAAAACGGACACAAATGCCTTTTAAAATAAAGCTACGGTTTTATTTCAGTTCTATACAGTTTCTACGTTCTTAGTTGCCAGGAATTTTCTTGTTCTTTTGTTTCAACATGTAACTCATACTTTGATTAATAAAAAAAATAATTCCTAAGAATACAAAAAAGTGGGTGTCAGAAGTGCTAAGAAACCAGCCGCTCGATTCGAGAAGACTTCCAACTTCTCACCCCCGGCCCTTGCTGATGCCCTACGTCAGGCAGTGTCACCGGGCTACCACACAGGCGGCAACCACAATTTCACAACAACAACAACAAGAGCAAAATGGCTCAGGACAGCCCCTCTACAATTGCGTCTTCAAGAATTCCCCATATTTGCGATGGGAGAGTACAAAGCCTACTGGAAGCCATCTGTGGAAATATTTAAGCGATTCCAGCCCCAACCCTCAACCAGCAAGATTCAGACGTTGGCAATTGCACGTGGCCGGGCGCCACTTTGATGAAGCCTACAATTCCTTCTTCATCCATTACTTCCAGAGTCTGCAGCCAGGGACATCAAAGGTTTTGATTCGCTTCGATGGTCACAGGAACAAATATGCGGAAGTGTAAAATCCCGTCAATTAATACAAAGACGTCATTTCAAGTTTCGGGCTACGCTCAAAACAAGCGGCCCATGCGGGAGTACGTGATTTCGGACCGAGCGTAGACAACCTGTTGGTAGGAGACCACGCTCCACGAGATATTTCAAATGTTACGGGGGCGTGGCTGCCGCTAAAGCGATCCACCAAACTCGTCAAAGAAAACGTCTGCACCCGTTTCGGTTTTGGAATCCACTAACAAACAGGATACGCACCAACTCAAACAAGAAAAATTCAGTTCAGGCAAACAACAAGGACAATTTCTTCGCCGGGGGCGGGGGAAGGCACCTTCGCGCCAAGCAAATTTCGGAATCCACCGCAACGGGAAGAAAGGCCTGTTCAAAAGTCTCGCGAGTGAAAACTCACCAGGTCGGTAATAATGCGAACAGCGCGCGAGTCCGAGCCGCCGGATAAGGTTATCAAACAGGTGCTCGGTATGATAAGCGTTCTTATCAAGGAGTAAAACGAGGGGGTACGGTGCACCTGGGATAAAAGTAAGTCAAATTTCCGATCGTATTAAAAATACGGTGCGCGAGAAAACGAGGGCAATTCGCAAGCCATGCAAACCAAAAATTCCGTCAGTTCGGGCACCGTAACAGAAGTAGGAAAACTACCCGAAACCGTTTACGTTAGGTGGGATTTGAATCCCTCGTGGGGATGGATAACACACTTCTCAGATAGCGGCGCTTATTTTCTTCGATGAACAAATTCAGCTATTAAGCGACTCATTAGAATTACGGCGCAAATACTACGAAGCAAACCCCCAGAGTACCGAAGTATTTAGTGAAATGCCGGGAAACTTAGGTCCTCCAGCAACTTCATCTTACAACCGGGGCAACGCGATCTTCAGTAAAGCAGGACATTCCCTTGGCACTTAGGGAGCTTATGCGCAGAATAGACGAAAAAGGCTTGGGGATATTTCAGAGGTGGACTTCTCGGATGGGCTCTACTACTCAGTGACAAGAAAACGGAAAAATTCGCGACTACCGGTAACTACAAGCCCACATTAACCCAAGATAATAGTAGATGAGCAGCCCATTCCGAAGGAAGTTGTTTAACAAAAGGCAATGCTAGCTATTTTGTCACCTACCGTGCTTATTCCCACCTGACCGTCGACGACGTTTTTCTCACGCTTAGCCTGGATACTCCTACCCTGGTCGATACGGCCACACGGGCGTGTAGTGCCCGCAAACATACGCTTAGGCAAAGGCGCGGGAACGTGCAGATTTACCTAATGTCGCGGTTTCTTTGTGACATCCTCATTTATGCAACGGCTTTGATCAGCTTATAATTACACCGGATACACTTCAAAATCGAAAAATCATGGACTACGACTTAATCGTTCAAAAATGCGATTGCGGCCCGCGGTCGGTTCTTGGCCGCAAAATTGATTCTACGGGTATACAAAGTCAGATGCCCACATTGAAGCCTCCGCATGCTCCCGGCCTCTTCGTGGAGGGATGCATTTTAGGCAAGGCCGCTACTACATTCATTTAGCCACGTCGCGCGTGGGGACCCAGGATATGAGTCATTTCAGGGGTAAGAATCTAACAAGGATGCGTCGATATCAAAAAGCTTAACATCTTCGAGTGTTAATGCCTACGCGCACGGATGCAAGCAAAACGGCTAGGGGTTATCGCACCGTTTGGAAAATGGGAAAGAGAGACCTATTGCGTACGCGAGTCGTTCATTAACCGTGACGGCAAAAATATCCCCAAAGGACAAGAAGCGTTGGCAATCGTTTGGGCGGTTCGAGTTTTTTCTTTATGTATATGCGCGCCTTGGACGCAATACAGATCTTAAGCCTTATCCGGTTCTGCAGCCACGTAAATCATTACCAACTAGTATCAGCCCGGGCAACTACGGTTTTCTGCAAATTTGATTTCGTGTCCATATTCAAACCGACGAAGAAAATGCAAACGCCGCGCCGTGCAACCAAGCCGCGAGATAAAGGGTTGACGCAGCTCTTACCAAAAACGGGGACTACGACGATTCGATTCATTTTAGTTAACCAAATTCAACAGCTTCCCTACCGGGCGGAAAAGCAAGGCCAGGGTAAAGGGCCCGGAAAGGAGCGGGTCTTAGTGGATTCAAATCTGAAGAATTACATTAAGTCGGGTTTCTCCGACGGAGTTATTCCTACACTCCGTCGTCCTTAAAGTCTTCCTCGCATTGGATCCAAGGGGCGCTTCGTCTATTGGGGGGGCAGCAGGAATATTGCAAGCTCATGGAAGCTGCAAAAAGTCGCACAATCCACCTACTAAAAGGCACGGATATCGGCCGGGGGAGAGCCACGCACGGGCAGCGGCGCTTCTATATTTGGGCTTACAGAGGCGAGAAGTAACAATTCTACAACTTCGCGGACTGCAATTCTAGCAGTTTATTCGCGCGTAGGTTCATTACAAAGTTTCGGATAAGGCACAAGCTTCCACTTCAGAAGAATTCTATCAACTACAGGTGAGTCAAATTCCATAAACGCACCGCTCCCCTATCATCCAGCAAGGGCAGCGAAGATCTGTTCAAACGATTAAAAAAATGCACGAAGGCCAAGGAAACTTCAAGTCTACACACGAGAAAATATTAATGATTTCTTCGACAATACCGGGTGCCCGCTACTGTAGGACAACCTCCTTCACAACGTTTCTAGGAGCTACGCGTACAAGGCTGGATTTTGGTGACTCCGGATACCGTGGCGATGGAAGTCACAAACCAACAATTCCAAAGAACAACAAACAATTCCGTCATTTCAACAAGGCCGGTTTGGTTTCTGTCTAACAACCCACGCAGTAAAGGCTTTGGGGTTGTAAACGGCCGATATTCATTACGGGTACAACACTAAAATCGGGCATATCGACCAAATTCGCAAACAGAAGAGAAGGGCACAATAGGGAGAATCACAGACCTTAATTTCAGGCACACAGAATAAAGGGGTTTTGGGGAAGAAGGGGGAACCGGGGGGCCCCCGGCGGAAAAACCACAAGAGAGGAGTAAAAAAAAAAAAAACTATACAAAAATTTAAAATTTTGAATACAGTTTTATGAATTATACAAATAATTAATATTTTCCAACCAAATGGCTGAGTAAGTTGAGACGTCAGTTTTGTTCAACAGTTTTGTATACAAAGTGCGTTCTGCTTAGCAATGAAAAGCTGCCAGCTGGCCAGAGCGTTAAGCAATGCTGTGGCAATCACTGGAAGGGAAAGGTTTCCATTATTATACCAATAGCAACATTACCCTTATTAGTATATGCCTGTATGAATAATTTACCTGTAAGCTAATTAGAATCAAATTAAAGTGCATATTTTATTATACTTTTTGTAGGAATACAAATGCATGTATTTGGTGGTCAATATGGCATTATTTTGGATAACTGAAGCGCTACCGCTGTACGTGACCGGACTTTTTCCTATAGTGTTTTTACCAATTTTTGAAATTTTGGTATAAAAGTTAAAAAGCTTTAAAGAATCGTTTAAGATTTACGCTTTGTTCTCATTTTAGAGCTCTGTACAGGTATGCCGTTTGTATTTCTCGGATACGGTTGTCATGTTTCTGGGTGGTCTATTAGTTGCCTTGGCCATTGAATATAGTAATCTGCATCAGCGCATAGCGCTGAGAACCATTTTGATTGTGGGTTGCAGTCCCAGACGGTAAGTTTGAACTTTATTTTGTTAATTTGAGTTAATTTTTTGTTGTTTTTTTAGACTCAATTTTGGTTTGATTATGGTGACCTGTTTTATATCACTTTGGATATCGAATTCGGCGGCCACAGCCATGATGTGTCCCATAGTTAAAGCCGTTCTCAATGAAATGGATGCGGTAATTGAATAAACATTTGAACACATAAATAATATATTTCATTTAATTTTTAATTAGCAAAATATATTTGCTGTCTATATGACTCAACAGGAAGAGCCTGTGGATGAGGGCGAGTGAGTATATCTATGAATTTACAATGATACATCAATTATTTCATCACCCCTAGTCCACCGCATCCGTCCAGAATTTCGATGGCCTTCTACTTTGGCATTGCCTATGCCTCAACTATAGGCGGTACTGGCACCCTTATAGGCACTGGCACCAATCTCACTTTCAAGGGTTTATACGATTCGTAAGTTGGACAAATTTGATGTGATTAAATGTATATTATATATATTTTTATTTACAGTCGCTTTCCCAATTCCACGGAGAAGATAAACTTTCCCATATTCATGGCCTATACTATTCCTTTGATTGTGATTGCCAACATTATGATGCTTTTTATTTCCCTACAAATAACCCACATGGGTCTATTTCGACCCAATAGTAAAGTGGGACGGGAGGTAAAACGTGGCACGGCAGAGAAGGGTAGGGTTAAAGAATTGATTAAGGGGCGCCACAAGGAGTTGGGTCCCATGTCGTGCCATGAGATTCAAGTGGCTGTGTTGTTTGTGGTGATGGTGGTATTACTTTTTACACGTAGACCAGGCTTTGCTCCCGGTTGGGCTGACGTTTTGAATGCGCAGTAAGTAGTAACTTAGTTTAACTAATTTAAATACTATATTAATAATCCGTAGAAAGATAGGCAGTTCTCCACCAGTATGGTTGCCAGTGGTCCTGCTCTTTTGTTTGCCAGCTCAGTATACATTCTGTAGATACTGTTTTCGTTCAGGTGAGTACAAAAATAGTTTTTCTCACTTGAACTAGTTTTGAGACCGATCGTTCCTATGGCAGCTATATGCTATAGTTATCCGATTTTGATCAATTTTTCTAATTTAACTAATATATACCACGATTGGTGACGCTACGATGGAAAACAAAAAAGTTTTTATCACTAAGACTTATTTTCCGACCGATCGTTCCTATGGGAGCTATACGATATAGTCATCCGATCCGGTCCGATCGACATATTAGTTGCGTGCAGTAAAAAGAGGACTCTACACAAAATTTCAGCTCGATAGCTTTAAAACTGAGGGACTAATTCATTAATTTTAAAAAAAGCATGATGCCGCCGGCCCACAAACCACACCAAAAGTTAATTTTTTAGAATGCAATAAACTTCCTCTGGCTGCTCTTCAGATTCAAATTCGGCAATTCTGTTTGTTGACGTACCCATTGAGCCAAAAATTTGCAAATTTTCGAAACACAGAACTCACACGAGCACGACATTTGTTAACAAAATTCATTGACTTGCAAGCGCTTTTCGTTTGTTAGTCTATTAATGGAGAAATGGCATACCTTACTGAGCATTTTTGGCGTTGCCACATGTTACGAATCAAGCGTGAAGTGTAAAAATGTAAATAAAAAAATCCACTGAACCAAATGGTAATACCAATTAATACCGAACAATCCAAGAGCATCAAAGAAATTTAACATAGAATACTTAATGTTAACATAAAGTATCGATATTTGATCGATATTTTGATAGTTCCACAACTTTCTTCACCAAAGCAGTTGACATTTGAGATTAAAAAGTAAACAATAAAACAAAGTGATCATTTCAGATTCAGTGACATATTGCCCGAACTTTCTAGTGACACCTACCATTATCAAATGAATTTAAATGACTACTAATGTTAACATAAAAAGAATTTTAT
This sequence comes from Lordiphosa mommai, assembly GCA_018904225.1. Taxonomy (NCBI): domain Eukaryota; kingdom Metazoa; phylum Arthropoda; class Insecta; order Diptera; family Drosophilidae; genus Lordiphosa; species Lordiphosa mommai. Next base: position 230,755 of record JAEIFT010000284.1, read on the forward strand.
CGATATTTTGATAGCTCCACAAACTTTCTTCAGCAAAGCAGTTGACATTTAAGATTAAAAAGTAAACAATAATATAAATTGAGGAAATAATTGGAGAAGTCTGAAGAAAAACATGGGATTATTTATAAAAATTGAAACAAAGCAGCAAGAAAATTTACATTGAAAAAAAATTGATTACATTTTAATGTTGCAGTGGAACACGCTTAAGTATCTGGAGATAGAAATTTATTGGTTCACGAACAGTTCCGAACCACATTGAATAATATTCTCAAACCATTCTAAGAGGCCCTACTCAGATGCCGAAAAAGCGCTCTGGCCTGCTGACTCGTTTTTCCAAAAAAAACAGCTGATAAATTTTGGCCAGTGAATTGATTTATGAAACATGTTTAATAATTCTAAAAGATACCTACGAGAAATGAGCACAAAAATTAAAAATTGAAATTGATTTAAAGAAGACCAAAAGGCAAAACAGAATTTCTATTTTTATCAACATTTAATTTACAAACTCTTTTACCCGCTCTTTTTGTAAACAAACCACATCTGACATAATCAGAGTGACCATTTCAGATTCAATTACTGTTGCCTGGCAACCCTATTATTATCAAAGGCCGCTCTGAGAAATCTGTAACAATTCTCTCTGCAAGAATGATTTCGGTGTCTGAGTACATTGTTATATGTCAGAAATGATTGAGGAATGATCTTTAAATTTGGTGTTTAGGTTGGTAATATGAAGTTGAATGTTTTACTGCTTCAAAAAATTACGAATCAGTACCGCAAATATTTACAGCTTACTATTTAATATTTTTTCCAGCACAAACCGAATTCCGAGCCGATTACTAAACCGGCAAATGACAAACCTTCTCATAACGGTTTCAAAAATATTATAGAATTTTGTAAAATAAAAAAATACAAAAATTCGCCCATTTTTTTAGTACTTAATCTAGGATAAAGTTACAGAAAATGTTCCCAAAAAACCAAAGGCCTTAAAATAAATATCGAGTCTGCTGAAATTGAACATGAAAAATTAAATAATTTTCGATTTAAAATTTTTCATTTTTAAAATGTTCTCTGAGTCATATCAAAATGTCGAAACATATTTTGTATGTGTGTGAATTCTAAAAGACGGAATTTGCGTTCAAACAAGTATTAAGTAACTGCGTAAAGTGTGCGAAATCTCTGCACATTACTTTGTCGATATTAAGTGCGAAAAGTGCGTGACTACAGTGTTTTTTCAATTTTTGATCAATTCTTTCTCTTAGCTCCCTTTCCGGGTCGTACAATGGATGCATGTCTCTCCTGGTCTTACGTACACAAACACACGCCCTGGGGTCTGGCTTTTCTACTGGGTAAGTTTTACTTTTTCTTCTTTTTTTTTTTCTTACTTTCAATATCAAAACACTTTTCCAGGTGGCGGCTTTGCCTTGGCCGAGGGCAGCAAGCACAGCGGCATGGCCAAAATGTTGGGTGACTCTATGAAGTTTATGTCCTCATTGCCCGAACTTGCAGTCATAGTTATGAGCGTAATGCTTGCCCTATTTTTCACTGCATTTAGCTCCAATGTGGCCATCTGTAATATACTGGTACCCGTTTTCTGTGAAATGGTAAAGGACGACACAACTGATATAATAAGTAAATAAATATAATTCGTTTGTTTCTTCCCCTTCAGGCTCTGGCCATTGAAATACATCCCCTGCTCTTGACCCTGCCAGTTGCATTGGCCACTAGTATGGCCTTTCATCTGCCTGTGAGCACTCCACCAAATGCCATTATAGCTGGCTATGGTGGCATCAAGACCAAGTATATGGTAAGACAAAGATTTGTTTGGTTTCGTCCGATTTTAAAAGTTCCTCGTTTCTAGGTTGTGGCTGGAATAGCTCCCACATTTTGGTCATTCGTTTTTATAGTTCTCAATTCGGCTACATTAGGCAAGTTGATATATCCAGCTACTTCAGAGTTTCCAAAATGGGCGCAAGAGGCGAAGACCGAGACAGAAACTGCCAAATATATGCCGTCTTTCTTTTAACAGAGATAAGTGAATCGCAGTTGAAAATAATTAAAAGTAGAGATTCTGAATTAGAATATAGTTTAATTCAGTATCTTTACTTTTAATTATTTTCATGAAATTCAAAATTAAAATTTCGCATCGATAAAACAACTTTAAATTTCAATCGTTTACCCGAACAACTGCGCCCATATCTGAAATTAAAAGCTTACCAACACTATCTTACTCTATGTCGTTTAACTTGTTGTGTTTCTGGTAAGTAACCCCCTTGTTAAACATTAAATTAATAACTCAATTTCAGAGAATCGATTTTAAAATATCAGATTAAGATGAGGTAAATATATAAACAAATTTATATCATTGAAGCGAAACATCAAATATCGCGTTGCTGGCCAACAGTGACATTTCAATTAAACTTACATTCAGAAAAAAAGGCGTTCTAAAAGGCAGCTCAAATTTCTTAGTTTTATTCCCAATCCGTTCTCATTTTTTCCGTTCTAAATATATACCATCCGTTTTAAACCGACGAACAAATTGGTTCTTGAAAATTGATCCACTCTTTTTAACACTGAGCTTAGGCACGACACGTTATCTTGGTACGGTGGTGAAACACTGTTTTTCAACGCGGCTTTTTAACATTGTTTTCCAACACTGGTTTCCAACTCTGTTTTTCAACACTAAATAGTGAAAAATGGAAATGAAAAATTTCAACACTATTTTCCAACACTATTTTCCAACATTGTTTTCCAACATTGTTTTCCAACATTGTTTTCCAACATTGTTTTCCAACATTGTTTATCAACATTGTTTTCCAACATTGTTTTCCAACATTGTTTATCAACATTGTATTACAGCTCTATTTTCGAACACTGTTTCGAACAATTTTTTTTATGACTTTGTTTTCCAACACTCTTTTTTGAAAATTGTTTTCGAACAGTAGTTTTCAACATTGTTTCCAACACTGTTTTTCACCATTGTTTTCCAAAACTGTTTTTTAGTTTATTTTTAAACACTGTTTTCCAGCAGTATTTTTAAACGCGGATTTTTTCAATATTTATTTTCCACCAATGTTTTCCAACACTATTTTTTATTTTCTTTTTCAACACTGTTTTGCTACAGTATTTTCCAACGCGGCTTTTTTTAATATTGTTTTCCAACACTATTTTTAACACTGTTTTCCAATACTCATTTTAATATTGTTTTTTCCAACATGGTTTTGAAACATTGTTTTCCCACACTGTTTTCTAACATTAGAGGGATTCCTGAAAGTGATTTGCTTTTGATTTCATTTTGATTTCGTCGAACTGCTCCATACAAAATTTGCAGTGTGCCCAGAAAACGTAAGGATTCTAAGGTCATACTAATAGATTTAACGAAATCAGCTCCGGGGCTGAATTTGTTTTGCTTTCTGGTGTGGCCGTATTCTCCGAAGAAAATTATGCGGCCAATCGTGGTGTTTGTTTACATTCTGCTTTGTAAAGCTGCGAATATTCTGAAAACTATTATTGAACCTTTTTTTACTTCAGCGCCATTTGTCAATCAGCTGTTCACGAAATCAAAATCAAATCAGTGCGCAAAAAGGTCGTTCACAAAATCAATTTCAAAAGCAAATCACTTTCAGGAATCCCTCTATTATTTCTTAAAATTGTTTTCCAACACTATTTTGAACTTTGTTTTTGATACAGTTTTCCAACACTTTTTAAGCACTTATGTTTCACACTTTAAAAATTGAATTTGTTCGAATGTTGTGCTCTTCTTGTCGCTTTCACTTTATTTTAAAATGTTAAATTCTCAGCCTTGTTGAGTTAAATAATTTTATGCTCATATATAACAGTATCGATTACAATTATTGCAATTCCGTTAGCTTAAACAAGACATTGATATAAGCATAAAATATGGCAGACTTTATGACACTTAACCAACGAGCATAAATATTTATTTTCAATTATTTGGTATCCTTTATGAAAGGATTACACTTCATGTTGCCGGCTCATTTATGTATTTATTTTATGTCATTTACCAACACTAAATATACACACAAAATGCTTAATAAATTCACATTGAGTATGACATTCATTTTCCCCATCCACCATCAGGCAGGCAGGTGGGACTTAGTGGGGATTTTGTTCGATGATATAAGTACTTGTATATGTATAACACAGACATAAAAATGACATAAGAGGAGTACGAGCGAAGCTCTTTACGAAGTGAAAAAGGTCACAAAACTATTTGCAAGGCCAACCTGGCCAGCAGAACCGCGACACTTATATTTCATTTTACATAAATTCATATATAAATGTTGGGATTAAAAGTACTGTTGTGAATGTGAGTTAGCCTCGATGGGACACAGCATAGCTGCTCGGTGTCAGATAAACTTACAATTTACTCTGTTTATATTTATGACAGAATAAGCTATCCAGCAAATGAAAAATCGACCCTCAGTCCCCCAGCCGAACGTCCGTTAAAGCGCATCGCTCTAATAACGCACAATTTGTGGCAATCAAAAACTATGATACACTTATTCAAAAGCACCAAAAAGGCCGGCAATCGAAAATTGTTGCCTGCGGGTGGGATGTTTGCTGTGCAGAGGCGTTCATAAGGAGCATAAACTCACTTTGGGGCATTTTGGGGGGCGACAACCAACAAAGGAGGCAAAACAAAAGCGTTATGCAAACACAGCAAGATGCCTATTTTGGGTAAGAGCTGCTTAAAGCTTAAGGCTTGAAGTCGAAGCTGCTTAAAGTTAATCATTCATATGGGTTTGGTTTAACGTATTGAAAATGTGTTTACAACATAATTTAAGACACAATCTAAGTGCACAAAAATATTTCTACACTCAGAAAAAAAATGTCTATCAGTGTTCAAGTATAAATGGGATGGAATTTATATATTTTCAATGGCCAAACTGCAAGAATTTTATTTCAAATTGCTTGGCCAATTCTCCTATTCGTCTGATTTAGCGTCCAGCGACCAAACTCCGCTGAATAACTAAGGCCGCACCCAATTTTTTCAATATAGTAGTACTAAGAGGGGGAGAGCAACAATTGGTGAAGGCAGATAAAAAGAGAATCAAAAATAAGATAAGCAAGAAACAAAACAACAACACTAAGATTTAATTTTCGTTTTAAGCTTGGGTGCGGCCATAGTTATGCACCGGAGTTTATTTGCAGTTTCCAGCACTGAAAAAAAAATGGTCGAGCGAACAAAATATGGCGCAAATGATGAAATGATCGCTGCAATTAAAGCATTTTGTAAGGAGCAAGTGAAAACCTTTTATCACAAGGATGTGGGAAAGCTAGAAAAGCTTTAGAAACCTCGAACGAATCTATGTTGAAGATATATGTCAGCTTTCGCCCTTTACCTAATATATATTCCTCTTCAGGGAATCCATTTAAGTTCTCGTTATTAATTTGATTTGTTCGTCATGATTTTATAATTTTTAACAATTTATTTTCATTAAAAAATATTTAGTTTGTTTATACCTTTTATCAAGAAGTACTCGGAGAAGTGGTATCTAAGAAGGGTAGCAGTTAGATACCAAAGTACTTCCCAGCACCGTTTAAATTAATCTTTCCTTAAAAATATTTATAAAAAATAACCAGCTTAAGTTAACTTAACTTTAAAAATTCTCTGCATCGTGCCAGGTGAATGATGTGATGGTAACAAGAGACCCATAAGAAAGCACACAAATCTCGAACTGTTACACCCATAAACAAATAATATATGTATATGTACCTACAGGGGAGAAATTCCAATACTTGTAGGCAGAGAGAGAGAGAGTCGGAAAGAGGGACGTATTTTCTTACATGAATAACATGAATAACGCACCGAAAATAAATGTAATAAAAACGCAGACAAGCAGGCAGTCAGTCAGTCAGTCAGTGAGGCAGGCAGGCGGAGGCAGGCAAAACATGTGCATAAGAACACGCTTTTCAACACTGATTACGGTTAAGCATGCGGCAGGACTTCATCAACATCAACAAGGACGTCAGGGCGACGCCAGAGGGGCAAACTCAAATGCGCCAAATGGGCGTCAAAGCAGACAATTGTTCGCATCGCTTGTATTTACAGTGGGGTTAGGTGTCAAAAAAAAAAAAAAAACAAAACTTCGCTAAAAAAAATCAAGAAAATGCAAATTGAAAGTAAAATTGTTGTTAGCCGGCTTAAGGTTGAGTGTATTTTGTAATATGGAGCCCTAAGCGCCAAAAAACATTTTTTCTTGGGTTTTTCTTTTGATGTGTATGACATTGAGAAACATTTATGCATCATAAAATGTTATTTATAAAAATGTCGCTTCGTATTGCCAAATACGTTATTCATTGCCCCACAACCCACCAAATAATCTGGCTACTGCCACAGGCAACATTTCCGACATTTTCTGCTTGGAGTTTTCTTTGGAGTTTTTCCATTTTCATAAATGTAAATTATTTGTGCTAACATCAAATTATGAATGCAAAATACCTTTAAATCTGCATCTAAAGTAGACTGTATCGGCAATGATTTTTATTTTTGGAAATTTAGGTGGACTTACCTAATTTGCTTCTCTCATGTTTTTTCACACCTAGATGGATTTCGAAGCAATCTACTCATCCTCATGAATTGGAAAACCATCTATATACATTGCTTTGCGTGGTAGGTAAATATTTTATGGTCACACCGAACAATGTACAAATAATTGTTAATTTAAATTACTGAATTGGTTATATAGCGAATTTTGTAGATTGAATTTAATCCTTATATGCCAGGATAAATGCGTTTTTAAAGAACCATTTTGTGATAAGAGCGGGCCATTTCGTGTTCTTTTCCGTCTCTTCAACAAATTTTCCCTGGCCTACTAGGATTAAATTCGATCTTAAAAATATGCCAAATCCGCTGTCTAGTAATAAGAAATCAAAAAATGGAAAATATTGGACGGGCTTTATGTACACAGAGAAAACAAGTAAGAAAGTCGGCCAAGCCCGACTGTAATATACTCTGTACCAGTTTGTATATAACTAATAACTTTAACTCTGTGCAAGTGCTGCCCATCGCGATTACGGGCAGTGCTGCCCAGCGTAATTATTTGATTTGCTTAAAATTCGAATATCGTTCATCTGATCTGGAAACGGTGTATGGTGGATCGATAAGTAATGACGATTAAAATATTTCCCTAAAAGGTTCAAACAATCTGTGTTTAAAATTGTGAAAGATATTCGATTTTGTTCAAATTATGGGGGTGGCAACTCTGCCATCGTTCATCTGATCGGAAAACAATGTATAGGGGCTCGATAAGTAATGACGAGTAGAATATATGTCTCGAAGGTTGTTCGATCAACCTAACAAAATTGCGGGATATTTGAGGTGTTTTTTAAATTGCGGGGGTGGCAACTCACTATCTGATCGGAAAACGTTTAAATTTGCGGGATATTTGGATGTTTTTCAAATTGCGGGGGTGGCAACTCTACTATCGTTCATCTGATCGGAAAACGATGTATGGGGGCTCCATAGGTAATGATGAGTAGAATATATGTCTAGAAGGTTCAAACTACCTAACTCCAAAATTGTGGAAGATATTAAGTTTTTTTTCAATTTGCGGGGGAGGCAGGGGGCGTGGCAAAAATAAAAACTAAACTTGATCTGCCTGCAAGTATAAGAAATATATGTTCCATACACCTCAAATCTCTATCTCTTACCATCTCTGAGATCTCAGCGTTCATACGGACAGACGGACTATATCGACTCGGCTGTTGATGCTGATCAAGAAGATGCTTCCTTCTGTCTGTTACGTACATTTGCACAAACCCAATATACTCTTTGTACCTTCGGTACAGAGTATAAAAATTGATATGAAATGGCAGTCATTTTTCATATCATATCAATTCACTCCGATATGACGAAGATTAACTTGATATGATAAAAATATCAATGCGATCTTTTTTATATACAAAAAAAAACATTGCCTTGTCTGAGGCGAACTCGAGACCTGGCACTTAACACGAATGGAATGACGCCTCAACGCAGTCAGCCAACGCATATGGACAAACGTCTATGAGACTATTTATGTTAAGTATGAAAAAATTTATATTTTTAAAAGATCAGTTTAACCAGCAAAGATTAAATTGATCTTGAGGTTTTTTTTTCTCTGTGTATACATTAATACAGTCACTTCCAGAAATGGCTAAAAAGACAGAAGGGCAAAAGGCAAGTTCACTGCTACGATATATGGCACCGAGTAGGAGTTGACAGCAGCAGCCGACTGCAATGGATCAAATAGATCGGGTAGCGGGAAGTTAAGGCCAATCAGAATGCTGCTTAGCCGATTCCGCGGCTTTTTTCTGTACGGCAGAAGAACTTGCTCCCTGATCAATGAAATATTTCCTGGTAATTCACGTAGCCTACTCTTTTTCTTGTGTTTATGGACAAGGACAGATTTGCGGAGTTTATCAACATTTTAGTGCAAAACGATTGTCTACTTTTTTGCTGAATGACTTCTAAGTGTTTAGAGGTCGGTAGCCATTTTGAACTTTAAACTTATAAAATTTGTTGCCTGCTTTTCGGCGAACCGTTTGCAGCGACCGGAAGCCATTTTAAGTCAATATTAAAAAACTTTGTTGCCTACTTTTCAGCTGAATGTTTGTGTTACATTCATTTGGTAAGAGAACGAATCTGTGCCAAACATTCTGAGCGACTACCATAGAGATTTATTTATGGTCTTGGAAAATAATATTTAAAAAGGAATTTGTATATATATTAAATTTCAGTGGGTGAAAAGATAATAAATTTTGTTAATCTTGAAATAAACATTGACATTCCAGTTTAGGGTTTAAGTCAGGAAATTATATTTCTGACGAGCACACCTTGGATACTTCGCACAAACGTTAATGAATTAAAAACTAGCACGACTGCGCTGCGTTTATACATAGTAAACTAATAGAATGTCGGACTATAAATTTAAATCACATCTACAGTAAATTTCGTTGCACTTTGCTCCACTGTACAAACATGTATGCTACATACGAAACTCAATGGCTCCTCTACGTCCAGTTTATTGTGTATAAATTCCTGATTCCCACTTACTACTGTAATAATTGTTGTCCGAATAACCGTATTTGCCGGCTGTCCTTCCGCCGCCGGCCATCTTGTTCAATTTGTTGTATTCCTTTTTGGGTTCGTGATGATACTTCTACGATTTCCTGTGTCTGAGCTGTTTGTTGATGATGCCAAGCTGATATTTATTGTGTACTTGTGTTGTTGCTATTGTTATGTTATCCTAACACCGTAAAATACACTCCGCATTGATCGGCTTTGGGTTAAGTATTAAAGTTGTTGATGCTGTGAATAGGCAAAAAGCAGACAAAAAAAATAAATATATATTATATATAAATATAAGAGGAAAATCAGCATAAATTCTGTAAACAACAAATTGCTAATGACTCTGTCAGAAGCATAATCAACTCGAGATTGTGTGTGTGTAAGCAAAAAGTAGAAATCACAGCCAGTGCCAACACACATGCCAGGGGGGAGGGGGCAGAGTACACAGACATTTAATATATGAAATGGTAAGGTGGGTTCCAAAAAATTGAATATTAAATTCCAAGTTGTGGTTGGATTTTCGATTAAAAAAAAATACAATTATAATTGTGTACTCAAACCAGGACCAAAAATCCGTCTAGAAAATATAGATTGCCTACTTTTTGAAATATCTTTACTTGTGTCTACGACGACCCACGGCCTACAAATAGGCTACATATATTTTCTGAATAAGCACCTGGATTTACAAAAAGGAAACATAAGAAAATGGCCCTTATAATGATAAAGGCATAATTTATCGGCTGCCTTAGGGCAATTTTAGATATGAACCGCTTTTAGGCCCAGTGTAAATGCGCTATAAAACTTTATGTATGTACGATTAGCTGACTGACGGATACTTTAACGTCTAGTTAAGGTATGTAGTACAGTCGTGCCGAATTTTGTGAACTATATTAAATGAACTAGTCATTAAAATGAACTAATGAACTAGGTCTCATTGTTTGAACTTTATTTCCTTTTTTAACTATAGTTAATTTAAAAAACTTTATATTCAAAAAATGAGCTATAGTTCATTAAATGAACTTTTTTTTATTTGATTAACTTAAATTTTCTATTTTCTGCTCCGGGCGTTACAAAGCTGGCAGGAGAATCTACACTTTCAGTGAAATCTGCATGGGCGTGCTGAGGAAGAAAAAGAATTAATACACTTATTAAAATAGTCAAAAATGTATTTAAAATATCCCAAAACGGTCTAAAAGTACTTCAGAGCCATGAGCTACGAGAAGATTGTTGGCTCCTGTCTCTTTAGATTTAGCACTAGGCTCGGAACCAAGAGCTGCGGCTTAAGAACGAGAAGCCGGTTGCAGGGTCCAGAGTTCAGAGCGAAGAGCCGATCGATACTCCCTGCTCTCGATCAGCGGCTGTCTGCAAGAGCGCGTGACTTACGAGCAAGTACAAATTTTGTACTTGTATTTTCAAACGATCTTAAACTCCCACAATTTTCAAGATAGATAGTTCGAACATTCTAGACATATATTCTACTACTTATTTTGAATCGACCCGCCATACATCATTTTTCGATCAGATGAACGATATTAGAGCTATACGTAAAAGAAAATAAAAACCAACGACAACAACAACACAGCAGCGATTGATAGAACTTACGAGAAAGAGAGAGCGAGAAGGCAATAGCTAACTGGTAATTTCCCAATTGGACCTTGCTATGAGAGGAGCGATGTAATTAAGATGGCCTGCGGTCAGAAATCACGCGTGATTCCCGCGGGACTAATATAGATACGTTTATGTTAATAGGAAATAATATACAAATTTTATAATTTTACGAGTTAGGGTAATTATGCTCATAATTACTTATCGGGCCCCCATACATCGTTTTTCAACCAGATGAACGATAGTCGAAAGAGTTGCCACCCCCAGATTTTGAAAAAACCTCACACTTTAAAGTTATTAGTTTCGCACAAACAGACTTTCTTACTTGTTCAAATTAGTTTTTGGATTTGAGTTATTAATTAACTATATAACAAAATAAAAAAAAAATATTTAGATTTCGAGGGCTGTTCAAAAAGTTATCGGCCTGCCAATTATGGGACTCCTGGTTATCGGAATTGAAAACGGTAAATGAGGTTATGATCAGAATTGATGTAATTCTGGTCCGTACCTCAATCTTATTTTTCAATCTTTTTTTAAACAAATTGGCGGCCGTTTAAAAAAAAATTTAGATTTTTAAAGTTTTTTTTTTTGTAGTTTAGTGTAAAAAATAGTGAAAAAAGTTTTTTCTCTTGATTGAGGTACGGGCCAGAATTATATCACTTATGCATCAACTGCAAAATGGCTGATCGAAATCGGTTTAGTAGAATTGGCGCAATCATGGCTACCAGGTCAAAAAACGTGGTTTCGAGAAAAACGCTCTTATAGTTTTTATTCTAATTTTGGAAAATGCTTTGAAAAGGATGAAAGGGGAATGTTCAAGCTATAATAATAATTTAAAACAAAAGAATCGTAATAAAAAAAATTTTTAAGGTAGAAGAAGTAAGTAAAGAGCTGCAAGACCAATACTGGCTCCTGGCATTTTAGATGTAGCTCTCAGCTCAGAGCATATTAAAGGCTCCTGTCTCTTTAGATATAGCTCTCAGCTCGGATCAGAAAGCTGCGAGCCCATCGATGTTATATGCTTACGATCTGCGCCCGAAAAGGGCCAGAGCACTTGGCTAGCGAGCAAGCAATTTCGAACCTTTACCGTACTTAAAATAGAATTTTATACTTGAATCAAGTAGATATAATTCTTGGTATTGAGAATATCTTAATTTCAGATTATTTTAATAATTTTATATAATTTTTATAAATATTTTTTTCATATTTGTTTTGAAGCAAAAAGTTATAGAATTCTTGGGTAAAGTGTTATTATCCCTAAAAACATATAAATAAAACATATATAAGTTGTTAAAAAGTTTCTAATTCTATTAACTTTAACAAAATTAATGCAATTTTGCAAGAAATCTCAACTTGGAACTCATCAGATTTCGTCATAGTCACGTTGCGTATACGCCATGTCTGCCACGTTTTAATTACGCCACCAAACACCAACACTCAGAGAATCATAAACCACACACACACACACAGACACTGACACCCACATGGCACGACCTGCTTCGTGTAATTATGCATATAATTAATATGCATGTACTTATTTAATATTAACCAAATTGCTGGCACTTTGAGCATGTCACCAACAGAAGCCGATGCTGGTAACACTTTTAGCCAGCAGCAAGCAGCAACAAATAAATTGCGTTCAATTTGTGTAATTAGGGTAAAGGAGCTTAACTGCCAACGGTGGGTGGAATTGGGTGGGTTTGCCAATTTCCCGTACAGGTGCAGGTTGCAGGCTAAGAGGCTTACAGCAAGCAATTTTGGGAATTGCATTTCCCCTTGGTGCATTATTTCTACAGTCTCGAGTAAGCTTCATTTGGCATTGTTTAATCATGAGTTTAGCTCTCGTTCCAGGCAGTGGGACAAATTTAATGAGTTTTCCGTTTGGCAGGCGAAATTACAAGAACATTAAATTAAAATTTGCCCTTTTTATCGCTTTTGATGGGCTCTCGTTACGAAACAAATTCTAAATTAGTTAAAAAAAAACAAAAGCATCCATTAGCACGCCAATTAACCTTATTAATAACTTACTTCATGCATACATACACACATAGCCAGAAATTTATGCATAAATTTATGTGAATATGTATACCTGTCTGCATAATGGATAGCTGTGCGTGTTTGCCTGCCTCGACATTTTGTCACATTGCCCTGACTTGACTGACAATTAGGCCAATCATGAGGAATCACTTGCAAACGCTGCGGAAAACGTGCATACGTATGTACGACACATACAACGCACAAATTGATGTATTGTTTTTCCTGTTCCTCTTCAGGAGTGAAGCGTACAAGTACCATTCGCTGTTGGCAACGGCAGCCAAACAGATTCTGGAAACTGTGGGAAATTCAACGGAAAATGTACGCCATCCAAATAATTTAGACAATGACACTCGTGCGCACACGCCCTGGTCGGCAGGAACACAAAAACACAAGGCACGTCAGGAGACTGTGGAGCGTAGCTTGGCAAATGTCAGACGGGAAAGGGTTAGTAGCTGTTCGTATTTTATTCATTTTTTTACGAGCTCACAAAAACCTGTCACTCCAAGCCATTTTGCCTACCCGAAAAAAAAACTTGGCCTTTGGGACTTGCTCAGCTGTTGATAAAATTAAATAAAGAAACTGATAAAAATAAACGCAAGGAAAATTTACATCTTGGTTATATTTCATTTTTAAATGCTTTTTAGACACTTGCAAAGTGTATATTAATTTGCCCCAGAAGTTTGCAACGTATAAAAATATTCATGAAAAAACTCTACAGAGGTCCATTCCGTCTAGATGTCTATAAAATTATTTTTCTTTGACATTTTATGGCACTTATCGACATTTTAAAGCAGTGTAGGACGAGTCCGTTTAGCTCCTGCATAGCAAAGGTCGCAGTAGCAGCGACGTCGCACACCGACACTATAAACACGTTGCGCTGCTGTCAATTTCATATCGGTTGCCACGCACACATACATAGCTAAAAAGTTTCTGGCCTAGGTCACTTCTAGCCATTTTAGGACCAATTGACCTTTTTCCAAAAAAAGTTTGGACTTTTATCGACAAAAGCTCCATACAACTCTTTCATGTGTGACCACGTTTGATATCGATTAACGATTAATCAAAAACTTACCTCGGCAGAAAAATGGAATTAACTCGTGAAAATGTTACGTGCAATCATTTTTCACAACTTTCGACGTGGATTATGACGACAAGAGTGCAACGATGAACTTAAATCTTTGTATGGCAATGAAGCACTATTCTATAGCACTGTGAAAAATTGGCTCGCTCGAAGACGAACGTCGTGAAGGTCGTCCAAAAACAGTCGTTGTGCCAGAAAACATTGATGCCGTGCGTGAACTGATAATGCAAGATCGTCATGGGACATACCGTGAGATAGAGGCTTCCTTGGGCATTTCTTCCACCAGCATACATTCGATATTGACACCTGGGCGTAAAAAAGGTTTGTTCTCGTTGGATCCCGCACAATTTGACAATCGCTCAAAAAAAGGCTCGTGTGGATTGGTGCAAAGAAATTTTGAAAAAATATAATCGCGGTGTTTCAAAAGACGTTTATAAGATCGTCACAGGTGACGAATCACGGATCATGCTTGAGCCCGAAACAAAACAGCAATCGACCGTGTGGTTCTTCGAAGACGAGCCTAATCCAACGAAAGTCGTTCGTGGAAGCAAGCACTCGCCTGTTTCTTCGGTAAAACTGGTCATGTGGCGACTGTTCCGCTTGAGCAACGTAGGACGGTCAATTCTGAGTGGTACACCACAATATGTTTCCCTGAAGTCTTCGGATCAATTCGAAAAACAAACAAGAGAAGACAGATCATTGTGCACCATGACAATGCGAGCTCTCACACATCAGCTCACACCAGCGCCTTTTTGACCGCCCAAAACGTAGAATTAATGGGTCATCCGCCCTGACTTGGCACCCAATGACTTCTTTTTATTCCCGCACATCAAGGGAAAAATGCGTGGACAACCATTTTCGTCGCCTGAAGATGCTGTTGAAGAGTTTAAAAACCATGTTTTGGAGGTCTCTCAATCGGAGTGGAAAAAGTGATTCGACAATTGGTTTGAGCGCATGCAAAAGTGTATAAATCTTGCTGGAGAATACTTTGAAAAACAATAAAACCATTTTTGATCATAAATATTCGCGTTTTCATTATTAAGCCAGAAATATAAATAGCAACCTAAGTCAATTATTGTTGGAATGTCTGCACATCTTAAGATAATTTTTATTGTAACATTAGCAGGGACGAGGAGTGCAATTGGAGCTTTATACTTAGTTAAATATATATTTATAGAAATTAATTGTACTTTCCAAAATGACAAATAGTGCCACAGTACTTCATATAGTTATAGTTTTGGGCTGATTTGCTGCTGATCTTAATAAAGAAACATCATCTTATAGCCCATTTCCACTGCCACATATATGTATATCAACAATTTTTGCTGTTCCACTACAAAAAGTTCCATCAATGTTAACTTTACATGTTAACTCTAATGTCATGTTAAAATTTGGATGACATCCAAACATTTGCATAAGCTTTGTATACCTGTTTTACTCTACAAGAAACGGTCATTTTAAGTAGAATCATAAACATAAAAATAAAGCATAAAAAAAAACAATAAAGGAAAAAAAAGACCAACCATTACCCGGATTCGAACCAGCATATCAAAAAAACAAGGCGTCAAGCCTTTCCGCTCAGCCAATGCCTTTTCGGTAAATCAGGTATCTTAATTTCTATATATAGTTAATCAATACCTAATGTTAAAATTGAGTACTTTATGTTAAATTTCTCGGATGTACTCAGTTTGTTTGGGGCGAGTACCAACATCATGAATTGATGTACATCCATTTAACAATAATTTTCATATAGAAGGCCCATGTGAAAAATTCCATCCTCATACAACCTCAGCTCGATGTACAATTTAAAAGCAATAGGAAATAGGCATCTTAATTTATTTTATTTCCATTTTGTTTACATTGTAATAAGATATCTAGCTTATCACAATGTCAAGAAGACCAATATCAGCTGTTCAATGGATGCAAGAATGTGGCTAATGAGGACACCTTATCGCATCTCTTCGATAAATCGTGTTATCGATGACAAAATCACGGCGGTGAGAACCTAGCATTAGAATCCATCGGGAAATTTTTACACTGCTTAGATGAGTCTGTCTATAAAATGCTTTCAAATTTTTAAATTAATTAAAGTTTTGCATTTCTGAGACAATTTTGTTAAATTTTAATCCAATTTCATAGATTTTGTCAAAAACTGCATTTTCTCTTGACGCAAAACTTTATCTTCTTTTTTCAAACGGGGAGGGTTTTATGCCCCCAAAGCCTAGCCCCCTGGGGCTAGACCATTGGACACACACAGATACACATCCACATCCCTCCAACCAGAAGACGACAATTTTTAGTGCTATTTTGGCTTTGACACAGAGCTGAGAGTGAGTAAACCCAACGGAGGCGTCCCCTCGCTTATTGTGTGTATCTGCTGCCCAGCATATGTTCTCACTTAGCCTGCGGTTCGCCTTGTATTGCGTTTCATTCATGCAGGAATTTTTTTGTCAGCCTCCAAAAGCTGTACGAACAAACAAGCAAACAAACAACAAATCGGTCGCCAAACAGAAAAAAAAAAACTTTTATTACTATTTATTGTTGTTGTTGTTGTTGTATTTTATTTTCTGCAGGAATTGCTCTTTGAACGTGTAATTGAGTTTGTTCAAATACGTGCAAAAAATGTTAAAAAACAAAAAAACTTTGCACTTTGGCATAATCGAATTGGGTGATTCCCAAAAGTATGCAACGAATTATGAAATATCAATATGTCGTTTATTTTGCATTAAAGTTGTGTTAAATCAATTGAAGAAATTGCCATAAAACGTGACAATAAAATTATCTAAGAAAATTTGTATGCAATGTGTGAATTAGGCTTGACTGGAGTTGAATCGAATAAATAGACAAACTTTGATTAATGATATTGAGTGATGGCTAGATAGTCCACTGGAGAATTAATCAAATCAAATTTTTGTTAAAGTTTGTTAGATGTGAGAAGCATTAAAATAGATTAGGAAAATAACGTTTTTTCATGTGACTAAAAATAACAGAAAGTTCACTTCGGGCCGTCGAAGTTTATATGCCCGTGAGGTTTTTGCATATTATTTTGATCAATGAAATAGACTCAAGGTTTTTTTTACTTAGCGAGTTTTGGCGGCTCGAGGTCAGGTATTTATAAATTTTTACACAAATATTTACTTAGCAAATAATTGTCAACTACGAACCCCTCTCAATAATTGATTTTATTGACAATCTTCTGACTGCCCTTCAGCTCCAGACGGTTTTGCGCTATAAATAACTTTTCAATTATAAAATGCTCACTTAAATCTTTTATTAGCATTTCGCCAACAGCTCCACCCCTGTCCACTTCCCCCGCATTCTAGACAATTTTTATTTGCCACAACAATTTTTTGCCATTAAAACTTAAACACGTTTCACCATATTCTTTAGCACTTTTCCATTTTCCATTTTGCCCCATTTTGGAAAAGTTCTTTCGCTTAGCTTATGGCTGGACTCGAAAGTCTTTTATTTTTCAATTTTGCATCGAAAGCTTAAATTGAAGCCAGGCTAAGACTCAATTTTCCTGGTTGTGGAAATACGATGAATGAAGTTGCGCTCGAGAGGCTTATCTGTATGTGTGTGTGTGTGTGTGTGTTGCACACATGAGCAATTAGTAAATATCTATGAAGAAAAGTTTTTCTACCAGCTATTAGGGTTATGCCTGGCTGACAGGTAAATGGTAAAACTTTCCTCATCTCTGGAGGATGAAAATGTATTAAAGGTAAAGGTGCAAATGGCATTTTGTTATAATCACCTTAAAGTTTTACTTTTCATTTTGGATATGTTATAACTGAACATGAAATTACTTCTTTAATAGCCTTTGCAAGTGACAGTGCATTATAAAGTGAAAATTGCATATCAAATATTTAATCAGTATTTGGCTTATATTTTTTTGGTGCTGAGGATTGGAATGAAAATAGTAACATTTATTAAATATTATTAGCAATTTCAGGGTAGAATCTTCACCCAAAGCTGGGGGTTCGGTTCTACAACCGAATTTTTTAAAATTAATAACCGAAGTTCCAGTTTGAGTTTCCGCATGCATTTGATATATTTATGTACATCAGACATATATTTTAATGCAGAGATGCAAACCGCTCAGAAATAAGGAGTTCGGTTCGGTTCTGTGGTTCACAGAGATTTCAAACCACCGGTTCGGTTTATAATATGGTTTTTAAAGCAATCCGTACCGCGATTTTGGTTCGGTTCAGGTTAATATATTCACGCCTAAGTCCGTTTTCAAATTTCTAAACTTTAAACTAAATATAAATCAAAAATGAAAAATCGAATAACCTAGCATTAGTAAGTCTATTCTATCAACAAGAAGGACGAGTTCTATTGCAAAAGCCAAATTTAAAAGTCGTACCTTAGAAAAATGTAAATATTCACATGTACCACATAGTAGATTTTACTCGGAGTGCTCTTTTGATGTTGCTTAGCTCACCGTTAAAGTCGCGAGCATACAAAGACACAGTCAGAGATCTTGTCATACGCGGGAGACATTTCTTGTGTTTTTTCTCTTTCTCTCCTATGGCTGTAGTTGCTCGAACACAAGAACCAGTTCGTTGGTTTTGTTTGAAAATGATGAGATTCTTTATATCAATTAAGGTCTACTCTTTCATGTGATTTCATTACTTTTATAGTATATATGGGTGATTCCATGAAAAATTTACCACACGTTTTTTTTTTGGGTTGAGATAATTTTTTTGCAATCTTTGTTGAAATTCAAAATTCTTTTTTAAAATATGAGATTTGAAAAATTTTTATTATTTATAATTGCTGTCTACGAAAAACCATTGGTAGCAAAAATATGGAAAAAATCAGAAAACTGCATCGGATCCCAAACTTCTATATTACGTACTCTTTAAAATTAATTTGAACACAAAAATTTATTCCCGCTAAAAGGTTTTTTTTTTCCATAATTTTTTTCTCAAAATTTCGAGTTGTATCCAGGAATTTACTGTATAAAGCTGTAAATGGGCACCTCAATAGTTTCAAAGGCAAATCTCTTTCTATGTCTTTCCAAACGTGACTTGAGTCTAAGCATTACAATTGAACTTTCGTAGGAATAATTAAGAGCGATTGTTGTTGTTCTCATTCGTTTACAAACGAAAAGTTTCGCTGTAGCATAAATTTGTAGTTGTTGTTTTTAAATATTAAGTTGATGGCCTGAGCCTCTGCTTGCTGGTATTAGAAAACCGAACTTTCTTGAGAACAGTTGACAGCTTAAGACCAGAAACCAAACAGGGAGACAGGGAGACTAAAAAACATACAAAATAACAACTAAAAAAGAAAGAGAAGGTGTAAGCTTGCATAAGTTCATGAGCAAATTGGCGTATGTTTTTGTTGTTGTTGGTATTTTTATTACACTTTCGTTGGAGGTACTTAACTTAAAGAGGACATTGTTAAGATGTCAAAAATATGAGATGTGACTTCAGTGTTTATTTTAGCTACAGATGATGGAAACTAAAACTAGTCGATGTATTTCCAAACTAATCTTAAACTATAATTTTGAATGTGCGTTGTATATCTTAATGTTGGATCATATCATATAGCTTCTACATTGCTCCCATATAAGGTGCAATTGTTATATTTAGGTACCAAAAGTTTCCTGGAATTCAATGAATCATGAATAACTTAGTCGGGATTTACAAAATGAAGCAAACTTCATGAACATTTCTTAGTTTTCGTTAAATTAAGGGGAAGTCTTTCAGACCTATTAAACAAATAGAAAAGAAATCGGGGACCGAAAACACTAGTAATGGAGTGAAAAAAATTACTTCGAAAAATGGTTCCCCTGATGAAATTTAGTTTTCAATGGGGTGTCCTAAAAAGGGATAAATTTTTATTTGCAATTTTTAACACAAAAAATTTTAAAATTGTTATATTAAATTTTTAAAGGGGGTCTTCTACCTTTGGTGAGAGTTTTATGACTTGTTTTTAAAAAAAAATTCGGAGAGAAAAACTTAAAAGATTTTTCAATTTGGTTTCTTGTTTTATGCAATTTATTAATTAAACTAAAAAGTAAAATAAAAACAATGTTGGATTTCGAGGGCTGTTCAAAAAGTTATCGGCCTGCGAATTAAGGTCTCAAAAAAAAAGGTGTAGAGGTGGTGGCCATGATTTCGGGACTCCAGGTTATCGGAACTGAAAACGGTAAATGAGGTTATAATCAGAATTGATGTAATTCTAACCCGTACCTCAATCATATTTTTCAATATTTTTCTTAAAAATTGGGGGCCATTCAAACAAAAAATTTAGATTTTTCAAGTTTTTTTTTGTAGTTAAGTGTAAAAAGAAATAGTAAAAAAATGTTTTTTCTCTTGATTGAGGTACGGGCCAGAATTACATTAATTATGCGTCGATTGCAACATGGCTAGTCAAAATCGGTTCAGTAGAACTGGCGCAATCATGGCTACCAGGTCAAAAAACGTGGTTTCGAGAAAAACGCGCTTAAAGTTTATAGCAACGTATAAAATACTCATCAAAGCAAAAACATAACTCTACTTAAATGGCTATATTTGCTAAACTATTTTGAATTTTTGAAAATGGTTTGAAGGGGATGAAAGGGGAATGTCCAAGCAATTATAATAATGCAAAAATAAATCGAAAATTTTGTTTTTCAAAGGTAGAAGACCCCCTTAAATAAAAATTTTGTTTTAACAGATAAATGTTAATTTTTATATAAAATTTTTTGAATAACAGTTAAAAATTAATTTTTATTATAAAAAATTTTAATTAATTTTTATTTTGTAATTTTTATAATAAAAATTTAAAATTAAAAATTAATTTTTTATTATAAAAAATTTTAATTAATTTTTATTTTGTAATTTTTATAATAAAAATTTATTTTTAATTTTTCAAAACAATTAAAAATTCATTTTTATTATAAAAAATTTTAATTAATTTTTATTTTGTAATTATGTAGTTGTAAAAAATTAATTTTTAATTGTTCTGAAAAATTTGTATTATAAAATTTACTAATCTAGTGGGTTTAAGTAAATCTAGTATCCTTCTATCAAAGAAATTATATTTACTAGATAAGACATTTTTACAACAATTAATTTTAATTTTTTCATAACAATTAAAAATTAATTTCTTTTATCAAAATACAAAATAAAAATTAATTAAAATTTTTATATAAAAAATTAATTTTTAACTGTTATTCAAAAATTTTTATATAAAAATTAACATTTAACTGTTAAGACAAAATGTATACTTAAAAATCATAGAATAACGATTATTGTTTAATTTTTATTTACAAATTTGAAAATAATTGTTATTTCAAAATTTTTATGCAAAAAACAGTTATAACAGTTACGGTCTCTGATAGAAATACATTTAAATCTCTCGCCTACCAAGAAAACTTAATAACGTTTGCTTCATGTGAATCCCGTCTATCACAGATTTGATTTATTTTTCCAAGTTATATTCAACTTTGTACTAGTATAAGTCCCAACTTTAGAACTTATCATATATTCGACTCTTTTTTTTTTAAATTATAAAATTTATAAATTTTGTGTACTCTGCTTAAATCATTGTTGTACCTTTTAAAATTGCATTAACAACATGATTCACATCAAAGCCCAATCACAAAATATTCTTAACTATTTTCCTAATTTTGGGAATCCCCTTACCAAAACAAAGGTAAAAGGTTTATCAATTCAAATTTATGTTAACCAAAATCAATTTGAAATTCAAAAAGCTTCAAATTTAATCCCTTCGTTAAACTGTTTTCTTAAGAGTTTCAAGATGCTTACATTTCCATTTCAAAGCCATTTTGATTTTATATATAAGGAAAAACCTTAATAAAATAAAAAGAATAATAAAAGTCCATTAAAAGTAAAACACCAAAAATTCCAGCAGGAATCGCGCCCTCAAGCACTTTAGCGCCAGGCTAGTCAAATCATAAAAAAAAACAAATAAACAAATAAACAGAAGAAAAACAATTGTTGGCCTAATTCATAATATGCAAATGTAGGTAAATAGCTTTAAAGCAACAAACCCCGGAATTAAAGTCAGCACCGTGAAATATGAAGTGTTGATGGAAGTATAAAAATGGCAAGGGACCATAAAAGCAACGCAATAAACAGTCAACCTTTAGTTGGTGCATAAAGGAAAAATAAAAAGAGAAGAAAACGAATAAATCGCTCACACACACACACACACAACACCTTTGGGTTGGATGGCCATCCATTTAACCTGGCAGCTGCTATGGCTTTAAGTGAGTCTATAATTGATTTATATGGGCCATATGGCCAACAGTTTCTTACCCTCGTAGCGGCTTTTGTTGTCTGCCAGCCATTAAATGCCTAATTAAGGATTCAATTGACTTGGCCACAAAATCTGAAATCTCAAATCCTTTTTTCGTCTATCTGGATTTTTGTTGTTTTTTTTTTCTTTTTCTGGCGACACAAAAGCGCGCGAAATAACACAAACGCACACACGCACAGTCCGGGATTGGCGCCAAATTAAACCATTTCGTCGTCCACGTACTAACAACGATGTGTTTCGTGTTTAATGCTCCCGCTACGCTGTCTATGCCATCCGACGTATATTGTGATACTGACTGGCCAAACGCACGCTTCGTGATGAATGAACCAAAGAACAAAAAAAAAAAACATTTTTGGCCAAACAAAGATGGGCAAAAGTTTACTTCCGATGGACCGCAAAGACCTATCAGGCGTTGAGCTTTTACTACTACAACCCAAAGCTTTTTTGGTGAGGCTCACAGCCAACCATCCCCACACCAAAGCTTTCTCTTAAGCTAGAGAGGGTTGCCTTCATAGTAAGTCCTTTTTGCTATTCCGAACCGAATCTAAGGCTGAAGCTGGATCACAAAAAATCATAAAAGAGGGTCACAATGTGTTTAAAAGAATCCGCGGTTCGAATGTTAATGCAAACAAATATACAAAGTACCGAACCTCAAATAGGCAAAATGGAAAAAAGTAGAGTTTGGCATTCCTTATTTTAAATAACCTAATATAACAACTTTTTATAGCACCTAATTCTGTTTTTACACGGTAGATACGTTTCAGAAAAAACCATGTAAAAAAAGAAATAGAGTTGTACATAGAAAAAAAGGTGATTGGTCCCAAATCCTTTAACCTTTAATAAAAACTGAAAGTAGAAGAATGCACAGTTTATTACATGAAAACAGAAGAGAATTCAGTTTTTAAAGTAAAAGTATGACTAATATATATTTTTTATAAACCCATACGATTTCTAGC
Source organism: Lordiphosa mommai (assembly GCA_018904225.1). Lineage (NCBI taxonomy): Eukaryota > Metazoa > Arthropoda > Insecta > Diptera > Drosophilidae > Lordiphosa > Lordiphosa mommai. The sequence goes on from JAEIFT010000284.1 coordinate 253,781, forward strand.
ATTTTTTATTTTTGGACGAACAATATCTTTAAAAAACAAAAAACAGTTGGAAACATAACATCTGCCTAAGCTTTACCTGACATAAAATTTTCCGATATATTAAACCAGATTTTTTTGTTGAGCGAAAGGGCGTAGCTGAATAAGCATAGGAAAACTGCCCCCGCAGTTATCAGCACCAAATTTAAATGTTTGATTAACATCTATAAGAAACTCACTCTCCCAAAATTGTAGTCTCCTAATCGCAATTGGACGGGAGTTATGAGGCTGGAAAGTTAAACAGAAAAACAGTTTTTTCTTAAGAACCGCTTGACCGATTTGGATGGGTTAAATATATGTTGTAAGTGTTCAAAATACAATTCTAAAAATATTTTTTGCAGATTTTTATTACCAAAACTTTGGTCCAAAAATGATGATTAAATTTTTCAAATAATTTTTTCGCGGTGATAATCTTTTTCTACACCTCCAGTTAATTTCCTGTATTTAACATTAGGATATCCCTAATAACATATAATTTTTGCAATCAGATCGCAATTGGGCCTCATGGTGAAAAACAATTAAACATGTAAAATAGAATTTTACATATGGGATATTCCATATCAACTTAGTACATTTTTTTTATGTCTCCTAAAAATTTTTAATCGCTGTTTTTTCAATTACGTTTACATGCAAACAAATAAAAGCGCGTGTTTTTTCATCTTTTAAAAAATATACAATTATATTATATTAATATCAATAGCTTTATTTAATTTCTTTTTCTCCTTTGCCTTTATGTTTATATTTCTTTGGGTAATTAAAATATAATAATGCAGTGCTAAAAAATATTTTAATTGTGAATTTTCTAGGTTAACTCTAATACATTATATTCGGAAAAAAGAGCGAAAACGCAAAATTTGAAACAAAACAAAATTATTCCCGTGGACTCGCACTGCCTTCCATCTTGAAACAACTTTTTTAAGTTTCATACATATATTCTGAATCTGAAAAAAATTATTCGGATCAAATATTGGCCCTTTCCAAGAAAAAGAATAAAAACGGGTTTTTCTTTAAAACCCGTCTTTAGATAGCTCTTAGAGTTGCCCCATATTTTTTTCGAAAAGTTTACGTGAAAATGGCTAGAATTTGTCTTTGGATCGTTTTAATCCGATGTTCCGTTCAAAAGTGTTGATTTTTTTTAAATTTCAAGTCTTTTCTTGAGAACTATCGACGGTGGGGTAAAACCATTTAAAGGTTTTCTCATCTATATATAGTCCTTCTATTTGATAACGATTAAAAATTTTTTTGGAGACATAAAAAACGAGAGCGTAAGTTAAAGTCGGCCCTGCTCGACTTCGATATACCCGTTACTCAGGATATCAACATGTCCACATTGTGGGAGATATGAGTTTTTTTGCAATTTGCGGGGGAGGCAACTCTACTATAGCTCATCTGATCAGGAAACGGTGTATGGCGGATCGATAGGTAGTGATGATTAAAATATATGTCTAGAAGGTTTGAAGTTTTTTTCAAATTGCGGGGGCGGCAACTTTTCTATCGTTCATCTGATCAGGAAATGATGTATCCCTGATCGATAGGTAATAATTATTAAAATATATGTCTAGAAGGTTCAAACAATCTATTTTCAAAATTGTGGGAGATATGAGGTATTTTATAAATCGCGGGGGCGGCAACTCTACTATCGTTGATCTGATCGAAAAATGATGTATGGCGGATCGATAGGTAATGATGATTAAGATATATGTCTAGAAGGTTTAAACAGTCTATTTTCAAAATTGTGGGAGATATGGGTTTTTTTCAAATTTTGCGGGAGGGGCGTGGAAAATTTGAAACAACGATCGTGCAGACAATACAAGTCTACACTGAAAATTTGGTAGCTCTAGCTCTTATAGTCTCTGAGATCTAGGTGTTCATACAGACGGAAACAGACGACGGACGGACGGACAGACGGACATGTCTATATCGACTCGGCTATTGATGCTGATCAAGAATATATATACTTTATGGGGTCGGAAATGCTTCCTTCTGCCTGTTACATACATTTGCACGAACTTAGTATACCCTTTTTACTCTACGAGTAACGGGTATAAAAATTGACTGAGTTGATATGGAATATCCCATATGTAAAATTCTATATTACATGTTTAATTGTTTTTCACCATGAGGCCCAATTGCGATCTGATTGCAAAAATTATATAGTATTAGTGATGTAAAATACAGGAAATAAACTGGAGGTGTAGAAAAAGATTATCACCGCGAAAAAATTATTTGAAAAATTCAATCATCATTTTTGGACCAAAGTTTTGGTAATAAAAACCTGCAAAAAATATTTTTAGAATTGTATTTTGAACACTTACAACATTTATTTAACCCATCAAAATCGGTCAAGCGGTTCTTAAGAAAAAACAGTTTTTCTGTTTAACTTTCCAGCCTCATAACTCCCGTCCAATTGCGATTAGGAGACTACAAATTTGGGAGGGTGAGTTTCTTATAGATGTTAATCAAACTTTTAAATTTGGTGCTGATAACTGCGGGGGCAGTTTTCCTATGCTTATTCTGCTATGCCCTTTGAATAAAATCCAGAAACTTCATTTCTAAAATTGATATTTTAATGTTTCTAACATTTCTATTTTTAAGTACGGATTTTTCTAGGACTTAAAATCCTTTACATTTAATTAGAGGGCTTATATTTAGCAATGAAAAGTTTGAACACTTTTTAGACATTTTTTTCTATATGTTAAAGATCTTAAAAATAGGAGTTTATTCTGGTTATTCTGTAAGGGTGATTTTCTGAAACATAAAACTTTCTTCTCAGTGTATATATTGCTATTTTAGCAGTTGAATATTTCAACTAGAAACCGAAATAGTACCGGTATTAGCGTTTCGGTATGGTTCCAGTTTTTTCGGTTCCTATTATAACGGTTAACGGTTTTCGGGTCTCAAAAAAAATAAATATCGGTTCCTGTTTCGATACCGGCACGTGGCTTGAAACGGTTTATTTCGGTTAACGGTTCCGGTTCCGTTTACGGTATTATTCCCTGATAATATTTAACTCATATTTCCAATCTACACACCAAATTTCAAGTTTCAATCTTCAATAACTTCTGAGAAACGGCTAATAAAGGGGGGGCAAAAATTGCTTAAATATTTTTGAAAAATTTTATACGTATACGTAAAATTAAATTTTTCTTAAAACAACTATTAACAAAACATAACAATAAGTAAACGGATATTTTCCAATTTAGTTTTAATAAGATTCTACTGTTAGTGTAGTTGAAAAAAAGCATTTGTTTTCTCAACTTCTGCGTCATCCAATGTACAGATTGAACATTCAATCATTTTAAAAAATTAAGCCAAAATGTTCGTATTAAATTTTGGCGTTTTGTAGATGAAACTATTCTCTGCCCTTTGCGGTGAAAATATCGCTTGAAATATGTGATATATGCAGGAACCACCCGGATTAGATGACTATTCTGCCAATGGAATGGGGTTTTCAGTTCAGCTATTTTTTAAAGACATCGCACAACACACACTGTCCTAAGTATAACGAATCAAGTATCAATTCGGTACTTTTCGTTCAAAACTCTAATATTTACCATTTAGACAAGATGTCCCATAAATGTATATTTCTTCTGTCCCAGCGTTTGTCACTGAACTCCTCCTAAATGGTTCAACCGATTTGGATGAAATTTTCTGTGAATATATTTGTGAGTCCTTAGATGGTTTAGGTTCAAATTTAAATTCGACTTAAATCCGGTTTTTAGGGTGGTTCAGAGCCATATCTGTGAAACTATTTAAGCTATAAAGGTAAAATTTGATGTGTAGGTGAGTAGTATGGAGATAAACATTTCATTGTTTCAGGGCTGGTTCCAAAACAGGTTGAGCCGGTTTAAATGTGGCTTAGAGCCATATCTCGGACTGTATTTACGCAATGAACTTACAATTTGGTGTTTTAGTTGATAACATAAATAAATTTTTTTTACTGGAGACAAACCGTTTCTGAACAAGTATCAAAACGTGGTTCAAAAGTGGTTCGGAGCCATATCTCAGAAATTATTTAATCTAGGAACTTGAAATTTGGTGTGTACGTTGATAATATGGAGTAAGAAATTTTATTGTTTTAAGAACGGATCTAAACCGGATTAAACCGGTTTAAAAGTGCTTCAGGACCATTTCTCAGAAATTATATGATTATTTGGGGGTTTTTCTTAGCAATGCAACTATCAGCCTGTTGCAATGTGTGCTCTATTTAGCTTCACTTTATTTTTGGTTCCTTATCAGAATTCCCACCTTCTTTTTGTAAATAAATTAGTTCAACTTTGTTCTCTGAGGTTTAACCTCTTCAACAGGCTTTTATTCTTGCAATATGAATGTGTTTCGTACAAATAACATTTCACATTCACGCTTCATTTCTTATGCCTTCAAGAGCTTGGCATGATATTCAATATGTTCGCCCACAAAAGTGGCTATATAAAAATAACTATGATCATAGCCATTACGTTGCTTATATATAGTCTGAATATGTTCATTGGATTGGGCCGCCGCCAATAGATTCTCTGGCAGCAGTTGCTTTCCCGTCAAGAAATTATCCGCTGAACCCTGATCAATGAACAGCTCCTGGGGTGTGCTTGCGTATTCGGCAACCAATTTGGTGGCATCCCATTGCGTCCAATCCGCCGTATTGGAGCCTATGTAGCCGGTCAAAGCCTTTTGGCCCCAAGGACATTCGGTGGGATTTGCTATGGGTGCAAATGTCGAAACAGATTGATACAGGCCAGGATTCTTGAGGGCACAGATTAAAGCGCCATGTCCACCCATGCTATGGCCAAAGATGCCGCGTCTACCGGGCACTACCGGTAGATTAGCATTGACTATATCAATCAGTTCTTGGGTAACATACGAGTACATTTTGTAATGCTTGGACCAGGGCTCCTGTTTGGCATCCACATAGAAACCGGCACCACTGCCAAAATCATAGGAATCATCTTGACCCGGCAGCTCCACGCCGCGTGGAGAAGTGTCCGGATTGACCACAATCAGTCCATGTTTGGCTGCGTATTGCTGGAAGCCACTTTTTTGTATAAAGTTCTCATGTGTGCAGGTCAGACCGCTGAGAAAGAAGAGAACGGGACAGCAGGCCTTATCTTCTATAGCGGCAGCCGGCAGAAACACGCCAAAGGTCATGTCACAGTCCAAAGTGGCAGAGTGATGTTTGTACACACGCTGCTCGCCCTCGAAGCATTTCACACTGGACACCAGTTCGAGCGTCATGTTCTGTTTAAATGGAGACAATATTAAACTATGAGTTAGAAGAAGAATTTGATTAAATGAATTAAATTTACTTTTGTTCTGATTGTTGTTGTTGGTTCTTAAAATAGATAACACTGTGTTATCGATTTGTAGGTATCGATAGGACAGTGTTGGAACAGTAGCTAGAGATGAGCAAAAAATGTGATTAAGTAGTCACTGCAAAAAAAACTGCGACTGCTACTTTTAAATATTGGAGAATTCAATTAGAATTGTCATTCTAATTTTGATTAATTTGAGAATTCGCTACCGTATTGGTGCCTTGGTTTAAATTTCCGTATTCCGGTGCGTATCGGTCTGTACTGATAAAACTTTAAAATCTTTAAAAATTATAGCCAACTATACAAAAAAAAAAGAACTGGAGTTCAAAAATAAACTATACAAAATAAGTAACTAAAGTTCAAATAATAAACATTAGTTCTGAAATGATATATATTAAAATTTCAATTATATATCAAAAAATAAACAATGAATGAACTATATTTCAAAAAAGTAAATATGTAGTTCTTAAAAAATTAAACGAATGCCATCAAAATAAAATAGAATTTCCGACTCTATAGCCAACACATTGAACGATAGACGTACAAGACTCTTATCCTATTATTTCATTCTTTTATAAATTTACTAATTTTATAGAGGATTATTTTATAAATTTATATTTTTCCCCTCTTTACTTTTGTTTTTTATTTTGTTCTTCCCACGACGGAGTAACGCCACATATTGTTTAAATCACTTTTTGCCGTCACCTTTTGTTACCTCCTTTCCACGAATTTCTACTCAAAATTCTTTTTCAAAACCAATAATAACATTAAGATTCGAGCTACTTTTTAAATTGGACTTTTAAACCCTACCGCTTGCGGTAAACTCTTAGAAAATGATATATCTTAGTAAAAATATGTCAATATTCACTGTACTTTTCATTTTCAATAATTGAGATATCAAAAATAATCATAATTTCAACATTTTGTACAAGAAAACATTGTTTTAAGTTTTTGCGGGCCTGAACGGGCCGAATCTGGATCAGCAAGAAGATTTTTCAATATTTCCTACAGTTCTGGAAACTTTGAAAAATACCATTTAACTAAATTTTCTTCTTATAACCATTCTAAGCTATGGAACACCTGGATTAAAGTCAGAAATGAATCTGTTAGTTTCGGCTCCATATAATTAAATAAGTTATAATTGATTCTATTTGGAACTCGGTACCGGTTCCATTTTTTAAGTCGAAAGTGATTTTAAAATGTATTTCAAATTCACAAAAACGTTAAATCATTTTATTTATCACATTATTGCAAGTGATAGATTCAGAGCGTGACTCAGTCACGGTTTGCAGTCATGCTCAAATGTCCCATCCCTAACAAAAGTTTGTTTCGAAGAAGAAGAAGAACTGTAAACAGCATTTACCTCGCAAATTTTAACAATTTTTATAAAAAATTAAAACAAAACATGTCGGAGGAGGCACCCACTACCTCGGCCTTTGGCTTCAAGAAGCGCAACATCAACAAAGCTGCTGCCATGCGTCGTAAAAAGGAAAGCAGCAGTAACGACTCCGATAACGGTAAAACTGCCGACAGCAACCTCAGCCAAATGAACAAAAATCTAATAATTTCCATTCAATTTAGGCAAAAGCAGCGATGAGGATCAGCAACAACAACAGTCCAGTGCCTCCATACGAGCCGAGCAAAGACGCAAACGCACTAATCCCAATTTCCAAAGTACCAAAACCCTGGCCAAACGTCAAGCAGGAGTTTCCTCGGCTGCCGGCAATTCCTCTTCCGAGGCAGAGGACAACTTAGGCGTGGCCTACAAATCCAAACGTGAAGCTTTGCCCAGCGGACCACAGGATCAGGGCGCCACTTCCATTAATGAAATGGACACCGAACTGGATCGTGATGCCCAGGCCATACATGCGCGTGCTTTGAAAATCAACGAAGATTTGGAGGGCAAGGCTGATGATAAAATCTATCGCGGTATCAATAACTATGCTCAGTACTATAAGAAACAGGATACGGCTGCCGGCAATGCCAGTTCGGGCATGGTGCGCAGTGGTCCCATTCGGGCGCCAGCACATCTTCGAGCCACCGTTCGCTGGGACTACCAGCCGGATATATGCAAGGACTACAAAGAGACGGGCTATTGCGGTTTCGGAGATAGCTGCAAATTCTTGCATGATCGAAGTGATTACAAGGCTGGCTGGCAACTGGAAATGGATCATGAGGCCCAGCGGCAAGGGGATGCCGATTCGGATGGCGATGATGGCAAATATGAAATACACTCGGATGAGGAATCGTTGCCCTTTAAGTGTCATGTGTGCAGGCAAAGTTTCGTCAATCCGGTGGTAACCAAATGCAAACATTATTTTTGTGAAAAATGCGCCCTGGCTCAGTACAAAAAGTCACAACGTTGCATAATTTGCTCACAACAAACTAATGGCATATTTAATCCGGCTAAAGATTTGATAGCACGTCTTAAAACCGCTCCCATGGAGGAACTGGATAATGAAGATGATGACGATGCAGATGGACCTGAGATGGGGGGCGCAGAACAAGCGCAGGAAATTTCCTCCGAGGAGAGTGATTAGAAATTTTGTTGTTGATTTCAAATAAAGCGCCATTTTGATAAGGGTGATAAATGTACTAAAAGCTCAACTTTCAACTAAAGCTTTCTGGGCTAATGTTTAAAATTCAACGTTTTTATGTTAGGAAGGGAACTTTCATGTTTTTAAAATTCAGCCAAACGCACTACATGCCCCATTGTACAACAATTTTTAACAAGTTTGTTATTTTTCTATATTTTATTAAGGCGTACACTTACCTCTGTCATAATGTGACCAAAACTGAGTACTCCCAGTTGGCGTTTCCTCTTATACAACTTCAACATTAAACTTCTTTCGCTTACACAAAGCAACTGAGGACTTTTCCCACTTAATCTACAAAAATTAAGACACTTTCCTTTATTGTTGATCAAATACAATTGACATTTAAGTCGCAGTCTGAATTAAAAAAAGATTTACTGACAAATCATCGTTTCAAATTGGTGGCATATTTCAGAGCAATCCTATTTAAGAAATCAAGGAATTAAGGATCACCACCACCAACTTTTATGCAACACTATTCCTGTCAACTGCCATCGGAAATTGGCTTGTATATCGATACCTTTGCTCAAAAAATTAAACAAACAAATTACATCGTTGGACCGCGAATTAAAATGTATTTTCATTTAAAAAAGTTGCTTCAGTCATTCATGATTTCTTTTTAAATTAATTTTAAAATACTTATGTAGAATTTTAGGTTCAAAGTAACTAGCACATTCTTTTGCTTGAAAACTCTTAATCCCAGGTGTTCTATTCCCATACGATTTGAGTAATTTTTGGGTCAAAAGCGATTTCTAGAACACATGGGGTATATTCCTAACTTCATATTGAAAATAGCCTCACCGGAATCAGTGAAGTCCATCCCAAAGATGGAATGTACATATATTTAAGTAGATTCTTTGAAAATTTCAAACTGATCCGGAAAATATTTTCGAAGATATACCAATATTCGTAAGATCGCTTTAGGTCTTCAGACACATAACTGTCGGACTTAACAAACTGTTGTTCCTAAAGCCGAATTGCCAATTCATGTAGATCACTTCAACGAAAAATATTTGGAAAGATGTGTAGGTGATTTTAGACTAAACTACAATGAAAGTTTTAATCCGAAAATCATTTCGTGAAGAAAGAATGGCTCAACTCGACCTTTATATAAGAAGCTGCTAATGCTGCAGAGGGCATTATCTTATACTTGCAGGCAGATAAAGTTTAGTTTTTTTTTTGCCACGCCCCCTGCCTCCTCCGCAAATTGAAAAAAAACTAAATATCTTCCACAATTTTGGAGTTAGGTTGTTTGAACCTTCTAGACATATATTCTACTCGTCATTACTTATCGAGCCCCCATACATTGTTTTCCGATCAGATGAACGATGGCAGAGTTGCCACCCCCACAATTTGAACAAAATCGTATATCTTCTACAATTTTAAAGACAGATTGTTTGAACCTTTTAGGGATATATGTTAATCGTCATTACTTATCGATGCACCGTACACCGTTTCCAGATCAAATGAACGAAATTCGAATTTTAAGCAAATCAAATAATTACGCTGGGCAGCACTGCCCGTAATCGTGATGGGCAGCACTTGCACAGATTGTGTGACCCCCACACTTTAAAGTTATTAGTTATATACAAACAGGTACAGAGTATATTACAGTCGGGCTTGACCGACTTTCTTACATGTTTTAATATTGATTTTTGAAGTTTTTATACACTTGAAAAGTGTATATTAATTTTGCCCAGAAGTTTGTAACGCATAGAAATATTCATTTCCGACCACATAAACTATATATATTCTTGATCAGGACGACGAGCTGAGTTCAATTCCGTCTGTCCGTCCGTCCGTCTGTCCGTCCGTCCGTCCGTCTGTCTGTTTCTACTCAAACTAGTCCCTCAGTTTTAAAGCTATCGAGCTGAAATTTTGCACAAGGTCTTCTTTTTACTGCACGCAACTAATATGTCGGAACCGGCCGGATCGGATGACTATATCATATAGCTGTCATAGGAACGATCGGTCGAAAAATAAGTCTTTGTGAGAAAAACATTTGATTTCCATCGGAGCGTCACCAATCGTAGTATATATTAGTTTTATATGTTTCTACATGATTCCGAAAAAAATTATCAAAATCGGATGACTATAGCATATAGCTGCCATAGAAACGGTCGGTCAAAAAACTACTTCTAGTGAGAAAACCTTTTTGTTTTCCATCGTAGCGTCTCCAATCTTGGTATATATTAGTTTTATATGCGTTCACATAATTTCGAAAAAATTTATGAAAATCGGGTGACTATAGCATATAGCTGCCATTGGACCGATCTGTCGGAAAATGTGTTTTACTAAGAAAAGTTTTTTTTATGGTATCAAATTTTTATTATCAATGATTTAAAAATTTTAAATATTTGATAACTATTTCCTCTATATATTTTACCGGTTAAATCAGTTGAAGTAAACTTTTTCAAGTGTATTAAAACTTCGGCACAGTCGAAGTTAGCTTTGCCTCGTTATTTGACTTGCTTTAACGAATATCGTTCATCTGATCTGAAACGGTGTATGGTGGATCGATAAGTAATGACGATTAAAATATATGCTAAAGGTTCAAAAATCTGTCTTTAAATTTAAGATTTCATTTTTTCAATTGGGTAACTCTACATCGTTCATCTGTCGGAAAATTATGGGGGCTCGATAGTATGTGAGTCGAATACAGTTTCGAACAAACTAACCAAAATTATTTGGGGAGTCCAAATTCGGATATTTGAGGTGTTTTTCAAATTTGTGATCGGAAAACGATGTATGGGGGCCCATAGGTAATGATGAGTAGAATAATGTCAAGAAGGTTCAAACAACAAAATAGCATATTTAGGTGTTTTTCAAATTGCGGGGGGGGAACTCTGCCATCGTTCATCTGATCGGAAAAAATGTATGGAAGCCCGATAAGTAATGACGAGTAGAATATATGTCTAGAGGTTCAATCAACCTAACTCCAAAATTCGGGATTTTGAGGTGTTTTTCAAATTGCGGGGCTCTGATCGTTCTCTATCGGAAAACGATTATCTCATAAATGAATAGTATAGATTCTATCCCAATGCGATTTTGAGGTGTTTTTCAATTCGGTGGCAACTCTATATCGTTCGTTATCGTAAACGATGGCTCGATAAGTAATGGTTGATATATGTCTAAGGTTCAATCAACCTAACTCCAATTCGGATTTTGGTGTTTTTAAATTGGGGGGCACCGATCGTTCTCTGATCGGAAACGTTAGGCTCATAGTAATGATGTAGATATGTCTAGGTCCGAACAACCTACTCCATTGGATATTTGGTGTTTTTCATGACTCTACTTCGTTCATCTGATCGATTTGTATGTAAGTCAGGTTCAAAACTCTCATGGTATTTGTTTTTTCCCCTCGTTTCTCTTTGAATCTTTCTCGTATTTTTATGCTTCTATGGTTCACTCCTCCAATTGTGACTGCTCGTTCATCTGATCGAAACGTTTTGGGGCCTGGTAAGATGAGTAAATATATGTTAGGGTCAAACAACCTATCTCCGAAATTGCGGATATAAAAGGTGTTTTTCAAATTGCGGGGTGGTAACTTCTATCGTTCGTCTGATCGTAAAACGATGTATCCGAAAAAAACCTTATTAAAACCAATTAAAACCAAAAACCAACCAAACTGAAATAAGAAGTACACTCAGAACTTCTACCGGTATAATGTTAAAGTCCTTTTCGGTCGGTTTCTTTCGATTATCAAAAAATGTAAAATATCCGTTCCGGTTCTGCGTTTCAATCGGTTCTTTCCGTATACCGTTCCCGGTTTAAACTAAGTAAAATTTATTTATGATAAATAAACGTTAAAAAGAAACCCCAAATGGAAATAGGGAAAGTGCCTTTTTATGGCCAAAATATCAGTCTTCGTTGCAAACACAAGTTTTGTCCAAAGGGAATAGCCCCTTTATGGTTGGCTCTTTGACTGGTTGGCTTACATCAAGAATGTATCTTTCCGAGCCGCATTGTGTTCAACATCACAAAGCCCCCCCAAAAAATATTGCTGTAGCTGTAACAAATCGAAGTTAAGCCACAAAATTTTGTTGTTTGTGGCTCTTTTCTCCTCCTGCGTCGCTCACATCAATAAGGGCATGAGCTCATAAGCTGCTAAAAACAAAGAAGCTTGTAAAAGTTGAAACTTGCACAGGAAAATATGCCTCAAAGGCAGCAAAAATTGATGCTGGCTGACTGGCTGGCTGCATCCAGAAGAGGAATGGAGCAACAATACCCAAGTTTGATTTGTGTGTGCCTTTTGATTTGATAGTTCAATGAATTTGCAGCAAAAGTTTGTGCCAATGCCTTTCATTTTGGTTAAGTCTTGTGGAATGGTAAGTGAAATATGAACAAGGCATTCTGAAAGGTGTCTTTAAGTAATCAAATTTCTACATAAAGATTTTAGAATGAGTAAATGGGGTTAGGGTTGTATCAAAATGTGGTTCATCTATAACGATGGTCACGAATTTGTCTTGTTTTTACTTGCAGCTCTCATTCTCACATCAAGGAATCGAAAGCGTAACTCTAGCAAACGTAAATGTAAGAAAAAACATTAAAAACAATACATGTTGCTGCTGCGCCCTACCGTTAGATTTTGGTGCCACACGGTAATCTAGATCGTAAACGGGCAATGAGTAAAATGGAAAACACAATTTTAAATATAAGTAAACTGTTTTAAATTTACGTAGAATTTATGTTTGGTAAATTCAACTTCCGCCCCACTGTCCGTATGGATGACAAATCTTCAGTAAAAAAGGTGTTCAATCGAAAAGCGACAGACTTTGAGAAAGTATCGGACCGAAGAAGAAGAAGAGAATATTCCCTGATTAAAAAACTTGGCATTGGCAATAATTATTTCATTTAAATATCTTCTGAACAAGAGGTACCAGGAGAACAATGATAATTGATTTGAATTGAGCGCTCGAAAATACATAAGAATCGATTGTTATCTGCTCTGGTTCAAAAGTTGGATTTTATTTGTAAACCAGTGTAATCTATACATAAATACATATATACATAGGTACATGTGAATGTATGTATGTTTGTATGTTTGTTTCCTATAGGCGTCTAAACAACTGATTTGATTTTCATGACTTTTTCGCTTAATGTTCAAGTCGATCAGATAAAAATCATTGGCTATGTCGCAAGTCTGTGAACCGGTTCGATAGAGATTTAAACCGGTTCAGAAGTGGTTAAGAGTCTTATTTTAGACCAATATTTCACTGATTCAAGACCGGTTCCAAACCTGATTCGGGTTTGAATTTTATGCATCGGCTATATATATTTTTTTTTTGTGTCTTCAGCAAAGTTGTAGGTATCGAATAGGAGAAAAAACTGTGAAACAAACTTACCCTAAAAAATTGCATCTTGTGCCTCAAATCACAAAAATTAAAAATTTTTAAATAATTTTTTTACAATTTTTGGTCAATAACTCGCATTTTTTGTCTCCCATTGAACCTTTAACTTGCCTGAAGACAAAAAAAAAAATATTTCTCAATAGCCTTATCAAAATATCGAAAAAGTTGTCAAAATCCGGTTTGAGCAAAAAAATGGATGGTAGCATAAAATCCAAACCCGAACCAATTTGGCAAAAGTAATAATGCAGAATTTCTAGTTTTTGCAAGTACTTTAAGCGGCGATTATCAAAAATTGGTTCAGAATTTATGTGTTGCACTGTGTAATTTTATTCCAAAAACTGATTTGCTTTATATTTCGTGAATCGACTGCTCACAGCTGTTCCATACAAAAGTCGCAGTGTGACCATGGCACCCATGATAGAATTATGATCTCTCCACGCAAACATTCGGATATCACTTAATAAATTGTGAGATTTTTATTTCGTGAATCGTGCGTTACGTCATGGAAAAACTGATTACGTACACACCTCTAGTTCAGAGCCATATTTAGTGTGTCCCAAAAATAACCGAACTTTATATTATAAAATTATACAACATGCAGCGCCAGCTTTTTAACCTTTGCTGCAATTAAAACATACATTCATCCTCTCTTAATCGCACCTAACTTCATGTAAATTGGATGACAGATGTCAAAGTTACTGCCAGTTTAATAAAAAAAGTGTGCTTATGGTAAAAAAAAACAAAATGGGTAAATATAAAATTTGGTGTTAATCTTGGAAAAAAAATTCGCTGAAATAATGAGGAAAAAAGTTTTTAGATTTTTTCATTTTAGAATTTTAAAGGACCCGAACGGAGCCGCTTTTAAAACTAGTAATAATAATAAAAATAAACTGGCCACACTTTTACAGTACAATCACATACCGGAGTTACACAGGGCGCATCATTGTCGAAGATGCGAAAAAATGATGCAGGCGTTTAGACCGCAGCCGCATCATTGAAACAGCTGTTCGCCATGCCAAACGTAAACAAACCGAATTAGTAAGAAGAAGAGAACAAATGTAATTTATTGAAATAGAGACAATTATGAGCGATAATATTTTAAATGTGGCACGCGGTGTATTTGGCAACGGCACTGCGTTCACCAAAATAAAAATAGAGCTTGTTTATGCGGATCATTTATTTTTTTAAACTACGCGGTCCAATTATGTTGTTGTTGCTTATCGAAATTCGATGGCAGAATCAGCTGCTCGCTATCGACGCTGTGAAACAATACTCGATACTCCTCAATATACGGTCACTCTTTCCGCATCATTGCCGCATCATTAAACATGCGGCTCTTCTTCTATCCACAGGTTTCTTATGGGAAACAATTCCCTTCCGTTTAACGGAAAATTTCAATAATGCGGCCGGTCTAAACAGCGTAACAGACCACTCACAGCAACTATCGCAATATGGTCCATCTTTAATAACTGAATCAATATGTTGCCACTCAACGACACCTCAAAATATAGTGGCAACGACACAAAAGACGCGCTAGTAACTTTAGGTTTGAATTGTCGGTGCAGTCTACAGCTTTGAGTGCTGCTAACCTGACGTGTCTAAAAATTGGTTAATAAATTTTTACAAAAGAAAATGTAAATCGTTTCCCCATGTCATTTTTACAAAAGAAAATGTAAATCGTTTCCCCATGTCATTTGTTCGGTTATGGTTTTGTGTTTGCAAGATTTTGACTATTCTGGAGAGTTTTTGTATAATAATTAATAGACATCAGATTTTCAATATTTGCATATTTTGAACCGCTTGTCCGATTTAAGTTCTGATTGCACACATCTTATTTTTATTGAAAAACGATCGAATTCCGCTAAAAAACATTTTTGCATATTTTGTATATTTGCATATTTTTATATGCAAATATGCAAAAACATATTTTTTATGAAATAATATATTTTAGACCATCGGTGGGCAACAAATTCTAACAGAAGGGCAGGAAATGCAATAATATATACAACAACTACACCAAACTTTTTTTTTTTTTTTTTTTATCTCGCCATCAGCAAAATAATAAGAAAAAAATTGTACACTGGGAAACAATTATTTAAACTTAATGCCACCAATCTGCCTTTCTGTTACACTATACTTCTTTGCCAATGCTTTTCGCTCTACTTCTATTTCTACAAGTGCAAACACAAATCAGATTTCGGATGGGTTAGGTTAAGGTAAGGTTTTAATTAGGAAGAACTATTGATATATATTTGAATATGTATGTTGAGAACTTTACCGACCAACATGAAGGAATATTATTTCACTTTTGTAAACAATTTACGCAATAGAAAGCCTTGATTAAAGCAACATAAATGAAAATGGTCTATGGTGGATCGATAAATATTGAGAAGTAGAATATATGTCTTGAAGGTTCAAACAAACATCTTCAAAATTGCGAAAGTAATTACTTTTATGAAATTGCGAGGGCGATGCAAAAATCCGAAATAGTTTGTGTTCCATACACTTCAAACCTCTAGCTCTTATCAACTCTGAGCTTTCAGCGTTCATAGGGGAGACAAACATGGCTATGTCGAATCGGTTGGTGATGCTGTCAAGAACATATCAAGCCCTAACCGCGAAAAAAACGTAAGCGCCCAAAATAATATTTTTCAGAAGAGCTTCTTTTAGATGTGAATGACGTTGCTGATTATATTTATATTAACTGATTTTTTATTAAAAATATCGCTTTCGTTATTGTTGCGGTAAGGGCTCGATATATATATATATATATGCTTCTGGCTGTTACATTCATTTGCACAAATCTAATATACTCACCTTTAATACAGAGTATTAAACGAAAGAAAACTTAGAAGCGGAACTGTTCCGATACTATGGTTGTGTTCTCTTCGGTTCCAAAAATATCGCTTCTCGAATACTCAAGTACTAATAAAATTAAAATATTAGTCTCGGTTCTCAGTTTTAATGATGAAGAAAATGTTTAGTTTATGGGGTCGGAAATGAGAATTTGTATGCCTTTCAAACTTCTGGCAAAATATATACACTCTTTACAAGTGTGTAAAATCAACATAAGTCAAAATTGTATGCCCAAATACAAAGTTATACTATTAAAAACATTTTGCATATTTGCATATTTTTTTGCATATTTGCATATTTTTTTGCATATTTGCATATTTTTTTGCATATTTGCATATTTTTTTGCATATTTTGCATATGCAATATTTAATTTTGCATATGCAAAATATGCAAAAAAAAACATATATTGGATATGCAGTTTTTAAAAAAAGTAGATATTTTTATTAGTATAAATCCAAAATTTCACATCAATCCGACTTCATTTTAAAAAGTGCATATATTGGATATTATTGGAATATATATAAAATTTATTTTTAATAAAAAGTCACATCACACCAAAATAATATCTCTAAAAATTCACTGGAACTAAAATGCGAAATCGTGTGTGAAATCTTGTTGCATAAACAGTTGCAAATTTTACTGCTGCTAAATTGTATTTATAAATAAATTAAACAAAAAGTTTAAATCAGGGCTGCAAACCTCCGAAATTTTGGAAAAGGTTCGGTTCGGAGGTTCGAACCATTGAGGAATCTTTGGGTTCGGTTCACGGACCGGTTCCGGGATCCTCTGAACCACAGGTTTGGGTTCGAACCTTGGTTCACTTAAAAAAAAATAATATTAAGCTTTTATTTTCGATTTATTTATACGATTCAATTAGTTTGATCATGTATTATTATATAATATAATATAGGCGACCTTGCCTTGTTTAAGGTAATTCAAGTCCCGAACTTTGGATTAAAATTTCAAGAAATTTCATAAAATCTGGAATCCACCATCAACTGACATTTGTTGGGATTGATTTTAGTCCGGATTTCCTGGAACTGTTATTTTCTACTAATTCTTACATTATAAGAAACAGATTTTGGTGTTGGAAATGCTCGTACAACCAAGTTAGAAGAATATTTTTTAAAAGACCTTTCCAAATAATTACATTTTTCGATGTATATTCTCTTGGACAATTTTCGAAGGAATCTATAACTTCATTGCTTTCTATTCCCTTTTTTACAGTCAGTCGTAGAGTCATTTAAAGATAAAATTTTAAATAAACATATCAAGAATTTCCTCCGGCTGAAAAATTACTTAATATTGTGAACCGAACCTTTTTATTGAATAAGTGGTTCGGTTCGGGTTTAGGTTCGAGGGATCAAAAATGTAGAAGGTTCGGTTCATGGTCTCGGCCAATTTAGCCCGAACCGAACCGGTTCTTAGGGGGTTCGGTTCAGGACCGGTTTGCAGCCTTGGTTTAAATACTGTCTAAATCAAATGCAGTCACCAAGCCCAATCCATAAATAACTTCCAGTTCACTAATTTGTATACATTTATATCTTTCAGATACAAGATGCAACTGCTGAGTTTATCTCTATTGCTCTTTTTACCCGCTTTTCTAAATGCTGAACTCTGCACTGTACAACCTGAATCCAATCTCTTGGCTAATTACACCCATCTCTATGAAGGTGATTTGGAGTTTGCTGTCTCTATGCTGGAGGCGATTCGTCAGGCCACTCCCAACGAAAATGTCTTCTTCTCTCCATATAGCACATATCATGCCCTGTTGTTGGCCTATTTTGGAGCCACGGGCGAAACCGAGCAGGAGCTAATTAAGGCTCTCAACTTGAAATGGGCTAGTTCCAAGGAAATGGTTCGAAGTGCCTACATTCAAGCGAACAAGGATCGTTTAAGTCGTGCCCAGAAAATGCCATTGAGATTTGAGTCTGCCGATCGTTTGTATTTCAGTGACCAAGTCCAATTGGCCAGTTGCCTGGAATCGCGTCTCAGCGAAGAGATTGTCAAGGCCAATTTCAACGAGAAGGCCGAGGAGTCGCGTCTGTTGATTAACAACTGGATTGCCAATAAGACACACAATGAAATCCAAGATGTGTTGGCACCGGGTGATATAGATTCGCGTACTCAACTGGTGCTAGCCAATGCGGCTTATTTTAAGGGTGAATGGCAGAGTCCATTTGATGTGTCTAGAACCGCAGAAATGCCCTTCTATACGTCCAGTAGCAAAGTGTCGTTTGTGCCCATGATGCAACAGAAAGATACATTCCTGCTGACCGAAGATGAGCGATTGGGTGCAGATGTGCTGCAGTTGCCATATCGTACTTCAAACACAACGCCCGAGATATCTATGGTGATCATATTGCCACCATTTAGTAATGAATCCTTAGAGCAGATGTTGTCCAAATTGACTGCCAAATCCTTAAAACAATCCCTCAAAGAAGGCGTTCCACAAAAGATGACGGTTTTCCTGCCCAAGTTTGAGTTTGAACAGCGTCTGGAATTGGTACCGGTAAGTCAATCCATCAATTAGTTGCCAACTTTCAATTACAAACTCAAGTTTTTTTTTTTATTCAGATTCTCAACAAAATGGGCGTAAGCAAGGCTTTCAGTTCGGAGGCCAGTTTCAATGATTTTACCACCAAACAGAGCATCTCCTTGAACGCAGCCAAACACGTGGCCAAGATTAAGGTGGATGAGAAGGGCAGCACCGCGGCAGCGGTTACAGTTTTTGTCAACTTTTATTCGTTTCAATCCGCTGATCCCATCAGATTTGAGTGCAACCATCCATTTGTGTTCCTGATCTATGATCGCAGGGCCAATTCAATTCTATTTACGGGCATCTATCGTGATCCCATGAAAAGAGGGGAGTAATGATATGGGGAGTATGATATAAAAACGAAAGGCAAAGCTAACTTCGATTGTGCCGAAGTTGGGGATTGATCCATTATATTTTTCATATCCATTTGGACTGGATATGTCAATATCCATTTTTTTTCCATTTGAGATTAAATAATGTTAAATTGATCTTAGTTTTTCATCCAATAGCTGAAAAATATCCAAAGGATGTGAAAATGGAGCTGAAAAATATCAAAAGGATGTGTAAATTGAAAAGGATATGCATTTCAATATCCAAAAAAAGGATATGTCCATATCCATTCCAAATGGATCTTTTTTTTTCTGTGTAGGATATAGATATCAGATATTTAAAATTATTAAATCATTGATAATAAAAATTTTAATACCATAAAAAACTTTTCTTAGTAAAACACATTTTCCGACCGATCGGTCCTATGGCAGCTATATGCTATAGTCATCCGATTTTGATAATTTTTTTTCAAAATTATGTGAAAGCATCTCAAACTAATATATACCAAGATTGGGGACGCTAGGATAAAAACAAAAAAGTTTTTCTCACTAGAAGTAGTTTTTTGACAGTTCGTTTATATGGCAGCTATATGCTATAGTCATCCGATTTTGATAAAAATTTGTCAGAATTGTGTGGAAACAATAAAACAAATATTTACTACGATTGGAGACGCTAGATGGAAATCAAAAAGTTTTTCCAAAATCTTATTTTTCGACCGATCGTTCCTATGGCAGCTATATGCTATAGTGATCCGATTTTGATACATTTTCCAGAATTATGTGGAAGCATATAAAACAACATGTACCAAGATAAGTGACGCTACATGGAAAACAATAAAGTTTTTCTAACTAAAACAAGGTCTTAGATCGATCGTTCCTATGGCAGCTATGCTATAGTCATCCGATTTTGATAAATTTTTCGAGTTGTGTGGAAACAATAAAACAATATATACTACGATTGAGACGCTACGTGGAAACAAAAAGTTTTCTCACAAAGACTTATTTTTCGACCGATCGTTCCTATGGCAGCTATAGAATAGTCACCCATCCGGCCGGTTCCGACATATTATTTTAAAAAGAAGACCGTGCAAGATTTCAGCTCGATAGCTTTAAAACTGAGAGACTAGTTTGCGTAGAAACAGACAACAGACAGACAGACGGACAGACGGACAGACAGATGGGGGAGGGGACGGGTGGACGGAAGAAATAAACTCAGCTCGTCGTCCTGATCAAGAAATATATAGTTTGGGGTCGGAAATGAATATTTATATGCGTTACAAACTTGGGCAAAATTAAATACACTTTTCAAGTGTAAATGATATTAAATGATTTATTGTTCAATCCAATCAGTTCAACTAATAGGCAAACAGAAATCTGCAGCCGCTGATTACAATTATCATGGTAAATACAGCATAATCTTGCATAAAACTGAAAAACTCAAGAGACACAAATGCTTTTAATTTTAATTTTTGATGTGAACGATTTTTGGTACGAATAAAATTAAATTTTAAAATAAAGCCTAGGGCCAAAATAAGTCCTGGCAAACCGTGGCATATTTTCCAACACTGTTTTCCAACACTGTTTTCCAACACTGTTTTCCAACACTGTTTTCCAACACTGCTTTCCAACACTGTTTTCCAAAACTGTTTTCCAATACTGTTTTCCAACACTGTTCCCAATACATTTTTCAAAATTGTTTCCAACACTATTTACAACATAATTCCAACACTGTTTTCCAATATTTCTTTTTCAACATTGTTTTTCAACACTGTTTTCTAATACTGTTTTCCAACACTGTTTTCCAATACTGTTTTCCAACACTGTTCCCAATACATTTTTCAACATTGTTTCCAACACTATTTACAACATTATTCCAACACTGTTTTCAGATATTGCTTTTTCAACATCGTTTTTCAACACTGTTTTCCAAAACTGTTTTCCAACATTGTTTTTCAACAACAAAAACATAAGTATGAGGCCCGAAGTAGGCACAAAAAAGAAACTCTAAAACCAGCGATGATCCCAATTTCGTTGAAAAGCCTCAAACATCATGAAACAGCATCAAAGAAAGCTGACTAGATGACAACACACCTTCAAGCCGTGTGCGAAGATGCAATGCACCCAAAGGGAAGAGGATCGCACAAGCGAAGCCCAAATACTGGTAGACCCAGGATATAGCTGAGGCGCGATTAGAATGTCCGCGCGCGAGAAGGAGATGACAACGCATAGGAACTGACAATCATAGGAATCCGGAATCCTCCAAAGACTGATAAAGAAAACCAAACGAGTATGCAGCGAGCTGGATAATAATCCTTGGGGCTTCGCCTACAGATAAGCAATGCAACATTTTATGGATTTCAGCCTGTCACCTCTATCATGCCCCTTTCAAATGGCACATATTGGGCGCGTTCAGCAGAGACACTTGATCACTGATCAGCTTAATAAAACTGTTCTTATTATTTAGCATACTTCTAGGGGGTCTTGTTAAATTGACATTTGGAAAAGTTTCATGAAAATACCATATTAAACACAAGAGAAAAAGTAGGCTACGTAAATTACCAAGAAATATATCACTGATCAGGGAGCAAGTTCTTCTGCTGAACACGGCCATTGCAAACTGGTTCCGCTTGTATGGAGCAGCGGCCAAAAATACTTCTAATGGAAGTAGAGGGCTAAAATTTTGTCCTAGTCTCTAAAAAATATTTCAAAAATAGGATGAGAAGATGAATAAGATTGACCCTTTCCCTACCTCCTACCACCCACCCACCACTAGAGGGCTAAAATTTTCAAAATGGCTCTAAAAAATATTTTCAAAATATGGTATGAAGATAAATATGATTAAAACCTCCCTGCACACCCCTCCCTCACGCCTACCCCAACTCCACCTACAAATATAATCTTAAACAAGTAAGAAAGTCGGTCAAGCCCGACTGTAATATACTCTGTACCTGTTTGTATGTATATAACTAATAACTTTAAAGTGTGGGGTCACAAAAACTATCACGATTACGGGCAGTGCTGCCCAGCGTAATTATTTAATTGGCTTATAATTCGAATATCGTTCATCTGATCTGGAAACGGTGTATGGTGGATCGATAAGTAATGATGAGTAGAGTATATGCCTAAAAGGTTCAAACAATCTGTCTTTAAAATTGTAAGAGATATTCCATTTTTTTCAAATTGTGGGGGTGGCAACTCTACCATCGTTCATCTGATCGGAAAACAATGTATGGGGGCTCGATAAGTAATGATGAGTAGAATATATGTCTAGAAGGTTTAAACAACCTAACTCCGAAATTGGGGGATATTTGAGGTGTTTTTTAAATTTGCGGGGGTGGCAACTCGCCATCGTTCATCTGATCAGAAAACAATGTATGAAAGCTCGATAAGTAATGACAAGTAGAATATTTTGTCTAGAAGGTTCGATCGACCTAACTCCAAAATTGTGGGATATTTCAGGTGTTTTTCAAATTGCGGGGGTGGCACCTCTACTATCGTTCATCGATCGGAAAACGATGTATGGGGGCTCCATAGGTAAAGATGAGTAGAATATATGTCTAGAAGGTTCAAAGAACCTAACTCCAAAATTGAGGAAGATATTAAGTTTTTTTCAAATTGCGAGGGAGGCAGGGGGCGTGGCAAAAAAAAAAACTAAACTTGATCTGCCTGCAAGTATAAGAAATATATGTTCCATACACCTCAAATCTCTATCTCTTACGATCTCTGAGATCTTAGCGTTCATACGGACAGACGGACATGTATATATCGACTGTTGATGCTGATCAAGAATATATATACTTTATAGGGTCGGAGATGCTTCCTTCTGGCTGTTACATACATTTGCACAAACCCAATACACTCTTTGTACCTTCGGTACAGAGTATAAAAACGTAGCCCTAAGCAAGAGCAACGTTTGGTCTGGAGTTTTTATCTAAACTTTATTAGATTCTAAAATGATTTATTAATACTGCAAAAAAAAAAGGACCCATTGGAGGATTCAGGGGGAACACAACTAAAAGTTTACCTACACAAATGATTTATGTGGACGAGAAAACACTATCGAAGGCGGTGACAAAACAATCATTTTACTGAATAGGCACACAAACATAAATTTATTTGAATTGGAAATAAATAATGTTAATACCTATGTTTTCAATATTCATATTGATTTCAATCAAATTTGTTGCCATTTTATTATAATGTCCAATTATATGTTACACAGAAAAAAAAAAGATCAAATATCAATTTAATCTTGGCTTATCAATATGATATTTTATCAAATATCAATTTTTTCATATCATTCTAATGATAAATAATATTAAATTAATCGTACTAATATCAAATTGATAAGATAATAAATAAAATGAGAAAAAGGAAAGAGACAAAAATGCTTATTATCGAAACCTTAGGCACCGTAGAAAAATATAAATAGTCCCTTAGACGTTTGCCCGCACGCGTGTGCGATGGCTCACTGCGTTGAGACGTCATTCCATTCGTGTAAAGTGCGAGTTCCCGGGTTCGATCCCCAGACAAGGTAATGTTTGTTAACTAACAAAAATGTTTAAATTTCTTTGCTTTCCAAACGGCTATGGCGCTAATAATATTTACATAATTATTAAAATTCTGAGCGGGGAATATATATAATATAACTTATATAAATAATATATGCGCCCAGCCATTTCCTAATATTTTTTTTTTTATTAAAAAAATGTCACTTTGATCTTAAACATATCATTTTGATATGATCGAAAATATCAGTTTGATATTTTCGAACAGGTCAATTTCATCTGCATCTTATCGGCTTTTTTTTGATATGAAAAAATGTCATATTGAGTCCCAGATCATATCATTTTTTTTCTGTGTACACATGGTTTGACGCTCATTACACAGAAATTCTAGATTGATTCATTTGTCGTTGATTGTAATTGAAACAATTAAAATGGAGCAAAATAAACAATTGTACCGAATAATTTGATTTATTGACAAATGGAAATGATTAACGCCAATGCAAGGTGTTGCTACCAAAGGGAGGAGCAACCAATGCGCTTTAACGCATCTGTGCGCTGAGGGTGTGCAGCGGATTCCGAACAATTTCAAACGATAGCGCGGCATGTGGTGTGTACTTTTGTTAGACCTGAAGGCACAGCACTATAGGAAATATTTCACTTTTTGTGGCATTAATTAATAACTTAAAAAGTAAGCGATATTTTTGAATCCGGTTTTTTGCTTTCGGTTTACCATACCATTGGGCTAAATTTTTATAAAAAATGGGCGTGGCAGCACCTGGCCATGATTTATAAAAATTGTTTTTAAAAAAATATAGCATACATTAAAGGGCAAATGTATGTGTAATGGTCAGTTGGCCCTCAACCCCAGCCATTTTTTACCCCGCTTAAAAACATTAATTTTATAATATTTGTTAATATATTTTAAATTGAATTTATCATATAAAACAGCTTAATTATTGCCGTAAAATCAGAAACATATTTTTCAACAGCGATATTAATGAAAAAAGGGTTTCCTGCTGAACAAAAAATGTCTGGTTTTTATTTATCTTTGGAATTCTTATTATACTCAGTATGATTTGTGCCCTGAATGTGCTTAACAGCATTTTGCAAACCAACAAGCCGAGATGCAGTATGGTTCAGAAGGTTCTGCAGACTGACTTTTGCTTTTGCATCAGAAACAAGGATGCCTGATGGTCTTCAATGGCTAATCCTTTCCGCCACTTCCATATATATCGGATAAATATCACAGTTTTTGTTCGTGCAGTCCTCTTTATATGCGGCGTAATAGTGCTCTTTCGTAAGATCATTATCCAATTGTCAAGAGAACGGGCTTTGTATTTCCTTATCATTTTCGCCTTTTGCGAACATATACATATATAGAATCCTTAGAACTGCAGCAAGGTTAGCTTGCCCTCTTTAACGAGCAAATATCAATAACCGCACACTATTCGCCTCAGATAAAGAAAGCTTGCAAGCTTGTTTCCTCCGACCTGATAGACATACCAGGACTAGCAACTCGACTTATGAATTTTAGTCTGTTGTGCAATTGTTTTGCCTTAAGCCAGTCGGCATATTTTAGCTTAATAAGATTCAGATTTCGTTAACTATTCTGCAATTTTTCCTCCAAATTTACTCAAAACATCCTGGTTTTTTCCTTTGAATATCTTTTTTCGATGAGTCTGAAGGTCCTTGGTATAACCCTCCTATGAAGCAATAAAGAAATAACATACTCTTTGTCAGTTCGGCCAGTCGATTTTATCCAAGTAGCAAACAAGTCAGCGTTGATCAAATTGAGGTTATAGCATGCCATTTTCACTTTCGCAAAATTTGCGATTTCAAACGGTTTTAGGTGCAAATTTGGTCTCCAAATCGAAAATGTTTGCGAAAGAATATGGGAGCCCGATGTCATAAAAAATTAAATTTCGCGAAAAGTTCAAAAATCTGCTCATTGAGACGCAGAATTGATGGCTCTACAAGGTACAAAAAGTCTCAGATCTAACAAATGCTAACAATTTTTTGTAGGCCTTCGTGAAGTTAAATTTCTTTAAAATTTTATATTGTGAGATGCCTCACGAATATCATTGACAACTATGTCAACACGGTTTATATCAAGAGACCAAAGGTACAGACACGTAGTACAAACCACAATGATCAGATTCAAACAAAAATATTTGACCAAAGCTGATGTTTTTCTTACTATTTAACAATTCTAAATCGCAGCAGAAATATACTCATTTTACATCAATCGATAACAAATCTTAACTTTAACAGCTGTTATATAACCAGGTCTGCAGTCTATTAACATTTCTGGTATGCAACATTGAGAATTGATGAATTTATAAACTAATGGCAAACAAAATGGACTTTCTGGCACAAAAATGGAAATATTTCCTATAGTGCACAGGAGGCTGTGAACTGCCCATGGAAACGGCAGAATGCGGTGGCAAAGATCGAGCACGATGGACATTCAAGCTAATCCCTAAAATAGGACTATGGCTGGACAGAAAACATGGACAGGTGACATACTATCTGACGCAACTACTCACGGGACGGTTGAAGATTATGCACGAGTCCTTTCAAAATTTACGTGCGCAATTACTGGCAGAAAAACCCCGATGAGCCCGACGGTTAATGCCCTACCGGTGAAGTAATACCTCACGGCAGTGCCAACGGGACTCGGGCAAATTTAGTTTAAATTTAGTTTTAATTGCCTCGGCACATTTTTGTTGTCTATAATAATTTGTGGACTATTAGGTGAAAGATTAATGGATTTTATTTCGTGTTGGTTTTACACTGTTGCAGCTTATTTATGGCCAGTGGGATTAATTGGGCTTATTATATATAAAAATATGTTTAATATTAATCTAATTAAATAGCCTATTCTAAACACAATATCCTTTAAGTTTCTTAAAGCTCTTTCATGTGTCCAAAAAACAAAGGCCATAAATTGCCAAAAGCCCATCTATAAACACAACATGCCAATGCCACGCCCCACAAACTACGAGTGTAACACAAACTTTAAGACATAAAGTCCAGGAAAATGGACAGGCAAATGATACAGAGCAATAACAATTTATATGGCAGCAAAAGCGTACGTGTCCTGCGTTGTCCTGCTTGAAAAGGTGCGACAACCTTGGCTGAAGACAGGAAAGCATTTAGAAATTAATGATAATTGACACAATAAGCGACAAGTTGAGCTGGAGCAGCTCCTCTGGCCATGGGGGGATAATAGTCAATGACATTAGAAGCCAATAAATAAGGGAATGAAAACAAAAACGTGAGAACAGCAGCAGTAAATTTACACACACCACACCAAGTGGATTACAAAGTTAAACATGACGAGTCCTGCGGGGATTCACAATCGTCAATTTTTAGGTAAGCGTCAAACGCGTTTAACGCTTAATTACTTTTGATTACAAAACCAGCACCAGAAATTTCACTTTCGCTTAATTGGTAAGGAAATTCCCATTCGCTTGGTTAATCAAAGCGGATGTTGTATAAGAGTATAAAATCTTTGCCAACACGTATGACTTTTATGAAAATAATTAAAACTGATTTCCGCTTGATTTTGTAAGGTAAAGCGCGCCAAGTTGCTGACGCGCGTTCAATTAGGATTTTTGCCAATAACTGTGAGAAGAACTACAAATTTGACTACGTGATTTGAGCTTAAGGAGAAGGTTTCTTGGAATTAATGTATTAATAAGGGAATTTTTAATAACAAAATGTGAATTTTGGTACTATTGCACTTTGCTTCAAAACGATCAAGCTTATTTAAGCTGTTTGGCAATAAAGATGATGTTTTCAAGGTGTAATTATCGATCTACGCTCTTTCTTTTTAGTGAGTAGCTGTCACTTGATGCGAAAGGTGGTTTCCACGCTGCTCGTCAGCTTGCACATGCCACATTCACTCTAAGGTGTGTGAGTAACTTAACGATGAAGTTTCCTTCATGAAGTTCTTCATGAAGTTTTTGTTTGTGGGGAAGAGGTGAAGAGGGGCAGCCGAGGCTGGCAAAGCTTCATGACCTAGCGAAGCGTGAAGCTATTCGATAATTCTCCTTTGCTTTGTGCCGATTGAAGTGATGCAGGGTTGATTTGTGGGTTATTTGCTTATCGATAACTCGTGTTCTCAGGCGAATTGAAATCGACCTTCATGAAGCAAACTTCTTCATGGAAATGCGCATGAAGTTTTGAAGATGCTTCAAAACGAAACAAAGAGAACTTCATCGTGTAAACACGGACTAAGCTTAAAGTTATTTACATTTAGGGATTATTCAAATATATACTTCTTTACATATATAAACAGGGTGGCTGATGAATATTGCAACATTAAGGGCCGTTTTCTCATGTTTCTGTTTTTTAAAACTAGGTGCTTTTTGAGAAAATATATGTTGCCTACTTATAGGCCGCGTTTAAATCATACGTAGACACAAGCATAGATATTTAAAAGCAACCTAAAAGTAGGCAACATGTATTTTTCTCAAAAAGCACCTAAATTTGAAAAACTGGAACATGAGAAAACGACCTTAAGATATTCATATAAGTTTTTTTTTTAGTGTATGGAGTTTATTTTTTGCCTTACTTATGTTCAAACCAATTCAATTTTATGAATTATAGCTCAATTAGTTTTAAAAATAATTAAATTTAAATGTTTGAGCAGATAAGCCCCTTGTGGAAACTCTTGGAGTGGGAGCTACAACAGCGATAGTTTTCTTCCGTCCGAACTAAGGTCTTTTGCGACTGTCCCAAGCTCGGCAAAAATTATTTACATACCTTATCATGGTCCATCTGCCTGGAGTATTGCCGCCAAACGTGCGCCTATGCTCTTTTAGAACCGAAACTACAGACTCCAGTGCGAGATAGCGGCGCACCATCCAAATTCTTGTTTCAGTGTCTCAGTTAACATTTTTTTGTTAAATCTAAAGATCAATCTACAAAATAAATACAAAATTAAACAGATGACCTAAATAGAAAAAAAAGTTATTACTATTTTTTTTTGTAGCAGCTTTTATCAGCCACTCTGTAAAAGTGAATGAATGTTTGTTTCTTCTTTATATTTGTCTTAGTCGCTGAGCTGATCTTAATGAAATTGTTACAATGTCATGTCAATCAGGAAAAAGCCAATCACTAGGGCCCAATTTGTGAACCAGTTCAAAAGTATTTCGGAGACTTATCTCAGAAATTGTTGAACATTGTTCATGTCCACCAGGAAAAAGTCTATGGATATGTCCCAAGTCTAAGTATCGGTTCGAAAGCTGTTTAGAACCGGATCTTAAAAAATTATTATTTAACTTAAAATTTGTTGTGCGGTTTGAAAATATGGAGTTAGATATTTTCCTTGATCTAAACTGGTTCCGAACGAGTTTCAACCGGTTCAAAAGAGGTTCAGAAAAATATATCAGAAGTTTTTTTAATTATTGTGTGTATCATATATGTATATTCAGTGTGTGGAATAAAGTTCGATACTTCACTGGTTAAAGAACTGTTTCGAACTAGTACACAAAATTCTTTGTATCTAAAATGTATATTCAGTGTGTGGAATGAAGTTCAATATTTCACTGGTTAAAGAACTGTTTCGAACTAGTTCACAAAATTGGTTCAAAACCAGTTTTTAGAAAACATTTCGTTGGGTAGGTTGATACTAGGAAGTAAGATATTTTTGCGATTTAAACCTGGTTCGAACCACATTGAAGCAGTTTCAAAGTGGTTCAGAGCCTTTTTATTTGGTTGGTTCAAAGCTATGAACTTAAAATTTGGTGTGTAGGATGGAAATATTCCCAGGTGTTCTACAAATCGTTACCAAGTCCGGGCTTTACCCGGTTTGGTATGGAATCATAACTTATATGTCCTGACCCGTATAGAACCTGCTTAAAAAAAAGAAAGTAATATTTAGGAACTAGAGGGTAAGTTCCAAAAAAGCATTGGTTAAAGTAACAGACTGTTTCAAGCAAACAATAATTCATATCAGACTCCTTTAGTAGCAGTAAAGCCACACAAACGTTTTTTTTTGCCTATATAATAGAATAAAGATTTGAGATTTCTAAAGTCGATCTTACAGCGTGCATTTAATTTGAGTGGAGTTTACTTTTAGGCAGGCAACCCCAACCACTTTTCACACTTCATTGCTAAAAAAGGAAAATGTCAAAGTCTTTTTTCACATAACAAATAAAACCGTTATATTATGTACCTTATTACGATAATAAACATCAATTTGGTTTGTCTGCAAGCATAAGGCCGACAGTTGAAAAAAAAAATGAAAACGAACCAAAGAAAACCTACATACTACATACAGCCATACAAAGCCCAGCTGACAAAAGTTTGCACAAAAATCATAAAGTGTAGAACAAAGTTTCAGGGGAAAACGACAAAGGCATCTCGCCAAAGTGGCGAAGAAGCAGTAGGGCTTGACACAGTAGGGGAATCGACTAACATCAATTGGAAAATGGCAGAGATTTTTCTTTGGTTATCAAGCATCTACTTCTCTGCATTGGCCATTTTTGCATTTGTGGCTAACCAGTGACAAGAATTCTTTTCTGGTTTGTTTTGGAAGAAAACTTTTCAGCTGCAATTGTTGTTATTGTTGTTGTTGTTGGCCCAATGCCAAATCAATGCTGCAAAGCAGTGCAAGTGTCAAAGATCTTGGCTCAAAAAATGTGTTTGTGATAAATTAAAGCTGCGGTCCTGTCTGTGGGGAGCTCTTATCGCAAAACAAATTGTTCAGTGGAACTTTTTAAAATAACTTTTTTGCTTGTTTTTGTTTGTTTGCTTGTTTGATGCAGCGAATTCACATATGTGTACTCTGTATCTGTTGTAATCATAATATTATGAAAAACAATATTAAACGATTTAAAATGCGTTTAATTTGTACATTTTTGTTAATAAACTTCAACAGAATTTAAACGAGTTGTGTGGTAAAACAACAGAATTAACTAGTTTTAGGGCCGTTTTCTCATATTCATGGTTTTTAAATCTAGGTGCTTTTTACGAGAATATGTGTTGCCTACTTTTAGGCCGCTTTTAAAATATCTGTGCTTGTGCTTACAACGACCAGCGTATGATTTTAAACGCGTCCTAAATGCAGACAACATACATTTTCTCAAAAAGGTGAGAAAACAGCCCTTATATACCTCGTTTATACACAAAAAATTTATCATAATAAATGCCCTTCAAAGTATGCTATGTCCATGAACAGGAATAATTATTGAAAATTTTTCTTACATTTTTTCCTTAACACTAGTTTATTTTGTACAACAATTACTGATCCGATAATATGAACGAATGCACAGTGTTAATTAAGTATGACGCTACCATAACCGACTCGTTCAAATAGATAACTTTAAGATCAAATAAAGTTTGCATACTTTTATGGGCATTTATCATGGCAAATTTTGTGCGTATAAACGTAGTAATAGTTAAGGCCTCATTCCAGACAGCATACAACATTATTTCGACACTATACTTCATATAAATAAAACAGCATTCAAAGCTTTTCAAAAGTGTATTGCCGGAAATAATTTGTATATATGCCGCCATTTTCGGCTTCTCGCAAATAAGATTCCTTGAGTGTGAAAATACACTTTCTGACGATGCCGATGATGCTGGAGTGGCCAAAATTTTACAACTAAGTTTATATAAATTGGGAAATTGCCCTTCATTTTCCTTCCACCAATGTAAAACGTTAAATTTTTGCATAACATCATTGTTTGACATATTGTCTTTACACATTTTTTGCAGAGCATGAATTCGGGAAATAAACCTATTGAAAAATTGGGTAACTATCCGCTTTTAAAAATTTCGATGTTTCCTCGATTTTTAATGTCGCTTGAATTTAACGATTCTATACAACTCATTCATTTTTATACCCTTGCAGAGGGTATATTGAAATTGTCACGTTGTTTGACATGACGACCTGAGTCTATATAGCCATGTCCGTCTGTCCGTCTGTCAGTCACGCGTAATATTTAAAAAAATGAAAATTGAAAAAAAAAACCTCTTAATAAATCTCCCTTTATACTTGATGCGGTCGGAGATAATAATAACACAGTTCTACAAAATGAGACCTTTTGTGAGTATCCCGAACATTTTAAACTAATTACTGTTCCTCTACCCATGCTGAATACGAGTTGATAGGCCAAAGTCATATCTCAGTTTCCATTTCCAAGAAATTGCGGAAAAAGCATATTTTCGATTTTTTGACCTATTCGAATTTTTGGAGGCCACACTAACCATAAGTTGATGGGTTTATGAAGCCTATTTGATAGTAAACAAGTCAATGCAACTGAGAAAAATCAAACACGCGGTAAAAGTAAAGCCAAAGGAGTGGAAAATTGCCTCTGATGTCAAGTTTTTCTATTTTTATAGCGTTTTTGTCAAACTAAATCATCTGCTACAAGCCAGTAGATTGGTCGGATATTTTTTGCAACCACACAATCATATAGTTTAACATATGCACTAATTATGGCAATTTTGTTAAATTTATGACAGGTAAATTGGCAACGTAAGAGCCTTTTTTAACCGAAAATTAACATTTAATTTTATGGGAGGACAACTAGATTCCAACCCCAAATTTTTATAAGAATAATCAAAATGCTACTTGATATAACATTGGCTTAAGTAAATTTTTATCCAAATGTAGACTAATAACATTCATTGAATGCTACGTTAAGATAGTGAAAGTAAGTAAATTTGTTTTATGATGCCAAAAAAAGATTGTTCAATTTTAAATAAGCTTACAGTGATTTGAACAGTTTAAATGCTTTGTTACGCTGTACTGCAAACTTGGACTGCCACTGCTGTTTTGTTCTAAAATCCTCTTTTGACTTTTGGGGTTCTGCATATATAATTCAAAAATTGTTTTTAAAGTAAATGAAAAGCTTTAGGCCCAATAACATCCATATAGAAATGCAAAAAAAAAATGTTTAAGGACATATTGCAACCCAGACTTTGAAATGATGATAACATATTTTAATTAAGCTGAGAATAATTTTCACTCCTCTTATTTTCGATGCTCGTTTTTCTTCTCTTTTTTTAAAATAGATTTTTATTTTAAAATAAATTTATAATTTTTGTTTTCCTTCTAAGAGTCTATAACATCATTGAATAAATTTCTTATTTGATGACCGTCGAATATACCTTCATTTATTTTAGCTTCATATAATTTAACTTAACTTTTTATACCCGTTACTCGTAGAGTAAAAAGGGTATACTAAGTTCGTGCAAATGTATGTAACAGGCAGAAGGAAGCATCTCCGACCCCATAAAGTATATATATTCTTGATCAGCATCAATAGCCGAGTCGATATAGACATGTCCGTCTGTCTGTCTGTCTGTCTGTCTGTCTGTCCGTTTGTATGAACACCTAGATCTCAGGAACTATAAGAGCTAGAGCTACCATTTTTTCAGTGTAGACTTGTATCTTCTGCACGCAGATCAACTTTGTTTCCCGCCCCCGCAATATGAAAAAACCTCATATCTCCCATAATTTTGAAAACTTATGGTTAGTGTGGCCTCCAAAAATTCGAATAGGTCAAAAAATCGAAAATATGCTTTTTTCGCAATTTCTTGGAAATGGAAACTAAGATATGACTTTGGCCTATCAACTCGTGTTCAGCATGGGTAGGCGAACATTAATTAGTTAAAAATGTTTATGATACTTTTGGCTGTTGAACAGTGTAATATACCCTCTGCAATGGTATAAAAACATGTACACGTTACAGATAAATTTTTTTGGTTTTAGTCCCTGGTTTTTGGTTTTCTGTAGTTGACACGATTGCTGTTTTATGTTCTTTTCTTAGTTTTGGCGATAAGAGCAAAAGCGGCGAGCAGAAAATTTTTTGTTTCGACTGGAGCAATGTTATTGTATGGAGAGGTAATGATGTGGCTCGCTTGGCACTAGTTATACACTTGCAAAGTGAATACTAATTTTGCCCAAAAGTTTGTAACGCATAGAAATATTCATTTCCGGCCCCCATAAACTATATATATTCTTGAACCGTCGGTCCGTCCGTCCGTCTGTCTGTTTTTAGGCGAACTAGTCCCTCAGTTTTCAAGCTATCGAGCTGAAATTTTGCATAGAGTCTTCTTTTTGCTGCACGCATCTAATATGTTGGAACCGGCCGGATTGTATGACTATATCATATAGCAGCCATAGAAACGGTCGGTCAAAAAACTAGTTCTAGTGAAAAAACTTTTATGTTTTCCATCGTATCGTCACCAATCTTGGTACATATTAGTTTCATATACTTCCACATAATTCCGTTAAAATTTTTCAAAATCGGATGACTATAGCATATAGCTGCCATAGGACCGATCGGTCGGAAAATGTATTTTACAAAGAAACGATTTTTTCTCAATGATTTTGAATTCATGAATATCTGTGATCTATATCCTATATATATTCTACCGGTTAAATCAGCTGAAGTAAACTTTTACAAGTGTATAAAAACTTCGGCACAGTCGAAGTTAGCTTTGCCTTCTCGTTTTTGATTTTAGTTATTTAATTATTGGAGCTTTTTTGCTCTATACTCACCCTTATTAGGGAGAAAACTAGATTAAAGTAAAGCTTCGGATTTCGACAAAGTTGAATTGTAACGGTCGAAAATCCATTTCTTCATATACTACTTAATGGATGAATTCTTGATTGCTATATTAATCAATAAGTCGAAAAGATTTTAATACTACTTTGAGTTGTGTCATTCATTAAAAGCGTTAGGCTTCTTTAATTTTTATCAAGTGTCATTTTTGCATTTCGCTTGCTGAATTGTTCTCTTCATTTTCTTTCTATTGTTCAACTCTCTCAATATGATAAGGAATATCCATTTTTGCCAAAAGCTTATAATGCTTAAAAGAGGAAAGGAAAAACTTAATGGATATAACAGAGTGACATTGGTATATTAATGCTGATCAATAATACTTATAGCCAGAGATTGCCCTAGTGGTGCAGTGAAAAGTCTTTGCTTTTTGCTTTGATATCCTTTTATGGGTTTTTATTGTTGAGGCCACTTTCAATCAGAGTTGGGGTCACAGTTTCTTTCTCTCTCTCTCTCTTTTATTCTCTCTCGCTTGCTATCCCATTGCATTGTTCAATGAAACGGACTTACGTGTGAACTACTAGGCGACAACAACTTATGCCATTTCCGTTTCCGTTCGCCATTCTACACTCACACACACACAGAACCTGGTTTGGCTACGGCAGGAGTGGCACAAGAAACAGGAACACAATTGTGAGGTCATGTATGTGACAAACAATAAAGACGATAACTTAGAGAGACCAAGAACAGGAATTGTAAAGCTTACCAAAAGAGACGCAGAGAGAGAGGAGGAAGGAAACGGAAGCAAGTTGTGTGGGCGTGTGTGTGTGTGCTTTAAAACTAAAATTAAGTTTCTCGCGAAAAAAATATATGGAATCATGTATTTCAAAAGCAAAGTTTATTTTTGTTGAAAGAAAATATGTCTGGCATCTCTTTTGTATTTATTTTGCAGTATGAGGTGTTCCCTCTACTTGTGCTGCCTCTTCCAAGGGGGAATTCCAAAAAAAACTTTTGTTTGCCCTGACACTTAAAAAGTCGTAAAATGCACATTCAGCATAAAAACCACAGTTGGAAATTATGGCCTCAGTGCATCCTCTACACCCATCTCTGGCTCCAGTCCCTGTCGCTGTTCCACTCGCTCTTTGCGTTTTGTATCATATTTTCTAGTTTGAAGTTGTTCAGCGGCAACGGCGGCTTTTATCTTTAATGCATGCTACGTGCACTTTTGCCCACTTTATTCTCACTTAACTCGCGCGGCTTTCATTTCTGAATTTGTGGTGGGTAAGAAAACGTTTGTTTTGCTCTTTGTTGATGCAATATTTATTTAATGAAAAGATGGAAAATAAAGCTTAAGTTTTATAAGATGAACTTACAATTGTTGCATGTGGGAGTTCTGGGATGAGAATGCATTTAAAATTTGTTATCGGCCTCGATTGAACCACCACACAAAAGTTAATTCTGACACGACTTTCATTTCGTTCCGTTCGCTTTCTTACCTCCCTCAGTTTTTCTTTCGCTTAACTGTTTACCTTTCACGGCAAAAATATTCTATAAAAAACTTTTTTGAGGCAACGACCAAAAAACTACATGCTGAACCGCAAAGACAGCGCCAACAAATCCCCATTCTCAAGTACTCTAAACTCACTCCCTCTTTTTTTCTTAAGCTGCTTGGGCAACAAAAACTACGCTGAACCGCAAAGACAGCGCCAACAAATCCCCATTCTCAAGCACTCTAAACTCACTTTATGTGGCTCCCAAACCCACAGTTTTGAGAAAAAGTTTCTCAACTTCATTTACTTAAAATAAAATCGCAGCTTAATTCCTTGCCGAGCCATAAGGCTTTAAAACTTCAACCAAAATATACGCATAAGTACATACAAAAAATTTTCGTGAACATCTTGTAAGTACAACCTGTTGGCTAACTCAGTTCGGTTCAGCGAAAAACTTTTTTAATACGTTACGAATTTATTTTTTTTTTACTTGGCCATTAACTGGGATAATAAACGTAACGAAAACTTTTCTTTTGGGCGAATGTAAGCCCTGATTGAAAGGTGCAGACACGCCCTTTTTCCTAGCCCAGTGTAGGTGGTAGCTAAGTTAATGTTTTGACCTCCGGGGCTATTGGTCTATTGTTGTTATTGTTGTTGTTCGTATTAGCAGCAAATTATTGAAATTATTAACATTTTGGAAAAGCAACCAAATTGCATAAATCGTTGGTTATTAACCCAAATTGTAGCCTGAAACGGCTGACAGGTGTTTAAATTGCAAACTTTTTAATGTGTTTGACTTTTGCAATAATAATGCATTATTATTATTATTTTTAATGGGTAACCGCAAAAGTTTTGATTGCATAATTAAGTTATTTATCAAAACGGCGAGAAAAATCAATGAACGAGTGAGAATTAACAGTTTTCAAAGCTTAAATATAATTTGCAAAATTTTATCAGTGGATTAAACTGCACCGGAAAATGTTTTTTTGGTTAACTTTTTAATCATTTGAATTAGTCACGGATAAATGAAGAAACCGTACTATTATAAGAGACAAAAGACGCTCCCAAATATAAGTTTCTGTTTTGTTTTTGGAGCTGGAACCACTAAAGAAACTTTTCATTGAAAAACATAAAACTTTGTGATTTACTTAACAGCTTTTAATTTAGCCGCCATTTTGTCCCTTAATTGAGTTTAAAGTATATTGAAAGATAGCTAATAACACTGCGCAAGTCGAAGTTAAGGACATGACCAACATCAATGGGTTCCCCTTTTTTCGGGTCCTAGAAATCGAACTGCATTATTACTTTTTTAGTTACACTGCTCTTAAAAAAGAAAGTAAATTTTTCCGCAATAGACCAAACATTGTTTTTCTAAAGTAAATTCGCAAATCGCCATGAAAAAAATCTATCGATTTCTCCGACGGAAGGATTGAAATTTTAAGCCCGTTTAGGATTGATTACACTAGTTTACAAAAATAAAAAAATAAAGACCCATTGAAGCTGTTATTTTTGAATGATGTACTTTGGAATGCTGAGCTCAAAAATGAAATTAAAAAATTTTTGTATGGATACGTTTTTGAGTTAGAATTTTTTTCAGTTTTTTTTGTAGGTACCCTTACATTTTATGACATATCTCGAGATAGAAACTTTAGATGTCGTCAAACAAGGTATTAATCTAAAGGGTATGCAATATTCAATAATCTAGTTGAAGATCATTTTCCAATCGGTTTAGTAGTTAAAATGCTACAAGCAAAAA
Organism: Lordiphosa mommai; assembly: GCA_018904225.1. NCBI lineage: Eukaryota > Metazoa > Arthropoda > Insecta > Diptera > Drosophilidae > Lordiphosa > Lordiphosa mommai. Next base: position 291,072 of record JAEIFT010000284.1, read on the forward strand.
CATTTCGAAAAAATCGATTTTTTTCCCAAAAACGTGCAAATTTTGTTTTCCTAAAATCTGTAAAAGGCTGAATCTGATAAAAATAAATTGTTTTTTTCTTTTGTACTTACGAATAGCACTTCTACGAAAAAAATAAGGCATTGGTAAAGAATATCTATGGATAAATAAAGGAGCTGTAAGCAATTGAGTACAAGTACAAACAGTCAAATTTCATTGTTTTATGTATTTATTAAAAAATATTTTTATTTTTTCTTCGTTTTTGGCCATGCTCCCAATTTTTTTCAGTGATTTGGCTTCTATTGGAACTCTTACATTGAGCAAAAAGCAAAGAAAAAAAAATTTTTTTTTTAATGAACCGTAAAATAGTCAAATTTTACCCCTAGTTTTTTCACACAATTGCTTACAACTTCGCTAATTATCCACAGATTTTCGTCATCAACGCCTTATTTTCTTCGTAATAGGGCAATTTGTAATAATAAAAGAAAAAACAATTTTTTTATTTTTATTTTCAACCATTTACAGATTTTAGAAAATCAAATTTTTCACGTTTTTGAGAAAAAAATAATTTTTTCAAAATATTTTTGGTTCTTACTTTTCAACTACTAAACCGATTGGAAAATGTTCTTTGACTAGATTATTGGGAATTGCATAACCTTTTGATTAATCGCTTGCTTGACTTCATCTAAAGTTTGTAACTCGAGATATGGCTTAAAAAAAAATTCTAACTCAAAAACGTATCCATACAAAATTTTTTGAAATTCATTTTTGAGTTCAGCATTCCAAAATACATCATTAAAAAATAATGGCTTCAATGGGTCTTTTTCGCTGTAAACTTGTGTTATCCGTAATTGATCCCGTTTGGGATTGTTTTTAATCCGATTCGCTAACGCTCTTGTATGTCATTGGGTGCCTAGTCTGGCAAGCGCGGCGCGGTCGAGTGCGCTGAGACGCAGACGTTCTTCAGTCCCCGAGGACCCGATTTCGATTCCCCAGACAAGGCAAGTTAAAGTAAGTTCTTATTAATTTATTTATATATGTTTCTTCAAATTAAAGGAAGTCTTAAGTGAATCCAAATATACAATTATTAATATATATGCAAATTTATAAAAAAAAAAAAATCTCTCTCGTGCGTTCTAAATTTTTAGAACTTTTATCGGGCGACTATCCCGACTAGGGCCCAGTTTAAGCCATTCCGGGATCAACCCATTATTGAGCCCGTTTGGTGTTGAGTGGAGCCCGAATGGCACAGTTTTTTTTTCTGTGTAGTTTTTGAGTTTTTAATCGATAAACTTTTTTTTTAGATTTTTTAAAAATTTTTTTTTTTGCTTCTATTTCATTTCTAATAACTTATGTGCCTTTGCTTTCATTTGGAAGTTCTAAAACAATGTACGGACAAGAAAACTTGATCAAATGTTTCGTATTCAGACATTTGTGTACTCTAAGCGTTTAAGTCACTCACCCTAGCAAATTGTTGACTAAATACATAATATTAGTCTTATATATTTTAAAATTTTAAAATCGGAGCGGTATGAGAATTTAAGTAGAGGCATATTTACAAAAAAATCGATGAAACAGTTTATCGATAATATGTCGATAACGGGACGATAGATTTATTTTTCATGACGATTTTCCTGTTTAGTGGACCAAAATACTTTACAAAAAGTTGTGCTTATGCATTGGGGAAAATAATTTTTGGCATTTCTTATTATAAAAGAGACTGAGTACGAAACATTTGATCAAGTTTTTCTCCGTCATTTTTGTTAAAACTTTCAAATCGGAGCAAAAACAGAAATGAAATGAAGGCACCTTTTAAAAAAATTGATAAGAGTGTATCGATAACATATCGATATCTAGCTTAGCTCTTGGCGATTTTCGAGTTCATCGGCCCAAAATATTTAGAAAAAGTTGGGTAAATTCATTGTGCAAAAATGCTGACGAACAGTGTTATCACTTAACTGCACATTTTCGAATAGAATTTAATTCTAGTAGGCCAGCGTAAATGTGTTGAAGTGGCAGAAAAAACACACAAAATTGTCTGCTGAAAACACAAAGCCAATTTAATTGAAATAATTATTTAACTTAATTGAAATAAAATATGATTATAATCAGAGCCTAAGCAGTTAACGATTGGTTTGATTGAATTAAACTCAAGAACTAATATGTGTATGTGTGCAAGTGTAATCGTTTGAAGGCAAGGCAAATTTATTCGGGTGTTGATTGGGTATAAGGGTTTTGCAATCACACGAAGCCGTTCTCTGACAAGCATCCCGACAGCGCTTGCAAAATTTCTCTATCGGACACTCTTTTTATACACTTGAAAAGTGTATATTAGTTTTGCCCAGAAGTTTGTAACGCATAGAAATATTCATTTCCGACCCCATAAACTATATATATTCTTGATCAGGACGACAAGCTGAGTTCATTTCCACTTGTCCGTCCGTCCGTCTGTCTGTCCGTCTGTCTGTTTCTACGCGAACTAGTCTCACAGTTTTTAAGCTATCGAGCTGAAATTTTGCACAGAGTCTTCTTTTTACAGCACGAAACTAATATGTCGGAACCAACCATCGGATGACTATATCATATAGCTGCCTTAGGAACGATCGGTCTAAGAACTAGTTCTAGTTAGAAAAACTTTTTTGTTTTCCATCGTAGCGTCACTAATCTTGGTATATGTTAGTTTTATATGCTTTCACATGATTCTGTAAAAATGTATCAAAATCGGATCACTATAGCATATAGCTGCCATAGGAACGATCGGTCGAAAAATAAGTCTTTGTGAGAAAAACTTTTTTGATTTCCATCGTAGCGTCTCCAATCGTAGTATATATTTGTTTTATATGTTTCCACACAATTCTGAAAAAATTGATCAAAATCGGATGACTATAGCATATAGCTGCCATATAAACGGTCGGTTAAAAAACTACTTCTAGTGAGAAAAACTTTTTGTTTTCTATAGTAGCGTCCCCAATCTTGGTATATATTAGTTTTATATGCTTTTACACAATTTTAAAAAAAATTATCAAAATCGGATGACTATAGCATATAGCTGCCATAGGACCGATCGGCCGGAAAATGTGTTTTACTAAGAAAAGTTTTTGTTTTATGGTATCAAATTTTTATTATCAATGATTTAAAATTTTTAATATCTGATATCTATATCCTATATATATTTTACAGGTTAAATCAGTTGGAGTAAAATTTTTCAAGTGTATTAAAACTTCGGCACAGTCGAAGTTAGCTTTGCATTCTCGTTTTTTTACATTTTTCGTCTAATAAACCATCCCATTACTCAATAGTCGAGCTGCTTTCAACTATTCAGCAGCCATACATTTGTCAATTTGTCAAGTTTTCAGTATCTGCCACCCACACTCACTCATGGTTGAGTTTCGTACAAAGACTAAGAACATATTGTAGCACGATTTTTAAAATAAAATTAACTTGAATTTGCTCGCCAGCAGGCAAAAGACGGTCCTTGGTTGTCAGCAGACACAGACAGACACCACGAACAATGAAGAGAGAAAAGTGCAAAAAGTCAAGTTAGTAAAGCAGCAAAGAATTTTCACAAGAACTTAAGTATACTCGTGTAGGTAAATACATATATATATGTACACAATGTCAGTGTGTGTCGTCTTTACTCGGGTCGTGGTTGAGCAGCAGAAAAATATGCCACAATTGCAACATAACTTTGCAGCTTATTATTTTTTATTGCAGCTAATAAGCTTGACTTGCCAGTTAATGGCGCATTTCCGTTTCCGTTCACCAGCACACACACACACACACACAGAAGACCTGTAGTAAAGTTTATAATGAAAATATTTTCAGCTTAGTGCAACAAAAAAACAGCAGCACCAGCAAACGGTAAATGGCAACTTGTTGTTCAAACTCTAGGAAAACTGTCAACGAGAAAACCCTAAACATTCCCACACACTTAACTTGGGGACAAAAAAGTTTTCTTTAGTTTTTTGCCTTCTCATTCTTAAGCTTATTAAAGTGACAATTTTAGACACTTTTTATTTAGTTTATTTTACTAAATATTTCCTTATTGAAACTTTTCTTCTTTTTTCTAAACTGGACAATGGTTTTTATTTGGCCTCATTTGCTTGCGGAAGTTGTAACTGGGCACAGGATACAGGATACATTCAAATGCTGTAAAAAGAGAAGCAGAGAGAGAGAAAGAGAGATATACAAACAAAGGGGCTGACATTAGTTCAGGTGATAGCATACATTAAAAAGGAAATTCCTGATGTTAATGATTATGATGCTGAATTTTTTAAATATATAAAAATTTATTGCTGAGGCCGTCTCAAGCCGGTGCGCTCTTCAGTTATACTTTGATTTATGAGAATCCATATTGAATCGAATAGCAAATGTAGAAATTGATTCAAAATTATAGCATTATCCTTCTACAATTCCTTTTAAGCATTTCTGTTATCTCATAAAAAAAATTTATTGCCTACTTTTGAGCGCAATAAAAGGCTTATCCTCAAACGTTTTTCTGTGATTCCAGCCAATACTGCGTAGCGTCCATTCCCTCCAAAATATAAAAAAAAAACTCACAGAAAAGTCAGCAGAAATATGAGTGGCGTGTGTTTGCTGGAAAAAAAATGCACGCTTGCTGCAGTTTATGGGCAAAGTCCAGTATTTCAACTGGGCGCGGGAAAGAGAAAGTATGACGAAGACAGAACTGAAAATGCGAACACTTGCAGTAAAAGCACGAAAAACTCGTTACAAAAACCGTTAGTTTTTCAATTATGGCGCGTAGATTAGTATTTGAAAGGCAATGTGCGCCTCTCTGTGTGTGTGTGTGTGCGTAAATCTCCCACAAGAGCCAAGCGGGGGGCAAAGTGACAGAGATACGAGTAGACTGAGCCATTATTGGATTTTGGCCAATGCTGAAGGTGAAGGCAAAAAAAAAAAAAAAAAACTCTACTGACAGCAGCACAATAACTTTGAATAAGAAAAACGTGCTACGCTCGGGAAAGGGAAACTTTTCGCAGCTGCAATTTTCTATTCAACTTGGAGCTTAGATTCTGATGGCCAGCACCAAAGTTAGAAAGTTTCAGGCATTTATGCAAAAATTCTAATCCATTTCCCAGGTCTTTGCTCTGAGCACTTTTGCTAATTTTACGATGTGTTGCTGGATGAGAAGATGAATGTATTGGACAATTTTACTTGGTTTATCGACCAAAGAAAATATTTAGGCATTGTAAATGAATATATGACAAACATATAATATATTTGAAAAAGTAAGAAAATATATTTCCGACAACTTTATTCCGCTAGGAATTATGTCGTAATTTCGTAATATATAATTCCTTCAGAAAAAAATTTTAATCACGGTGTTTAAAAACGACCAATTTTCAAACGAATACAACGACAAATTTCCAAACGAATACGACATAATTTACGGTTTAAAAAAACAAATGGCGAAACCAAAATATATTGCAAAATTTGGAAGTCGCTACCATGAAAAGCCAACAAAAGTTTTTCTTAATAAAATCAATTCACTAACCAAGGATTCCCGTGTTTTGATCTAGTAAAAGTATTTCGATCAAAGTTGGGATATTTTGAATTAAATTAAAATTAAAAGTTTTTATTATCAATCAGCCTAGGTCTTATATTCGCAACAGTTTTCACTAGATTTGGTCGCCAAATCGAAAGTGAAAATGGAACAATTGCTAAATATTATTTTCTTCTATAAATTAAGCGGATAAACTTTCGAAAACATTTTTTTTTTTATGTATTTTGGTGTGGTGTTTAGAAAAAAAAATTATCGAAGTTGGCGGAAATTAATTTTCTGAGTGAAACATTGGAATCCAGCTTAATTTCTTTTTTTGTCCTTTTGTACGTTAATGTTACATAATATATGTATCGGTCATGTTCCGAATTCCGAGTCGATTTTCGTGAAAAACTTTATATTGGGAATATAAATTTTATAAATTTATATATAGGTGACTCGAAAATCTGTTGCTCGAAATAAATCCACTTTGCAATTAGCAATCGGTTTTAACTGCTTGAAGAATTCCGAGGTTACTCAAATCTAAGCTAGTAACCGAAGATATTCTTGTCAACTTATACATATATACCAATACAAAATTTCAACTCGAAATAGAAACGTTTACACGAAAATCGACTCGGAATTGGGAACATGGCTGTTTATATCAAACTAGAACAAAAAAATACCAAATAAAATAGATAGAAAAATTATGGAGTGTTACTACACCAAATGTGCAGGCATTTCCATGTGACCGTTTTTGTATTTTTTTCAAAAACTATTACTTTTCATTTCTGCCTAAAACATATTTTGCCGAAGTGAACATCTTCCTTGATAAATGCAATTTTTACATTTGTATAAACCAGCGAACTTTGTATAAACCTTTAAAACTTTTTTTTTTTAAATTTTTTTATCAATTTGTTTTATAGCTTGCGCATTTCCCCTTCGTCCCCTTTAAACCAGTAACGAAAATTTGAAATAGTTAAGCAGATATTGCTAGTATTAGTGGAGTAGTTTTTACCAAAGCGAGTCATTTATCCGTTGCTTAAATTTTTATCGCCATTTTTTCGAAATCACGTTTTTTGACCATGATTGCGCAAGTTCAACTGATTTTGATCAGCCATTATACAATCGACGTAGAATTAATGTAATTCTGGCTCGTACCTCAATCATTTTTCTTCAATATTTTTATACAATAAAACGAATTAAAAAAACTCATACTGTTTTCACTCCAGAATTTGAAAAAAGGACACCAAAAAACCTCAATGCAAAGGGTTATTCATTGATTTTTTGCATTAAACTCAAAACTAAATTTAATTTTAGTTTTAATTTAAATTAAATTTTAATATTTGTGTAAAATATTTCTGAGACGGGATTTACACGATGAAGAAAATATCATGAAGTTCTCTTAGTAGGAGTAAAATTTAGGGGACTTCTTTCAGACCTATTAAACGAATATTTTGAAATACTTAAAATCTCTCGCCTACTAAAATCTTCAAGTTTGCTTCATCTGAAAATCCGTCTCAGAATTAAATAAAAAAAAAAAAATTTTGTTTTATAATTTTTATTATTTCTGATCGGAAAATAATTTATTTTTTATTTTTAATATAAAATTGAACTATGAATTATTTTCACAAATAAATTTAATTCTTATCTAAAATATATTTTATTTATATAAAAGGTAAAATAAAATTGATGCTGATTTTCCAATGACTTTTTTCAAATCTAATAAATCTTATTTGCAATCCCTGGTATAGAATCGATTACCTGTTGAACTTTTTATTTCTTTGAGTAAATTTGCTGTTCTTCAAAATCAAATTTGCAGGACCCTTCCCATATTTAGAGCGCTTTATAGGCAGCTCATAAGGGATTTAAGGAATAACCTCTGATAATATTCTCAGAGCATTCTATGCGCCTCTAATATCTGATTGGGTTCGAGAATGTTTTATATTTTATTTCATAACAAAATGTTTTTTTTGTCGAATACTTTTGAAGACTTTGAGTATTTTGTTGTCTCAGTGTATAGTTACATTTTTATACTATTCAGTTTAGTTTAAAATTCATTTTTCATTAGAGTGTTCAAGTAGTCGAATAGTTTTAAAACTGTGCAAGTTGGTAACAAAGATAGAAAACAAATTCCAAACCACTTTGAAAATGTTTAATAGCTTTTATACTATGAATTCGAAATTTGGTCTAAAGGCGGTTAACATGAAAAATAAAGGCTCTGAATCGCTTTAAACTTTATGTGTTGATATAAAATATATATTGGTGAAAAACCGCTTTTAACTAGATTTTAAACTTATTCAAAAATGCTTCAAAACTCTTTCATAATAATAACATAAAATAATCTGATTTTAACCAAATTTGGCAGAGCAATTTGAAAGCGTATAATATTGAAAATAGTAGCATTAAGGAACGCTAAAAATAAAATTAAAAAGACTTTTCTCACTAAAACACATTTTTCGACTGATCGGACCGATCTATAACTATAAGATATATTCGTGCGACTTTGACCAAATTTTGTTCTGTTCTGTTTGAAAGCGTATAATATTCATTATTTTAAAGTTTAACAACGTTATTAATATCAGGGTTCGTAAAATGCACAAAAATTATTTTCACGCCTTGATAAATAACTTCAAAGTAAAAAATAATTATTTTCAGACATGAAAATACAAAAATTTTACATATGGGAAAAATTATTTTTTCATGTAACTAACACGAGCATTTTTGACACGATTGTTTTTTACATGCATGTCAATAATTTCAGCTGCCTTCTAGACGCCTGTAACAAGCATGTAAAAAAATGCTCGTGTTAGTTACATAAAAAATATTTTTTCCCATATGTAATTTTTTTTCTTGTCTGAAAATACTTTTTTACTTTGCTGTTTTTTACTTTGTGTTAATATCTTGCGTGTAAAGAAAAATGTGTGTTATTTTACGAACCCTGATTAATATTTTAAAAAATAAAAATTTTTAGCAACTGGTGTCACTGAATCGCACGGTTCAAAAAGAATAACAATAACAAAATACGTACAATTCTGGCACCAGATCGGAACAAGCAGGCGGTAGCGCTGTGTGAGCTATTTAGACTGGGGCTGAAAGAGGGTCTATTGTTACTCAACAGTTACTCAAACTAATGTTACTCACTAATTTATTTGAATAATAAACAAAATGATAGGTTAATATTTACATTTTACAATGCCTTAAAGTATGCAATACAAAATATGGGTGATTCTAAACAGAAGCCAAAATCAAAACAATTCGCTTTAGCCTCTCTGTAAAAATCATTTAGTATATCCACACTAATTCGTTCTTCATTTTTTGTTTGATGATTGTGTTTTGCTTTCCTTTTCCTCTTTCTCTTATCCTAGGGCATTCAATTGATGGTTTTGGCTCTGACCAAAGTCAAACACTTTCATTTGTACATATTTCAAGGCAAAACCAACAACAACAAAAAAGTAGATACATATACGTAAAACAACTACAAAAAATGAGAATGAAATTGAAAAAATATGATGACACCTTCATTGCAAGTGAAACAATAACGGTTGCTGCAGCAGCGACTGGGACGGTGAGTGGGGAAGGGGGGGAGGGGTGTTTGGCTTTTGTGTGCACGCTAACTTGAACAATTTTGCTGTGCACTTTTCGGCAGATTTCTCGGGGTAAAAACAAAACGTTTTTTTTTTTGTCATGATGGGTGGAAGTGAATCCCCCACCAATTCCTCTTTTTTATGAGTTAATGCCACACACAAAACCCTCACGTGGCCCGGGGATTTTGGCTTTTTTGTCACGATCTAAGCCGAGTTTTTTTTTTGTTGTTGTTGATTGTTCGCATTGTGACTCGCATGAATATTGGCATTCCTTGCTCTTCAATTTCACTTTTTTCCTCTGCGCTTTCTGACAGTGTAGACCATAGCTCAAATTACCTGTCCAAGTGGTGGGCATTAAATTAAATACCTTTTGTCTGTGGCCATTAAATGAAACGACTGTATGGAGACAGCGGCCTGGGTTAAGAAAACCTTCTCCCCACACACATTAACCAATTTTTGTATGGGCTCCAGGAAGAGGGTCAAACAAAAAAGGGACGAATGTAACAAAATGGCATCAGGAGAAATTCAATCAATTCGCACGTGACATGATTATTTTATGCTTTTATTTATTTATTGTATATGCATTTTACTTTATCTTTTTACTGGTCCAGCTGTTAAAAAAAAAAATGTGGAAGAAGTCTGCGGCCTTAACGTGCCGCTTGCCAAAATGTTCGTGATCCATGAGCAAATGGAGCGATGGTGTGGGTTTAGTTGAAGGCGGAAATATTTCAGTTAGCTCTTCGAGGCAATTTGAATGAGCTACAACTTGAGCAAGATATGAATACAGTAAAAAAAAAATATAAGGCTCGGCAAGCAATATGAAAGTTTTTTATCATCAGGCCCGATGGTTCAGTTCAAGCCCATTGGTACTACTACATATGGTTGGGTATATTATCAAACCGATTATTTAATGCTTCTATGAAATTTCGCTACATCGAGAAATCTACGTTACTAAAAAGCAACAAGATATGAGATTAAATCTCAGTCAGGAAATGCAAATTGCAAATGCAAATTATTCGTTTATGAAAAAAAAAGGAAATTCATTGCAATTTAAACATAATGCATTTACCATTTATAAAATCAATTTTAGGATTGCTATATTTACTTTCAATTCGATCCAAAGTCCTTTAACGTTTTGTTTTTGGATTTTAAAAGTAATTTGATCATTTGCAGCCATTTTCAGACATTTTAGTTCGTAAGAAAATTAAGCTAGCTATTTAAGCTAGGGTTTGCAAAGAAGTGCTTGTAAAAGTACGTTTAACATACAACAACAAAGAAAATCTTTTTTTAAAAGTATTATTAAAAAACAAAATAACCTTGACTCTGCCGGGTGCGTATAATTTAAACTCCGCCGTTAATATTAGGATTTTTAACAATTCATGTCAAAATATTAAAATTTATTTGAGTGAAAGTGTTGAGCTCGTAAAGCGAGAGGTCGATGGTTCTATTCTCTAAACCTCAAGTATAATTTTAACAAATTTTTATTCACTTGCAACAATATATAAAGTATATATATTCCTAATCAGGTCGACAAGCTGAGTCGATTGAGTTTTTTTTCCGGTCATCTGTCAGTCTATTACACATAGTCTTCTTTTTACTGCACACTACTAATATGTCGGAATCGGTTCGGATGACTGTATCTTTTGGCAGCCATATGAACGATCGGTCAGAAAATAGGTCTTCACCGAATTTTTAAATTTTATTTAGTACAGTAGTAGTATTTATTATTTATTATTGTCAAAATAGTACAGAAAATACTCAAATATACCTGAAATCTCCCTTTTTTTAAATATCTAGTCAACCTTCATTTACATTCCTCACCAAAGAAAAAAGTAAAGCACTACTTTATAGGAAATATTTCAATTTTTCAGGCATTAATTAATAACTTAATAACTAAGCGTGATTTTAGGATCCGGTTTGAAGCTATAAGTTATTTAAACCATTGGGCTAAATTAAAAAAAAAAATGGCGTGGCTGCACTTAGCCATGGTTTATAAAAAGATTTTTAAAAAGCATAGCGTACTTTACAGGCCAAACGTATGAGTAATGTATTAACAGAATGTCACTTAAAAGCTGCTCCTTGCTTTCCCTGGCATCAATTTACCCCCAATAAAAATACGCATTTTAAAATATTTTTTTGTTAATTTTAAATAGAATTTATCATATTGTATCAGCCTAATTATTTTCGCAAAATCAGAAAAATATATTAATTAAAAATGAGTTTCCTGCAAATCAAAAATAACTGGTTTATATTTATTTTCTGGAATTCTCATAAATATCAGAACTTTTTTTTTTCTGCAGTTCTCTCTAACTGCGCAACATTGCTCTTTTGTAAGATCATGATCCAATATTAATGCCAAGGGATCATTTGAGGATACGCGAACGGGCTCCGTATTTGAGTGAGATATTAGATGCCTAATTATTTTCGTCTTTTGCAGGTACAATCACGTAGTACTAAACACAATGATCAGATTCCAACAAAAATATTTGACCAAATCTGGTGTATTTCTTACTTTCTACCAATTCTAAATCGCAGCAAAAATATACTAATATTACATACAGCTGTCAATCGAAAACAAATGTTAACTTTAACAGCTGTTATATAACCAGAGCTGCAGTCTTATAACATTTCTTGTATGTTACATTGCGGATTGATAAATTTATGAACTAATGGCATACAAAAGTTGGTCGACTTAGACATTTTTGAAAATGGACTTTCTGCCACAAAACTACTGCGACTTTACCAACACTGTAGCGTGCGTAAAAGCGCAAGAATGTGTAGCGACTCATATGTACATATGATCTCAGTCATCTAGACGTAAAGACCTACACTGGGAACAAAAATTATATAAAACTATGCTTGAAAATCTCTATTTCAAGATGCTTGCAATCTAGAAAAATCATGTTTGAAATACCTTAAACTAAGATGATATACTATGACAACTTTACATATGTATGACTAGGTTAAACTTAACATATGACAGAACCCAGTGTTATTTATGATTTGCCTAGTTAAGATGCAGCCGTTAAACTTTTTATTGTCCCCCCGGGGATCATAAGAAAAAAGATTATGATAATAATATAAAATTTTTATAAGTTTCAAATTGTTCTTTTGATAATAGCGAACACCTAAAACCAAACCAACTGAAAAAAATTATTCGATTTAAAAAAAAAATCATACAAATTTGTTTTAAATGTAAAATAAAAAATAAAATGGTTTTATCTTAAAGTCTAGTACGAACCACAATTTTTATACTCTGTACCGAAGGTACACAGAGTATATTGGGTTTGTGCAAAATGTATGTAACAGCCAGAAGGAAGCATCTCCGACCCCATAAAGTATATATATTCTTGATCAGCATCAACAGCCGAGTCGATATAGCCATGTCCGTCTTGTCTGTCCGTCTGTCCGTATGAACGAAGAGATCTCAGAGATGGTAAGAGATAGAGGTTTGAAGTGTATGGAACATATATTTCTTATACTTGCAGGCAGATCAAGTTTAGTTTTGATTTTGCCACGCCCCCTGCCTCCCCGCAAATTTAAAAAAACGAAATAACTCCCACAATTTTCAAGATAGATAGTTCGAACATTCTAGACATATATTCTACTACTTATTTTGAATCGACCCGCCATACATCATTTTTTCGATCAGATGAACGATATTAGAGCTATATGTAAAGAAAATAAAAAACCAACGCCAACAACAACACCGTTGCCATTGGTAGAACTTACGAGAAAGAGAGAGCGAGAAGGCAATAGCTAACTGGTAATTTCCCAATTGGACCTTGCTATGAGTGGAGCGATATAATTGAGATGGCCTGCGGTCAGAAATCACGCGTGATTCCCGCGTGACTAATATAGATACGTTTTTGTTAATAGGAAATTATATACAAATTTTATAATTTTACGGGTTTGTACTAGGTACTAGCCCCCATACATCGTTTTTCAACCAGATGAACGATGGTTGAAAGAGTTGCCACCCTCAGATTTTGAAAAAACCTCACACTTTAAAGTTATTAGTTTCGTACAAACAGGTACAGAGTATATTACAGTCGGGCTTGACCGACTTTCTTACTTGTTCAATATGTCTTACCTTGAATTAAAAAGGAGATTATATTCTTGGTTTCAAATTTTTCCATCTCAGTCGAATTTTTGAGATTATAATATTGATTTTTTATTCTCTGTTTCGGGGTTTTGATTTAATTACCCGCAACCCCCATCAAAGCTGAATGTGTTTTAATGTTTACATATTATAAACTGGTCTTATTTTGAAAAATTTTTCATAATATCTTTTGAAAAAAAATGTAATTAAAATTTTAAAATTTTATACTATGAAGAGCTTTCAAAAAGATAGAGATGACAAATGATTAAAATAAAAAGAAAATTTGGTTGGCATAATTATTTTGACAAGATTTGAAAATTGATATTCTCGAAAGGAGCTAAAATGCTAAAGAGTTATTGCTTATAAATGCATTTTTCACGCTGAATCGAACGGTTTCAGAGATCCTATCTTTAATGGTTTAGTTGCAAATTGAAAAAAAAGCTAAAAATGGCTACTGGCCATTTTCCCCACGGCCTACGTCATAGAATTTCTATTTATACATCTTTTTTATAGGCTTTATACTCTGAGTATAAGGTTCTCGAAACCTGATTTTCCCACAAATAGAGTAAATTTCGATTTGAAAAAATCCCTAGCGTCTAGTGAAATTAAAAAAATGGGCGGGATCGCCCCAATATTCAATTAATTTATTTACGTGCGTTTTTCTAGTTACGTGTTTTTCTTAATAAACAAGTCGATAAACAGAATTTTCAAACTTTTTTATTAATTATAAACAGCATTGTGCAGATCGATTACGAACATAACTTATAAAATGATTTATGTATTAACTGGATTATGCAGGTACGTACTTAGCCAGTAAAAATTCAAAAATACAAAAATAAGCGATATTCTACAACTTAGATGGTTGAATGCCATAAGCCATTTTCGGCATTTTTCGGTTCATCAGCTAAAGCTAAAAACTTGAACCAGATTCTCGCGTGAAAAATGCGTCTAGAACAATAACCTTTAGCTGTTTGAGAGTAAACCAATTTCAAATCTTGTCATATTATGCCAAAGCAATTGTACTTTTATTTTATCCTAGCAGCCCAATGTAACTCTGCTTTTTTGAAAGCTCTCTTCTGTATAGTTTGCCAAAAAAATTTCACATTTTCAGATTTTTTGTTTTTTTTATTATAAAAAAATTTGTGTTGAATGGTTTCATTATATTATATTCGACTCACTGCAAATAATAAAACGTTGGATATTTATGTTTACTTCGTTTTGCGCCAACCCCAAAAATTATCAACAATCTGCTACCCGAACATATTTTAAATCTCTTGCCCATTTCAAATCAATATGCTTACCATCTTTTGGCGAAGGGCGTTTAAAGTTTAAGCACAAAAACAAAAATAGGCATCGAAAACAAACAATAAAGGCGTCCACAACAACGGCAACTTGTTAGTTACACTTAACGAGCCAAAAACCGTATTTAAGTCAAAACAAAACCCGAACCTCTGACCGGGGGAAAAAAATGCCACTAAGTGTAGCGTGGGGAGTAGGGCGGGCGGGCGGAGGCGGACGTTAGCTGGTGTCAAAGTAAATACAATCAATTTGATTGTGCCTGGCCTTTTTTCGACCCTTGAGCCGGGGCCATAGATTGATAATTTAATTCAATTGTTGCTGACATTAAAATTGCCTGCTGGGCCAACACAAAGTGCTAATTTGCCATAATGTGTGCCCCATTTTCTAATGAATGCATGGATTTGGTTGCTAAAGCCAGCGTATGGACACGTATTTGATGGATAACAAGACAATTCATATAGACTAGAAGCGTCCGTTGAAATTATATTTAGGCACGTGTGGCTGTCATACAAAAATCTTATTCGATTGCGTGTACCTTGATGGAATTTTTGATCAGCTGTAACTTGTGCGGGTAGTGAGAAAGGGAGGAAGGAGTTGTAGCATTTTTAGATTTTATTATTTTTTTGTACAGAAATCAGGCTAACAAAAAAGTAAAAAAAAAATAAAAACAAGCAATTATTGAGACCATTATCGAAACGTGAGCTAAAGCACGAATTGATGGCATTTTAAATTGTAAATTGAAAAAATTCTACCAAAATGTCAGAAAGTCGTACAACAGTGCAATGCAATTGTTTAGGCTTGAAGCAAAGTTCTATAAAAATTTAATTCTTGATCACGGTCCAAAAAAATTAAGTCACTCGCACGTTTTTTCAACGAAAACGACAACGATTTTTTGTGAATCAGGGTTGCAAACCCCTCCAATTGGAATCTACAGATTTTTTCTACGGTTGTGCTTTGGTTTCAAAATCTATTCCTGGCTTTTTGAAAACCAGGTTAAAAAGATCGGTTAAAAAACACGGAAGTTATGGCAAGAATATGCTTTTGCAGAGGGGCCAGCGTCTTGCTAGCGTGTGTAAGTATATGTATTCGTATGACAACACACAAAATCAAATGTACAAGGTATTTTGCAGTTGGGGCACTCGACTGCAGCGCTCTTACTTGTTTTTGTATGTTTTATGTATCTAAGCACTTTATATTTGTATGTTAGTACGTAAATTGGTGCGAAAAGCGCAGTTATGAAAATTTAAGGCTCATACACTGAGCGAAAAAAGACTTAATAAAATTTAGTTTAATCGAACTCGAAATAAAGTTATTGAAATAAGTACACCCAGAAAATTATATTTATAAAAAAGTTTGTAATTGCCCAAAAATTTAGAAAATCACCCTAAATTAAGCTTATTACTAATTGAAACTTATTTTCTAAAACTAAATCGATCCATTTTCTTACATTTAGGAACTTTTAGGTAGTAAAATGTGAAACAAAAGTTTCTTTAATAAAAAGACATTTGCCTTCTATATATTAAGGTGCATTATTTCTAAAAACTACAAAATAAATTTCCCATATTTATAACATGCTATAGATGAAAATAGAAAAATCCTTTCGGAATTATAAGTTCAATCCTTTCTAAAATCAAGAAATTTAATGTCTTACGTTTATGCCATTCTATACATAAAAATAAGAAATACCTTTAAGAATTATGAGGTCAGACCTTTCGAAAATCAGGAAATTAAGTGTCTTACCTTCATGGAATGCTATACATAAATATAAGAAAATCATTTTATAATTGAAAGGTCAGTCTTTTCTAAAAGCACGCTACATATAAAAATCAAAATCACTTTCCCATTTATGGGGTCAGCCTTGTCTAAAAACCAGAAAGTTTCTTTTAAAAATCAAGAAAATATTTAAAAATAGAAAAGGCAATAAATCAAATTCACCTTAAAATTTAGAAAAGAAAGTCATTTTTTCTAAATTTTAGAAAAGTATTTTCTAAAAAAATAATTTTTAAGGTTTTTTACATTTCAGAAAACATATTCTAAATTATAGAAATGTTTTCTAAATTTTATGGAGATTTTCTAAAATATAGAAAAAAAATGTTCTGAGTGTACATTCTATTTCAAGTCAGTACAAAAAACTAACTTTAAATACCTTTAATAAAACTAAGTTTAAATTAAGGTCTCTTTTTCTTAAAAAGAGAAGGAAAATACTGAAAATGAGTGCAAATCAAGCAGCTTGAACGGTAACGGAATTTTTGGAATATTTTCGATCTATTGTTTCCGTTTCAAAATTTTGGATTTTTCGATCTGTTTACTATCAGCCTCTTATTTCTTACTATTAGGACAAGAAACCAGAAAATCAAGGCTGAGAAATTTAAACATTATTACAAAATTATGTATTTGGATTATAAAGCTGATTATTATGCCAAAGCATTCATTTGAGAAATCCCAACTGACCAGATAACAACCATTTAGATAAATCTACTGCCTGCTTAAAGGTAAACAAAAAAAAAAAAAAAACCAAGCCAAACGAAAGGATTCAATTTGCATGTGCCACGTTAACCATAAATTTAGAGACAGTGTTTTGGTATTATTATTTTTTTTGTTGTTTTCCTTTTCTGATATTCCTTGGGCGTCCCAAGGACTAAACACGTTCACAATTTGCATTTGGCCGCGGCGTTGGCACTAACACTGCATGGGCCTGCTTCGATTGTTATCCTTGTTTCCTTTTTTTTTTTTTTTTTGCTGTCGCCCCCATTGACAGGCGTGTGGCTGGAACGGAAGCTGTGCCTTCTATGCCGGCAACATTTGTTGATATGTCGCCTTGTTTCGCTCCGCACTCCGCCCATTGGGTTTGGCTCTTGTGTTATCGTCCAGACATGCTCGGCATAGGATTTTTTCGCGTCTCAACTTGTCCGCTCGTGTGCGCTTTTTCTGAATGCCTTTGTGTGTCAAAATGGCTTTATCGTTCCAATGACAACAGTTGCAGATCCGGTTGCCAGTTTCCCTGACTTATGGCTGCGGCTTTGGTGTGGTGCGGGGGAGGGGCACAAAGCCGCACTCAAGTGGCTCCCAGCTTAGCTAATGATTCTAAATGGCAAGTTATTGAAATCATTTAAATGCCAAAATAAAACCAAAACCTATAGCCACAAATCCGGGGTACTTTAAGTAGAAGCGCAGTGTAGATTGTTTGGATCTAGTAACAATCTGCCTGCCAACTGGGACATACAGTGGTTGAAAGTGATAAATAAAGGATGAAAAACTAAAAGAGAAGAAAGAGAGAGAGAAAAAGGTATTCAAACTGGTTCATATAACTAACCTAAATAACCAGTGAATCCTCATAATTTTCTGTGGTCCCCCCAAAAGTAGATTATAAAATTTCCGATTGATTTCCGTTTCGAGTAAAATTAAATTAGCTTTGCTTACAAATCATTCAATTTGCTCATATTACATATAATTTCAGCCATGGTGCCTCGTGATCACAGACACCACTTCCATGTACACAAGCTGAAAGCTAAAGCAGCGCTATCGCATCAGTTGTCACACTTTGCTAGGCCAGACATGTCGCCACTGCGACTGAGTCTGACTTTAGCCTGCCCACTGCACTATAGGAAATTTGTACATTTTTCTGACAAAAATTAATATCCAACGATTTTGGGTTTATTTTATGGTTTAATCATCTACCTAGTAGTCAGTTGTCCTGCTAAAATAAAAAAATCAGATTCAAAACTTAGGCGAAAGTGTATCAATCCGACGTTTTGAAAAAGGTTCTGAAGCCTCTCAACACGACATTATTTTCTTAAAAGCCGTGGACCCTTCAACAAGACTCCGCTCCAGCTCACTAGGCAAAAGGGACTCAATCATGGCTAACAATCCATGTATCGAACTTTATTTCTACGGAGGATTGCTGAGTAGTGTACTAGCAGTGTTCTGAGCAAGTTGTTCTACGATTTGAACCCATGGAGTCTCCGAATAAAAAGAAGAAAAAAGTTTTGAAAAATATTTATTTGTGTTCATTTTATGACCAAAAAAAGTAAGCAAATGCTATGTAAACAAGAAGTAAACTATAAGATGTAGATAAGATTAAGTCATGTAGAATAAGTTGTATTGCATGTAGAATTGAAAAGAGTTTGACTGGATTTACACGATGAAGCAAACTGCATAAAGTTTTGGCAAAAGCTTTTGCTTGTAGGAAAGAAGCGAAGTGGGGCAAGCCACCCCACCACACCTCTTTCCTACAAACAAAAGCTTTTTGAGAAACTTCATGAAGTTTGCTTCATCGTGTAAATGCGGTCTTTATCAATAATTATTTAGGTAAACAGAAAAAAAAATGCCGGGATATTTTTAAGCCTAAAAAGCGAGATTGAATTTTTAAGCCCGATTAGGATTGATAATCCGTGATTGATCCTTATTTGGCTTGTTTTTGATCCGATTCGGACTTAAATGTCGAGTGAGACAGCGAATAAGCTGAGAGCAAGAGCAAATTCACTCTCTTGGCTTCTCTCCTTTGTCGTCTTGACTAAGCGCTCTTGTATGTCATTGGGCGCCTAGTCTAGCAAGCGCGCTGCGGTCGAGTGCGTTGAGACGCAGACGTTCTTGTTCTTCAGTCCCGAGGTCCCGAGTTCGATTCCCAAACAAGGCAAGTTAAAAGTAAGTTCTTATTAATTTATATATGTTTCTTCTTCAGATTAAAGAAGACTTAAGTGAATCCAAATATGGCAATTATTAAAAAATAATTGAAAAGTTATAAAAAAAAAAAATAAATCTCTCGGGCGTTCTAATTTTTTTGAACTTTTATCGGGCGCCAAGCCCGTTTAAGCCATTCCGAGATCAACCCATTATTGAGCCCGTTTGGTGTTGAGTTGAGCCCGAATGGCACAGTTTTTTTTTTCTGTGTAGGTAAATCAAGCATATGAGAATTGTTGTTTGTTTTTGTGTTTAAAGAAATTTAATTTATGTATTCAGTAGATTTATTTTAAAAGAAGGAAAGGCAGAACCTAATTCTGAGTTGACTGCAACCTTCAATAGGCATTATATTTAATGTACAGTATGTCAATAAAGTGTTTTGACATAGGAAAAATTCACATTTTTCAAAGTTTTTTGTTTAAAAAAATGGTTTCTCCAATTGTTTAAAACTGTTTTAAATTTTATTCAGATTCTTTATGGTTTTTAAAGCTCGTATAAAAAAAAGAAGTTACAAAATTGACTTAGATATACTATTTAAAAGAATAAAAAACCAAAAACTTAAAATTTTTAAATTGTGAAAAAAGTGTTTTGACAAAATTTTAAAATTGAAAACTCTCATGTAAGAGTTTTTGAAATCTAGGTGGGTATTAAGAACATGTATATTGCAAAATGTATGTTGCTTAAACGTGGCCTTAAAGTTGGCAAGATACATTTTCTTAATATTCACCCAGATTTAAAAAACATGAATATGAGAAAACGGCCTTAAGCCACATTATTATTTAACGAGGCAAAGGTGTGCAAAGTAAAAAAATTTTTTCTTGTAATCGATAAATTGGCCTTTGACATTTACGTTTTAAAGATAACTTCATGTTAATTTTGTTCGCGACTCCGTTTCAAATGGTCCATTCGGAAGGTCCAATTTTGCTGAACAGAATTTTTTGATAAATCCGCGGATTTTCATGAAGCTGTTCTAAGGCCCATTCACCAAAAATTGGACGTGGTGGTAAGTCATTCGGCTTTAATTCTTGCAGAAGTTAAATTTTATATTTATATTCTTCCATGTGGTTGGAAACGGCGATGAATTGACATTTCACTTTTCACAGAGCACGAATTTTGAATCTAAAATATGAATATGAATATGAATGAATTTAAATCTTAAATATTTGCAATCGTTGCTTGTTTGTTAGTCTTTTCATGATGAAATGGCAGAGTATACTGAAAACTTTTCACTTTGACGATGCGTTGAAAGCCAACCTGAAAAACTTAACTTTTTAAAAATCACGCTTTATAAGCTGAAATTGTAGAGCATTCGAGAAAAGGGATGTTCTTTCCACTTCTCCAATATGTTGACGGAAATACAATCAAAATATATAATTATATATCATATCAAATTTTTAAATTTTTAACTTTCTTGTTAGATTAATGATAAAGCTTAAGAGTATGCGTCGAAAGAATCGTAGAACTGTAGATAATGCTTCAAAGGGAATATTTCAAAAGTACCTTCACTTCCACCTAGGTACTGACAAATCCAGTTACCTTTATCCTTACCTAGGTATGGTCTTTAGCATTTACCTTGTACCTTACCTAGGTAAAATATTGAGTATCAATCACTGGTCTCAGCAGATGTTTGATTTTTTTCCATTTAGTTTAAAACTTAACTTTCTTCCTTAGTCTTTGCTTATCTTTTGCAAATATAATACAAAATAAATAAGTTAAAGCTGGACTTCGCATATTTTCAGTTTGAATTTAATCTTAGTGGGCAGCAGATGTATTTATGAACTGATGAACATTTTTTATTAAAATAACTTTCAGGCAGTAAAATGAAAATATTTCCCATAGTGCATTGACGTAGAGCGAACTTCTACTTCAGACTTCCACCAGAACTGACTGAGGCCCGTAGCATTTTGGTTTTGCTATATGCAAATTTTAATTTTATACATAGACACATAAAAATAAATTGTTTTTACTCCACACTGGCAACACTTGCCAGCATATGCAGTAGTCCACGAATATGCATGTGTGTGTGTCTACTTGTCATGCAGGCTTTGTCTTCGCTCTGTTCGTTTTTTTTTTTTTTTTTTTGGATTTTCAGAGTTTTAGCCTGACGTTTATCGTCTTATTGCAAAAATTACTGCCTTCAACTCGCTCTCGCTCAACTCTAGCATGTCATGCAGCATATTGATTTTCTATTTTTTCAGATTATGACAAAAATGTTTTATCACTGATTTTATTTCATTTTTGTTTTTATTGATTTTGTATGGGCTCAAATGTTGTTATAACATTGACAAATATGCAAACTGTGCAACAAATAGAAAATAATAACAATTACGGAGTGGAAATTGGAATTTGTACAAATATGTGGTAATCCGGTGCAGATTAGTTACGAGTTTAAAGTGATGGCAATAGAAATCTGGTGACCGAATTTGTGACAATTTGTATACGATTTGTTATTTTTGGGAATTTTTAAATAAAGTCATTTAAGGCCAGGAATAAAATAGATTTTAAAATAAATAAATTGTATTTTTAAAGGTTAATTTAACAGAATAATAATAATAATAATTTGACCTGAGTCTAAGTTCAAGTTTTAAAATTGCAAAAAGGCTACTTCCATTTTTAATATTAACATAATGAACCCCCTATTTAATAGGTAAAATATATTTACTCGCCATTTTAGGAAATCTCAAATCAAAATATATCTTAGAAAAAATTGCAACTTTGTTAAATTTCTTTCAGCATATCTAAACCTCAAGCCACTCATAAAATTGCAAACAAACAAAAATAAAACAAATCCTCTAATTTGACAGCAACTTTAAAAGGCCAAAGTTTCGTTGCGCTTCGATTTGAAATCGCCTGGGGGCCCCAGTTTTTTTTTTTTGTTATGATTATTTTTTTTTCTTTCTTTGACTGGCATAACAAATCAATTTCGTATAAGTCTCAGACCTCTGTCACCAATAAGCTTTTGCACAAGGAAATACAACTTTATTTTTTGTTTGTACAAACTATAACAAGGCGCTTAATATATATATATACATATATAAAAGGAAATTTTTCAAAATTGCAAAGCATAGAAAATTGAAAAGTGCTTTGGGGCTCAATTCCCCAACAAACTGAAACAAACCAAAAAAAATATAAAAAAAGTAATAAAACTTCTTGAAAAGCTACTCTAACAAGCCAAAGGTTTGGTGTCTCTCTCTTGAACTTGAAATCGAAATTGGTTGAAAGTTGTGAGTCGAAATCAAAGCAAAAAACTTGAGATATTTGCCTAATGTCGCCGCCAACATTGTCAACTGGCAACTCGTTGCTAACAAGCAGAAAATGGCAGGCAACTAACACATACATTTGGTCCTGGTACTAACTTCAGCTCGTAAAACTACCCGAACATGGATAACTTTTAACAAACGCCCAGCCTAACAAGCGGTTGGGGGGAAAAGGGGAAGGCTAGCACAGGCAATTTGATTTTTACGAGCCAGGCTAACGAGTTTCAGTTGCAGCTTGCTGCAGGGAAACTAAGAACAAATAAATACAACGTGGCGTATGAGCGATATGAGCTAAAGAGGCAATCAACGTTGCACCACGTACACCAAGGCATTACTTGCGTTACATGGCACAAAATGCCAAATCGTGATGAGTATTGAAACATTTTAATGCATGAAATGACATTTGAAGGGGGCGTTTGGAAAGTGCGTTGAAACGACGAGTTCAGCCATTAGAATTGATTACATATTTAGTATATGCAAAGCCTTGAGATCTCAGAATCATATTCAATTCAATTCTTAAATCAGGGTATGTCTAGGATAGAGGTGGAAATTATCTTATTAACACCATCAATAGTAACAATAGTTTTTTAAAAACCATCAATAGTGTGCTAGATTTCGATAGTATGTTAATTAAACGCTCATGTTTAAAAAAGCCAAAAATTTTTATAGTTTTTTTAAAAAAAAAACAAAAAATTGTTTCCGTCACACTTTGGTTTTATCTTTGGCATTAATATTGGGTTGAGGGTTCCGATTATTTATAGAAACTCTGATGATAGCATTTAAGTAATTCTGGAAGCCCTATTATTTTAAACTGGGAACTTCACTATTTTTATTTTAATACACTTGAAAAGTGTATATTAATTTTGCCCAGAAGTTTGTAACGCATAGAAATATTCATTTCCGACCACATTAACTATATATATTCTTGATCAGGACGACGAGCCGAGTTCATTTCCGCTTGTCCGTCCGTCCGTCTGTCTGTCCGTCTTCTGTCTGTCTGTCCGTCTGTCTGTCTGTCCGTCTGTCTGTCTGTTTCTACGCAAACTAGTCCCTCAGTTTTAAAGCTATCGAGCTGAAATTTTGCACAGAGTCTTCTTTTTACTGCACGCAACTAATATGTCGGAACCGGCCGGATCGGATGACTATATCATATAGCTGCCATAGAAACGATCGGTCTAAGAACTAGTTCTAGTTAGAAAAACTTTTTTGTTTTCCATCGTAGCGTCACTAATCTTGGTATATGTTAGTTTTATATGCTTCCACATAATTCTGGAAAAATGTATCAAAATCGGATCACTATAGCATATAGCTGCCATAGGAACGATCGGTCGAAAAATAAGTCTTTGTGAGAAAAACTTTTTTTGATTTCCATCGAAGCGTCTCGAATCGTAGTATATATTTGTTTTATATGTTTCCACACAATTCTGAAAAAATTTATCAAAATCGGTTGACTATAGCATATAGCTGCCATATAAACGGTCGGTCAAAAAACTACTTATAGTGAGAAAATCTTTTATGTTTCTTATCGTAGCGTCTCCAATCGTAGTATATATTTGTTTTATATGTTTCCACACAAGTCTGAACAATTTTATCAAAATCGGATGACTATAGCATATAGCTGCCATAGGACCGATCGGTCGGAAAACGTGTTTTACTAAGAAAATTTTTTTATGGTATCATATTTTTATTATCAATGATTTAATAATTTTAAATATCTGATATCTATATCCTATATATATTTTACCGGTTAAATCAGTTGAAGTAAAGTTTTTCAAGTGTATTAAAACTTCGGCACAGTCGAAGTTAGCTTTGCCTTCTCGTTTTTTGTTGTTGTTGTTTGGACGTCAAGGGTCTCCAAGCCGAAGCTTGTTACGCGCAAACCCCAGGTAAAATAGGTAAAATAAAACACTAAATAAAGGCAAACTTCGTGATATATAGGTTAAAAAAGAGGTCTTGATACCAGGAAGAGATTCTTCTAAGCTAATTACTCGGTAGAGCTTATTGTAATCAGCACAAAGAACACGAATAGGCTCATGCATGCAAAGCATAGTTTGACAACGTTTTAATGATTAGGGGATAAAGTTCCGAGTCAGTTTAAAAGGAACACAACTCTGATCAGTTTAGATTTGGAAAATAACGTTTTTAAGCTTGCAAAAAAACTGTCTAAAACTATCGATAGTGCAGGGTTACTATCGATGGCGACTCGATAGTGCCCAACCATCGATAGTGCCGATAGTGCCATCGATAGTTCTCCACCTCTAATTTCTATAAGGATTGTACTAACAAAATCCTATAAATTCTGAATAATAATTCATTATTATTTGCCATTCATTTTCGGATTTTATAGACATTTGAGCGAGTCTGCCCGATGTCGCATGCCATACAAAATCCTCTTATATTTCACTGCAAAACTTCAGCTATAAAAAGCTCAGCGGATGGTACAGGCTCTTTTAAGAAAAAATTTACTAAATAAATGATTAGTGAACAGCTGAAGTCCTTTAGTGTCGCCTAGTTGACAACTTCTCTGAGACCTTCACCAAAATGTTTTTTGGTGTGATGTTTGTTTTTGCAGACCCACACGAGATCTTGTTGCTGCGCAATTGTCTTGGTTGGTAACTTCACGTCGGGGTCACCAAAATGTTTGTGATAGTACCTAAACTGCCTGTTATTGACTTTGGCAATAAATGTTGGAAGCTGGGATTCACACAGTACATAAAGTGTCTGCAAGAGGTTGTCGTAACTAGAACTTGAACCAGTTGGACAGCGGAAAGGGTATCCATCGTAGCGCACTATTGAGGATCTCAAGACACAGCGACATATTCTCTGCTGAGTAAAATGCTTAAAATGGTGTAAATTAGTCGTTTATCCGTAGTTAACGAACGTTAGCCTGTTTGACGCCTGTTTATGACCGGGGAAAAAGGGTATCAATAAGTCTGTTTTTAAAGAATTAGTCCGTATTTACACGATGAAGTTTGCTTCATGAAGCTATCTTCGATGTCGTTTTGAAGCATCTTCAAAACTGCATGCGCATTTACATGAAGAAGTTTGCTTCATGAAGTTCGGTTTCAATTCGCCTGAGAACACTAGCTATCGATAAGCAAATAACCCACAAATCAACCCTGCATTAGTTCAATCGGAATAAAGCAAAGAAAAATTATCGAAAAGCTTCACGCCACGGTAGGCCATGAAGCTTTGCCAGCTGCGGCTGCCCCTCTTCACCTCTTCCCCACAAACAAAAACTTTATGAAGAACTTCATGAAGGAAACTTCATCATGTAAATCCCGTCTAAAGGCTAGTATCCACCACTGCGGAAAAATTCCTGTCTGAATTTGCTATTTTTATGTGGAACCAACAAAAGTGTGACCAGAAACGGTAAAAAACCAAAAAGGTAAAAAAGCCTTAAGAAAGGTCCTTGTTATTTAAGGCGCTTTAATTTAAATAAATTAAAATTATAACGAAATCTGAAATTGATCTGGTTTTGGCCAAACACAAAAACGACGAAGCCCAAAATTACCGGATTACCCTAATATTTTCAAATAATACTAAGAACTTTTGTCAACTGTAAACCAAGTATCTTGGAAAGATTCTGGTGTGCAATAAAATTTCAAATTATTTTATATAAGATAACGATATGAACATTCTCCATTGTTTGCTCTCCAGCGTTGCATTCATTTTTATTGTTTTCGCCCATCACGTCAAAACTTGTACAAAATATATTCCTATGTGCTGTGTGTCAGAATTTTACAGCATTCCACACACGCAAACGATAGGCCAACTATCGATAACAAACTGGATTTCGTACATTTTATAAAATTTTTGGCACAGTTTTTATATATGAAGCAGAATTTTTTTAGATGCATAAATTCTCTCTAAAAAGGTCTAAATAAAGTTATTTTTATGGAAAGACAAGAGCTTAAGCGGAAGTTGATTTTCCAAAATCAATTTTCTCAAAGGCCAAATATGGGTGTCTTAAGAAAGCGTCGTAAAACTTGTCGATGAAATTAACCAAACCAAATAAAATAAAATAAAATAAAAATAAAATAAAATAAAATAAAATAAAATAAAATAAAATAAAATAAAATAAAATAAAATAAAATAAAATAAAATAAAATAAAATAAAATAAAATAAAAAAATAAAATAAAATAAAATAAAATAAAATAAAATAAAATAAAATAAAATAAAATAAAATAAAATAAAATAAAATAAAATAAAATAAAAATAAAATAAAATAAAATAAAATAAAATAAAATATATAAAATATTAAAAAAAAATATATTTTGAAAAGTTCTTAAAATAAAATTTAAATAAATTTTTTTTGATATTTTTTCTGCATAAATTAATTTCTATTTTTAAGATCAAATATTTTTTGACAATGTTATTAACTAATCCGAGCTTAAATAACATTTAAGGCTGTTATACACACTGAGAAAAATATCATGAAAAATAAAATTTGCTTTGAACCAGGGCTGCAAGCCGGTTTTCAACCGAACCGGTTCGAACCCGGAATTCCGAATTTTCTTTTACTGTGAACCTAACCTCTTTTGAAAAAATAGCTGAACCTGAACCTGTTCCGAACCAAAACTTTCGGTACGCTTCAAAAAAAAAGTTTCAAGTCTTAGTTAAACGGGCATTTTATTAATAAAAAACATAGTATAGATCAAAAATTTCTCAAAGACATAATAGTTACAAATTTAAATTTGTCTTATGCTCGAGTTAAGAAAAATTCTAAAAATCTGTAATTTTTGTTTTATATATTTTTTACAATTTAATTACTCTTTGATTTAATTTGGAAAAACTTCGGTCGATCGAAGGTTCGAACCAAAACATTATCACAATGACCTTGAACCTTAACCAAACCATTGATAAATTTTGGTTTGAACCCAAAGAACCGGACCTCCGGCTAAAAATTATATGGGTTTCCAGCCAGGTTTCAAACTTAGGGTAGAATTTTCAAAAAAACTTTCAGCACTAATGAAAACTACTGTGAAAATGTCAGTTTGCTAAATCTGACAATTTAGGCAGTGCGTTGATGATGCAAGTAAAATTAGTCAGTCAGTTTATTTAAATAATAATTATTAACTCAAAAGTTGCATTATGGTTCCTTTAACAAATTTAGCTAAATAATTTTTCCTGCCCGCCGGCCAAAATAGAATGCAAATTTTCATTTCAAATTTTGTTTAGCAATGCAAATGAAAAGCGTTTGCTATCGCCCGCATGCAAATAATTGCATCAAAGTTTGCCAGGACATGACCTGCTGACACCACTCACACCTCCACGCCCTTCTCCTGCTGCTGCTGCTGGTGCTGCTGGGGCTTTTGCCTCGCCTGCCATATTTAGGAAGTGGAAGTGACACCAACTGCATTGCGGCCTGAGAGCATCAAAAAGTATTTTGTTCGAGGACTTCTTACAGTTGTTGTTGTTTTTGTTGTTTTTTTGTATGTCAACAACAAACAATAGACCAAAGTGTTGGCCTGTCTGAGGCAGTTACTTGGCTGGCGGCCAACAAAAAATTCAAATATTTTTCCCCCCCACCCAAAATGACGTCAATTGGCAAGTTAGGAACGAAATAAAAGATGCCCCAACTATGCACATTAATTATACAAAATACTTTCAGTTATTTTGTTGTTAATCATCTAAAAGTCAAAGGAAGTTGGAAAATACGGAAAGTCTTAAACTTGTGGCAAGGATTTTCTAATTTATGCGCCTAATTGACTCAAAGTAAAATTTGCCGCTTGTTTGACATATTTAGGGAAGGTTGCCTTTGCCTCTCACCATCCCCTTGTCATGTAAATGTCAAATTTTGGGGTAGAGTGGGGAGTAAACTTTCACTTTTTCAAAAACATTTTGCTAACATTGAAAGAGACAAGCTACTAATTTATGTAAATTGTTTTGTTTGACAAATTAAATGTGCATAAAATACAACAAAATAAAAATAGCAACAACTAATGACTGGCACGTGTTCGAGTCGTTTTTTGAAGGGATACTTTGAAGGATACTTGCAGCTTGCACTTTTTATAGACCATAAAAAATGTCAGCTAAATTAGTTATAAATCAGCAACTTGAAATGCACAAGACAGGATCAGCCCCCTTTGGCCCGCACAACTTTGTGTGCTAAAATGAAGCCATAAATTATACGAACTAATAATTATATGCCATCAAATTGTTGTAAGCAAAGTCAAGCCAAAGCCAAAGCCAAGCCAAAAAAGGCCAGGAAGGCAACCAGCGAGTTTAACGGCCAACATAAATTATAGACATTTAAAAAGGGGCAAACGCGAAACGCAAAACGAGCAGCTAGAAGCAGGCCATGCCGCGTAGAATATGCGATTTTTATCACAGTTTATGCACTGCACACAAAGTCAACATAATAAGGCCAGCACTCGCCCGGAAGGGCCCCCCGAGCTAAACAAAAAACAAATAAATAAACTATAATGTCTATAAATTTCAATACTTTAAATTTTATTATTTTTTATTTTTTTTTTTATTATTTTTAAAATTTTTTTATTTATTCCTTTCATATTTCATTTACTTAAATGGATTTATTTTATATAGTCTGTTATTTTTTTTTTAATTTTTTTTGTACTCATATTTTTTCCTAAGCGAGAAAGTGAAGAGTTTTCGTCCCATTTGTATTCTCTAGCTAACAACTCCAAAGTCTTAATAGCACAAAAACCATCTCTAATAGATGGTTTCTGAGGATAATCAGACTCATCCTCACTACTGCTCTCATTTTCTTGAATGCTGTCGTCTAATATGCAGCGCACAATTTCGTCAGCAGTCATGACGCCATAACAATCAAGATTTGCATCCACGTTGACATAGTCCTTCCAATTGGAGTTTGATTCAAAAACTTCGGATAGTCCCGTTTCAGTTGCTTCTTCAACTAAATCGTTCTCAAGCTCAGCACAGTCGACAAATCCTGCCTTAAATGGTGAATACAAATTAACAAAAGCGATGTTTCAGATTCAAACAACGTTTACTTACTTTTTTAAAACAATTATAAATTGTTGTAGGCTTAACCGATTTCCAGGCGTAGTCTACGTAGAAGACAGCATCCAAAAGTGAAAGCTTTTTTAGAAAGTCGACAGTAGTTTCACTGCGTTCTAAAGCTCCCAATTGTTTTTTGACCAAGATTCGTCTATATTCCACTTTGAATGAGTGAATAATTCCTTGATCTAAAGGCTGCAGCACAGCAGTTGTGTTAGGAGGCATAAATTCAATTTTTATGTTCTTGATAGCTTGGATGTCTTTATGACAAGCCGCGTTATCGACAAACAAAACAATCTTCCGATTTTTATTTATCATTTCCTGATCCAGTTTTACAATGATTTTTTCCCAAATGTCTCCGGTCATCCATGCTTTTTGGTTAGCATAATATGTGAATGGGAGGTGTGCGTTTTTAAAACAACGTGGAGTTTTTGCTTTGCCTATGGCTATGACTTTTTTGTAGGAGCCAGTTAAATTGCAAATAAAGAGCAAGGTCAAGCGCGTTTTTTGATTTTTTTGACCCTTGGGTTGCTCACCCGGTAGATAAAATGTCCAATTTGGCATTGCTTTATAATAAAGCCCAGTTTCATCAGCGTTAAAAATATTTTCAATGTCGTAATCTTTCAGTATACCAGGCAATATGTTGTGAACATAATCATTTGCTCCTCTAGCATCACTCTCTGCAGATTCTCCGTGCAGTTTGCCAAACTTTATGTTATGGCGCTTACGCCAGCGCCACAGCCAGTTGCCATCTGGTTCAAATTCGGTATTGAACTTTAGGCAGAATTCCTTGGCTTTGCCAAGAATAACATGTCGATCCAATATCGCATTGGTTGACCGCTGCTGCTTAAACCATTGGAGTAAAGCCTCCTCTACATCAGCATGCTCTCCTTTTCTCTGCCGCTTTCGTTGTGAGCCAGCGGTAATAGCTGCATGTCTAAGTTCGTCTTCTTTTTGTATAATTCGGTCAATTGTCGACCTGTCACATTTGTATTTAACACAGAGATCCTTTTTGCTTGCCTTATTTTTAACTGCATCAATAATGTCCAACTTCTGCTTAATAGTTAAAGAAGCGTTATATTTTGCTTTCCGCATTTTTACTCTTGCTTGTTTTAAGTTGTTGTTTTGATTGTGAACGGACTGCGCACTTGAAAGAGACATTTACAATAATCTCGTAATCGATAACGATAGGACGCCTTCAATTTGCAATTCACATTGCCAATGGTCACATTATCGATATCGAGTCTTCAATTTGCAATTCCAACATATGAACCAGTGAAGTTAAGAACTAGAGATGGCGCGCATTTAAATTAATTTTTTTCATACTAAATCAAAAATGGTTTCCGGAAAAACTTTGCAATAATCTTAAAAATGCAATTAAGTGCAATGCAATTATATTAATAATTTTAGAACGAAACCAATTTTTTATAAGAATGACAGAGATTTTGGGGCAATTATCTTGAATGTGCAATTAAGTGTAGGTGCAATTATCCAAATTATACTGTACACGCCTTTTGGAGAGCAAAAGTTCGAGGTAAAGTCCGCAAAATTTGGACCGATTGAGATTGGGTTAAGCGGCCCTCAACTGGCAGACGTCTAAGGTCGTAAGTACTACGTGTATACTTCATGACAAATGCCCACTTGCCTGCCTCCGCTTGCCGGTCGTAAAGTAACACAGTGACTACAACAAAAAATGAAACGAGCGTTTAAATTTTGTAATTTAAATGCAAATTGACAGGCAAATGACAAACATTGCAATTAACGTGGGACTAGCGGGCGTATACGCAATGTGGCCACAGAAACAGAAACAGACAAAATCCATGAACATGGACCTGCCTAGAGAGAACAGAACATAATTTAGGCCTCTTGCTACGTGGAGTTCTGGAAATTGCAAAAAAAAAGAGAAGGCTAAAGCTAACTTCGACTGTGCCGAAGTTTTAATACACTTGAAAACTTTACTCCAACTGATTTAACTGGAAAATATATATAGGATATAGATATAAGATATTTAAAATTTTAAATCATTAATAATTAAAATTTGATACCATAAAAAAACTTTTTCTTAGTAAAACACATTTTTCCGACCGATCGTTCCTATGGCAGCTATATGCTATAGTCTTCCGATTTTGATAATTTTTTTCGAAATTATGTGAAAGCATATAAAACTAATATATACCAAGATTGGGGACGCTACGATAAAAACAAAAGATTTTTCTCACTAGAAGTGTTTTTTGACCGTCCGTTTATATGGCAGCTATATGCTATAGTCATCCGATTTTGATAATTTTTTTCAGAATTATGTGGAAACATATAAAACAAATATATACTACGATTGGAGACGCTACGATGGAAATCAAAAAAGTTTTTCTCACAAAGACTTATTTTTCGACCGATCGTTCCTATGGCAGCTATATGCTATAGTGATCCGATATTGATACATTTTTCCAGAATTATGTGAAAGCATATAAAACAAACATATACCAAGATTAGTGACGCTACGATGGAAAACAAAAAAGTTTTTCTAACTAGAACTTGTTCTTAGACCGATCGTTCCTATGGCAGCTATATGATATAGTTATCCGATCCGGCCGGTTCCGACATATTAGTTGCGTGCAGTAAAAAGAAGACTCTATGCAAAATTTCAGCTCGATAGCTTTAAAACTGAGAGACTAGTTCGCGTAGAAACAGACGGACAGACGGACAGACAGACGGACGGACGGACAAGCGGAAATGAACTCAGCTCGTCGTCCTGATTATAAATATGTTTATGGGGTCGAAATGAATATTTCTATGCGTTACAAACTTGGCCAATTTTATAAACTTTTCAAGTGTATAAAAAGAGGAAGAAAAATCAAAAAAAAATATGCAAAGCTCCAAGTTGGTTTCTTTGCATTTGTCAATTCCATTTTTGGACAGACTTTCTTATCAAGTTGAAACACAGTCGAATATAATCTTAATCCAACAGTTGTGTGCAAACTTTATGCTATTTATTCTATTGATCAAAGTGTATGGGTTCGCTGTGCTTAACTTCGTTTAAGGGATTACATGGGCTTTTAAATGACAAAAATTAGTGAAATTAGTGTCAAGATACTAAAAACCAAGCAACTTTTTATACCCTTGCAGAGGGTATATTAAAATTGTCACGATGTTTGTAACGCATAGAAGGAAGCATCTCCGACCCCATAAACTATATATATTCTTGATCAGCATGACGAGCTGAGTCTATATAGCCATGTCCGTCTGTCCGTCTGTCCGTCCGTCTGTTTCTATGCTATCTCCTCCCTCAGTTTTGAAGCTATCTTGACCAAACTTTGCAAAAAGTCTTAAAATACACATAGGCTGCACATTTGTCGGAATCGGCCGGATCGGATGACTATATCATATAGCTGCCATAGGAACGATCGGTCCATAAACTAGTTCTAGTGAGAAAAACTTTTTTGTTTTCCATCGAAGCGTCACCAATCTTGGTATATATTAGTTTTATACCCCTTCACACAATTCTGAAAAAATTTATCAAAATCGGATGACTATAGCATATAGCTGCCATATAAACGGTCAGTAAAAAAACTAGTTCTAGTGAGAAAAACTTTTTTGTTTTCTATCGTAGCGTCACCAATCTTGGTTTATATTAGTTTTATATGCTTTTACACAATTCCAAAAAAATTTATTAAAATCGGATGACTATAGCATATAGCTACCATATAAACGGTCAGTCAAAAAACTAGTTCTAGTGAGAAAAACTTTTTTGTTTTCCATCGAAGCGTCACCAATCTTGGTATATATTAGTTTTATACCCCTTCACACAATTCTGGAAAAATTTATCAAAATCGGATGACTATAGCATATAGCTGCCATATAAACGGTCAGTAAAAAAACTAGTTCTAGTGAGAAAAACTTTTTTGTTTTCTATCGTAGCGTCACCAATCTTGGTTTATATTAGTTTTATATGCTTTTACACAATTCCAAAAAAATTTATTAAAATCGGATGACTATAGCATATAGCTACCATATAAACGGTCAGTCAAAAAACTAGTTCTAGTGAGAAAAACTTTTTTGTTATCAATGGTAGCGACTTTCAAAATTTGCAAGGGTATTTAAAACATCGGCGTAGCCGATGTTAGCCTTCTATTTTTTAACTTTAAAAAACAATTACTTATACGACACCATGTTAAAATTTCCAAAACGAAATCTTTAATACACTTCAATCGTTGACATGTTTTGAAATTCCAAAATTCAACTTCTTTTAAATGAAATATGGGAAACGAGTGGACTGTTTTTTAGTCGACTTAGACGGGATTTACACGATGAAGCAAACTTCGTGAAGTTTCTCAAAAAGCTTTTGTTTGTGGGAAAGAGGTGTGGTGAGGTAGCTTTCCCCTCTACACCTCTTTCCTACAAGCAAGAGCTTTTTAGAAAACATCATGAAGTTTGCTTCATCGTGTAAATCCCGACTTTGTCCGCATTTACACGATGAAGTTTCCTTCATGACGTTCTTCATGAAGTTTTTGTTTGTGGGGAAGAGGTGAAGATGGGCAGCCGAAACTGGCAAAGCTTCATGACCTACCCTGGCGTGAAGCTTTTCAATAATTCTCCTTTGCTTTGTTCCGATTGAACTGATGCAGGGTTGATTTGTGGGTTATTTGCTTATCGATAACTCGTGTTCTGAGGCGAATTGAAATCAAACTTCATGAAGCAAACTTCTTTATGTAAATGTGCATGAAGTTTTGAAGATGCTCAAAACAAAATGCACAAAACTTGTTGTTAATGCTGCTAGAAAGTCATACATCTGCTTTAAGTTAACTTATACCTAGAGTATGTTTATTTTAGAAATAGGAGAAAATAAAAAGTGAGCTAATCCGAAGGAGGAAACAATAATGTATTTAAAGTACTTCAAGGATCCGAAACTAATAGAGCATAGTTATTGTGAAACCAATTTTTTGTTTAGATGAGTAATTGGAATATTGACCGTGTTCAGCAGGAGAAATTGCTCCCTGATCACTGGTATATTTCTTGGTAATATACGTAGGCTACTTTTCCTCTTGTGTTTAAAACAAGGCTGGAAACCGGTCCGAAACCGAACCCCTAAGAACCGGTTCGGTTTGGGTTTCTTGAATTGGCCGAACGGAACCATATCTCGAACCTGAACCCGAACCAAACCACATATTCAAAAAAAAAAGTTCGGTTTTTCAGCCGGATAAATTTCTCGATATGTTTATTTAAAATTCAACTTTAAATAACTTTGTGACTGAAAAGAAGGGAAGTTTATAAGAACAATAGAAAGCAATGAACCGATGTCAAATATAAAATCTATCAATAATGTTATAGATTCCTTCAAAAATTGTTCAAGTAAAAAATTTGGAAAGGTCTTTAAAAATATTCTTCTAACTTAGTTGTCGAGCATTTTCAACACTAAATTCTGTTTCTTCGAATCTAAATTTTGTAGAAATGAACAATTTCAGAATGATATAATGCCTACACAGCCGAAAAAAGATATCCGGACTAAAATTCATCCCAATAAATGTCAGTTGATGGTGGATTCCAGATTTTTTGAAACCAAAGTACAATCGGGTTCGACTCGTACTGAAAAATTTTAATCCGAAGTTCGGGACTTGAATTAACTTAAATAAAGCCAGGTCGCTTATATTATATTATACGTAGGTTGCTATATAAATTTCTGGCCTAAAAACGCGAATATTTATGATCAAAAATGGTTTTATTGTTTTTCAAAGTAT
This sequence comes from Lordiphosa mommai, assembly GCA_018904225.1. Lineage (NCBI taxonomy): Eukaryota > Metazoa > Arthropoda > Insecta > Diptera > Drosophilidae > Lordiphosa > Lordiphosa mommai. Next base: position 326,211 of record JAEIFT010000284.1, read on the forward strand.
TCTCCAGCAAGATTTATACACTTTTGCATGCGCTCAATTCAATTGTCGAAGCACTTTTTCCACTCCGATTGAGACACCAGCAAAACATGGTATTTGAAATCTTCAACAGCATCTTCTGGCGACGAAAATCGTTGACCACGCATTTTTCCCTTGATGTGCGGGAATAAAAAGAAGTCATTGGGTGCCAAGTCAGGGCTGTACGGCGGATGACCCATCAATTCGACGTTTTGGGCGGTCAAAAAGGCGCTGGTGTGCGCTGATGTGTGAGAGCTCGCATTGTCATGGTGCACAATGATCTGTCTTCTCTTGTTCGTTTTTCGAATTTCACCGAAGACTTCAGGCAAACAAATTGTGGTGTAACACGCAGAATTGACCGTCCTACGTTGCTCAAGCGGAACAGTCGCCACATGACCAGTTTTACCGAAGAAACAGGCGACCATTTGCTTCGAAGTGCTTCTTCCACGAATGACTTTCGTTGGATTTGGCTCGTCTTCGAAGACCCACACGGTCGATTGCTGTTTTGTTGCGGGCTCATAAGCATAGATCCATGATTCGTCACCTGTGACGATCTTATAAACGTCTTTTGAAACACCGCGATTATATATTTTCAAAATTTCTTTGCACCAATCCACACGAGCCTTTTTTTGAGCGATTGTCAAATTGTGCGGGATCCAACGAGAACAAACCTTTTTTACGCCCAGGTGTTCATGCAAAATCGAGTGTATGCTGGTGGAAGAAATGCCCAAGGATGCCTCTATCTCACGGTATGTCACATGACAATCTTGCATTATTAGATCAAGCACGGCATCAATGTTTTCTGGCACAACGACTGTTTTTGAATGACCTTCATCTTCGAGCCCGCGATTGAATTCTTTAAACCAATTTTTCGCAGTGCTGTAGGATGGTGCTTCATCGCCATACAAAGATTTAAGTTCATCGTTGCACTCTTGTCGTGATAATCCACGTCGAAAGTTGTGAAAAATTATTGCACGAAAATTTTCACGAGTTAATTCCATTTTTCTGCCGAGGTAAGTTTTTGATTAATCGTTAATCGATTTCAAACGTGGTCACACATGAAAGAGTTGTATGGAGCTTTTATCGATAAAAGTCCAAAATTTTTTTGGGAAAAGGCCAATTGGTCCTGAAATGGCTAGAAACTTAAATAACAAGCCACGTATTATCTCATTTGCCAGATGCAACTTCTCTGTATACTGCAACTTACACAAACAATTTAAGCCACAATATTTTGCATATTAAGTTGTTATGTGTTTGTTTTTACTTTAATTATCTAACCATTTGAAGAAGTATTGTGGCGTTTCGGCACCAAAAATGTTGTTACCTAATTTAATAAAAAAGTTAAACACTTAAAATAATTTGTTCTCTTAATTTCATCAAGGACTTTATGGAATCAAATCTGCATTTTGTTTCTGTCTCTTAATTTGAGTCGATTAAATCTGGAACCACTGTGCCCCTGGGTCTTGTTGTTGTTGTAGTTGTTGATGATGATGACAAGCAAATTTTTGAGTAAGTTCGACTGCTTTAGTGCCTGCTGTGAGCCACTGCTGTTTTTGCGGTTGCATTTCGAATTTGGGTTATGGACCACACGCAGGCCAAAGAGGACTCCTTGAGTGCTTCTACTCAAGTATGTGTGTGTGTGTTTGTTTGTGTGTGTTTGGCATGTGGCTTAATCAAACGTAAGAATGGCCACCACGAAGCCCAAAAGCCACTCATTAAAGGCCTTCGAGTGCCCACGCAAGCAAATTGCAGAGGCAGACTCCAGGACACCGGACTCCTGGGCCTACCACATACGACGACGACGTCGACGACAACGAACTTGGCTGTGTCGTCAATGTAGACATTTGTCCTTCGTGTTCATTTCTTCTTGTGCTGCTTGTTTTTTTGGGTGATTTTTTTGTTGTTGTTGTTGTGTTTTGCACGTTGAACTTTGAAGGCGTCGAAAAGGCCTAATTATCTTAATTAATGAGCGCCCAAGCGAAATTCGTGGAAGACAAATGTGCCAGGCTGCAGGCATTTTACTCAGTTTTGCACCACCAAGGACGTTTTCGGGGTGCCAGTTTAATTGTCTTGCCCACCCTTTGGGCTGTCTGTGTGTGTGTGTGCGATTTTCATTAATTTTGCTTCGTTTTTACCCATTTTGCAAGCACTCGGTGGCTGCGGCCGATTTTGGTTTATGGCCTCGCAGTGCGCCGTTTGGTATCTGTGTGCGGTTTTTAGGTTGGCCACAAAACGACAACGCAGGAAAACGTCTCTGTGTTTGTGAAAAAAAACGCCCGCCAGGCCAAATGGAGAGGAGCAGCGAACTGGTGGCTGGGATAAAACAATAATAATGAGGCGCCATACAAACACACGGTGCAACACTTTAACAAGCAAATTGTTAAATGCCATTGAGATGGATAACAGGGTGTGGTGGGGTGGTGTGGGGGTGTTGAGGAGGGTCAGAGCCATGTGGAACACAAATCTAGGCAACTTTTGTGGTTAAACAAGTGTGAGAGTCGATGTTTTACAGTATGAAAAATCTGCAAGTGATTCAGATGGATTTTATGTGGATTCTATATGAATATGTTTAAAGACAATAAACAGCTAAAGAGCCAAAGAGATGTGATAAATTGGGTTTAGAACATAAATGCTTCAAGAGGATTTTATGTGGATGTTTATCTTGCTTAAAAGATGAGATTAAACTAACTAAGAGTCAAAGAGAAGTGATAAATTCATATTGGAATATAAATGCTTAATGTGGATTGTATGTGGAATGTATTTTCAATTGCTTATATTATTTCATAAATAAAGAGAAATAATAAATATTATGTGGATTGTATTTACAAATGTCTATCATGTTAAAGCAATGAGATTCTCAGAATTTTCTTAACTTAAGAGCTAAAGAGAAGTGATAAGTTTGCTTTCAGAACATAAGTATTTTAAGTGGATTGTATGTGGATTGCATATAAAAATGCTTATCATATTTTATAGATGAGATTAAACAAAGGAGTGAGAGTACTCGATGATTAACAGCTTTTTCCCGATTAGACAGTTAAAGTAGATTTGTGGTCCAAGTGGATTGCATGTGGATTCCATATGAAAATGATTGTTTTTGCTTAATAGCTAATATTGAACCCAAAATGTGCTGCCTTGCTTGCATTTTACATATTTAACAGCTTGTGGAACGTAAGATTTGTTTCTACTTTTTTACTTAAGTTTTATTATTGAATCTCTTTAAACATTTATACAAGTTCCACAATTTTTGTTCCATTTGCCATAATGGTTCTCCGCGTCCAAGCGCAGGCGCTTTCCAGCCTTAAGCTTTTACTCTCGCCGAGAGCGAGCTTTCGGATGTGGATTCTAGGCTGAACTAGCACAACATGTTCGGCATTTGGGTATTGTGTTTGTCCAATTCGTTGTATTTTTTTTCATTTTCTTTTTTCCTCTGCTGCTTTTCTTTGATGGTAGGAGGTTCCGGTTCGTCTGAGTGACCTGCAAAGGCGGTGTCAAGTGGTTGACTGACAATTTGACTGACAACAGCGACAATGCTTTAAAAACGTGGTTTTTCTTTATTCCTCTTTGTTTGAACGTATATTGAAGACCATCTTAATACTAAATGCTAAGTCAATATTAATCAAGTTTTGCAAGCCTGCGAAAAATGTCGCAAAACGTTTGGACCAAAGGTTGTTGAACTTTACGTTTTGGTTGTTCAAAAGCCTTTAACACAATGTTTTGGTTACAAACTGGGTTAAGTTGGGTAGTTTTGAATTAGATTTGTTGAATTAATAATTAGACTTTGTTGTTGCTGCAGTAATCTTTTCCTTTCAACAGAACTACAGGATTACTGTTAAACGATATACTCTTAAACGACTGAATTGTGAATCGACTGAACAATTGAACTTTATAACCAACTGAACTATTAAACTAAGAACTAAACGAACTATTAGTTTATTTATATTTGATCCCACCCCCGCCCCCCATTTTCCGACCCTCAGAAATGAGAAAATTATTTTCCACCTCTTTGGCCCATTGAGCGTACAAACCCTGAAACCTCCCCCGGCACCCATTATCCGACCTTGAGAGTGAGTAAGCGCAAAGCTAAAAAATTTAATCCTATTGAATTGGCCCAGAGAGCTTTCAAACCAAATTTAACACATATCGGCTAAAAATCCACCCCCGCACCCATATTCCGACCTTTGCAGTGAACTTCCCGAAATAAAAAAACACGTGTTTCCATTTATTCTGACCCTAGAGCTTACAAAACGAATTTTATTCAGATCGGCTCACAAATAGTCATTGCCACTGAACCGAAATACGCCCACCATTATTCTTGCCTGTGGGCGGAAATTCCACCACCGAGAAATCAAATGTCTAATTATTTTCTATAATGTGTTCATAAACTGATTTTGAAGCCAATCGGATTAAAAATAGGTTTTACCATATAGAATTTTCCTGGAATTTCCCGACTTTTCGGTCGGATTTTCCATTATTTGAAAATCTCATGCCCAATTACTTTGCATAGTATACTTACAAACCGATTTTGAAGCCAATCGGATGAAAAATAGTTTTGTTCCATATTGAATTTTCCGGGAATTTCCCTGACTTGGGGATTTTCCAACATCGGAAAATCTCAAGTCTAATTATTTTGGTATCCTCACAAACCGAGTTTGAAGTCAATCGGATGAAAAAATTTTTCAAAGAATTTTCCGGGTCATTTTCCTTGTGGGCGGATTTTCCGAAATCGGTGTCCAATTATTTGCTTCCTTACAAACCAAATTTCAAGTCAATCGAAAACAAAATTTTCCCATAGTAGCTTTTCCGGAGTTTTCCACCCCTTTGGGGTGGTTTTCAACCCCGCCTTTGCCCACTTTCAACTCAAGGAAACTTCTGCGAAAATTTCAGCTTTCTATCTCTTACGGGTCTCTTGATTCCAACATACGTCTCACAACTCTTTTTTTATTCTTCCCATTTTACCCCTATTTTACTCCACCCCCACCTTTCCACCTCTTTTTTCTCTTTGAAACACCCCACCCCTTTTCATCCAAATAGCCTTGTCACTGAACCGAAATAGCCCACCATTATTCTTGCCTGTGGGCGGAAATTCTACCACCGAGAAATCAAATGTCTAATTATTTTCTATAATGTGTTCACAAACCGATTTTGAAGCCAATCGGATTAAAAATAGGTTTTACCATATAGAATTTTCCGGAATTTCCCGACTTTTCGTTTGGATTTTCCACCATTGGAAAATCTAGTGTCTAATTATTTTGCATACTATCTACAAGTTTGAAGTCAATCGGGTGTTTTCCATTTAAAATTTTCCGGGCATTTTCCTTGTTGGATTTTCCACAATCGAAAAATCTCATGTCTTTCCCGAATTTTCCAATCAGAAAATCTTATGTCTAATTATTTTGCATGCTATCCTTACAAACCGAGTTTGAAGTCAATCAGATCAAAAAATATTTTTTCATATAGAATTTTCCGGGTATTTTCTTTTGTGGGCGGATTTTCCAACATTTGAAAATCTCATGTCCAATTATTTAGCATACTATCTTACAAACCGAGTTTGAAGCCAATCGAGTTTTTCCATATGGAATTTTCCAGGAATTTCCCGACTTTTCGGGCGGATTTTCCAACATCGGAAAATCTCAAGTCTAAATTATTCTGCTTACCATCCTCACAAACCGAGTTTGAAGTCAATCGGATGAAAAATAGTTTTTCCAAGAAGAATTTTCCGGCCATTTTCCTTGTGGGCGGATTTTCCGAAATCTGGGAAACAGGTGTCCAATTATTTCGCTTACTTTACTTACAAACCAAATTTCAAGTCAATCGGATGAAAAACAAAATTTTTCCCATAGTAGCTTTTCCAGGAGTTTTCCACCCCTTTGGGGTGGAATTTTCAAAACCCCGCCTTATTGCTCACTTTCAACTCATAAGGAAACTTCTGTGAAAATTTCAGCTTTCTATCTCTTACCGTTCAGGCTCTACGTTGATTGCCAATCAGTCAGTCAGTCACTCAGTCAGGACAAACTCTTTTATATATATAGAGAAGATATATTATTGTATGTTGTTTCATTCTGTCATATGATTTAACAAAGTTGGGCGACTTTTCTTTTGGGTTTACTCTTGTGTCAAGGATGTAAAATGATTTGTTTGTTTGCCATAAATTGCTATATATTTAAATCAATAGAAACTACAAATTATAATTAAAAAAGATTTTACATATTTGTTGTAGATTTTTATAGAATTTCCTTATGCATTTGGTTACATTAAAAGTTCCTTTGGTCATCATCTTTTCCCCAGACTGAGTTGCTTTCCCTTCTTTGTCATTAGGCTGCTGTGGTCTGTTGCTGCGTCTCTTGTGTGGTTGAGACGGAGACCACTGCCGCGGACTCTGGCTCCTTCTCACTTATGGCCATCCAAGGACAACGTTTCTGCAATTCCATACGATATCTCGGATGACTTATGGCATACACAAACGGATCTATGCAGGCCACCATTTTGCAGGTGCAAGCGGGTATCATGGTGGCTCCCGGTGTCAGCAAGTTTTTATCTCCAAACGCTCCAATCAAGGACATCACACCATATGGCGCCCAGGAGGCAAAGAAAAGGAAGCATATAGTTATGGCCGCCTTGGCTATACGTATCTCGGCTGTCTCTTTGCTTTTATCCACATTGGAGCGCAACGATTCCACATTCATTTTCTTGGCCTGATCCCTTAAAGCCTTCTCATGGCTAAACACATGACCCACTATTTGGGAATAGTAGTACAGAATCATGGTGGTAGGGCACACAAAACTAAAAAAGAAAATGGCGGCCACAAATAATCGAGTATCAAAGTTATCCGTCAGATAGTCAAAGGTGCACGAGGTCAAATATCCCTCGGGGACAAAGCGTCCCCAAGTTTCCGTATAGCAGGCCACCACCCAGGGTGTGGCATACATATAGATGAATATCACCATGGCAATGGCCTTGCCACGCGTCATCTTACCCTCCATGGGTCGGGTGATGACATTATAACGATCGTAGGCTATAAACGCATTTGTGGCTCCGGCTCCTATGCCCGTGTACGAGCCAATGATGCCAAAGATTTGGCAACCCAAATGACCCAATGCATAGCCTTGATTGAAGCTGTTGTAAATGAAGATGGGCGTCTTGGTCATCATGAAGAAATCACACAAGGCCAAATTGATCACAAGAATGTTGGAGGGTGTACGCAGAGATTTGGCTGCCGAAAAGACCCAAATGACCAGACCATTGCCAATCATTGACATCAGCGTAAAAAATATATAGAGTGTGCCCAGCAGATAGTTCATGGACTCGGGCGGTTCCGGATAGCTCAGCCAGTGTTCGGGTATGTGACGCAGCTCATCCGGTGGCACATTCCAGCCCAGCAAACGCGTCTCGGCCGAAAGACGCGCCTCTGGACGCAGCGCCGTGGACACATTGAGTCCACTTAGTAAACTCGCGTTGGTAAATTCCATGTTCGGGCCATGCGGTCTTTGGACCTAGACAAAATCACTGCCAGCCAGGTGAGAGGTTTATATAGCACGGCAAGAATTGGATTAGCCCACAATGAATGAACGACAACAGCAGCAGCAGCGAAAGGGATTACAAGGCGGATTGGCCTAATCTGTGTTTGGTTAACTTTTTGTGCTGAGGCAGCATTTGAATTGATTTTTCCATTTGCCGTAAGGTCAGTGGGGTAACCTTTGTTTATTTCGGTGTGGCCGGGGGTGGATTAAGGTGAAAAACTACTAAGGGGTTAAAATGTTAGTGGGAGGGGAAATGGAAGGAAAAATGGAACAAAAACGGCATAGCAAAAAATAAAACAAGAAGTGGCCAGAATGAAAGAACTATGAAAGCAATCAGGAATAAAGATGAAATTTAGGTGGAACAAAATGGTATTAAACGAGGGTCCTTTCGATATCTCGAGAAGAAAACTAACGGAGCAATTAACACAGCATTAACAGTATGTTAAAATAGTAGACTTACTGACTGCTGAGAGCATTTATGCTGGGCATTTTAATAAACTAAGTATTGCTATGTTCTAGACCATTAATACACCTTTAACCTTGACCTATTGGGTTTTCCAACACTATTTTCGAACACTATTTTCCAACACTATTTTCCAACATTATTTTCCAACAGTGTTTCCCAACACATTTTTTATACGTTACTTTCCAACACTATTTTCAGCACTGTTTTCCATTCCAGCACTGGTTTTTCAAAACTATTTTCTAACACTGTTGTTGAACATTGTTTATAACACTTTTTGTTAACACTATTTTCCAACACCGGTTTTCGGTACCGAAGATTTTTTGGTAGTGGTAAAATTCAATTTCAAAATAACCCATAACGCGTAACGCATAACGCTTACACGGAATGTATTCCAAGTCATCGCCTGTCCAACCGTGGCATTTCAATAATCCAAGTATTAGTATATTCTAGACCACTTGACCTTTGACCTTTTGAGCGTTTTCTAACACTATTTTCCAACATTATTTTCAACACTATTTTTCGAACAGTATCTTCGAACACTATTTTCGAACAATATTTTCCAACACTATTTACCAACAGTGTTTCCCAACACATTTTTCCTACGTTACTTTCCAACACTGTTTTCCATTGCTTTCAACACTGGTTACTCAAAGCTATTTTCTAATACTGTTGTTGAACATTGTTTATATAACTATATGCAAACACTATTTTCTAACACTGTTTTCCAACTCTGTTTCCCAAGCAATCGCCTGGCTAACCGTGGCATTTCTCACGGTGTCAACTAGAGTTGTGCCGATTTGCATGAACTAGTGCGAATGAACTATTCATTTAAATGAACTAATGAACTAGGTCTCAGTGTTTGAACTATAGTTCATTTTTATACACTTGAAAAGTGTATATTAATTTTGCCCAGAAGTTTGTAACGCATAGAAATATTCATTTCCGACCCCATAAACTATATATATTCTTGATCATTGTGACGACGAGCTGAGCCAACTCTGTTGTCCACGATCCTTCCAACTTCCGTCTGTCCGTCAATCCGTCTGGCAACGTCTGTCTGTCTGTCTGTCTGTCTATTTCTACGTGAACTAGTCCCTCAGTTTTAAAGCTATCGAGTTGAAATTTTGCACAGAGTCTTCTTTTTACTGCACGCAACTATTATTTGTGAACTATAGGATACCGACAGGATCAAGTTACTAAATAATATAGTTGCCAAGGAACGATCGGTCTAAAGAACTAGTTCTATTGAAAAAACTTTTTGTTTTCCATCGTAGCGTCACTAATCGTGGTATATGTTAGTTTTATATGCTTTCACATAATTTTGAAAAAATTTATCAAATCGGATGACTATAGCATATAGCTGCCAAAGGACCGATCGGTTAGAAAATGTTTTTTTAAAAAACTAAGAAAAATTTTTTAGGGTATAAAATTTTTATTTATCAAGTGATGTTTAAAAATTTTAAGTATCTGATATCTCTATCCGCCTCTATATTTTACCAGTTAAATCATTTGGAGTAAAGTTTTTCAAGTGTTTTCCCCAAAACTTCGGCCGCTCGGTAGTTAGCTTTGCCCTTTCTCGTTTGTACTAAAGTTGGTTAACGAAGACCTATAGTTCATTCACTAACAACTAAATATATACACAAAATCAACTTAGTTCGACGTCAAAATGCCCAACTATAGTTCACAAAAATGAACTATAGTTCAAAAATGAAATGTATTGTTAAACAAACATAAACTCTTAACTCGACGTGAATAGTTCATCAAGAAATGGAAACTAATGAACTAGGTCATTAAAATGAACTAGATTCTCCAACTCTAGCGTTAACCACTCTCACACTTTTACCTTTCACAAAAATGAACTATAGTTCAAAAAATGAACTATATTTAGAAAATGAACTATAACTCGAAAGTAAATAGTTCATAAAAAAAATGAACTAGGTCATTGAAATCAACTAGATTCTCCAACTCTAATGTTAACCACTCTCACACTTTTTACCTTTCTTTTAAGCTATTAACCAATTTTTTCCGGCAACCTACAATAAATCTTAAAATCCGGGAATTAATTAAAATTATTGCTTTAGATCAGAAATCCACCAACGCGCCATAAGAAAAGTCAAATAATCCGTTGGGAAATAATATAACAGATTCGTGTTAATATAATGTGTATTTATTGTTCATTGCTAACTCTTGGTTACCCTCTAAAACTGGTATCAGAAGAGCACATTTTCGACCCTATAAACCAGCGGTAGGCATGAAATTTGAGTTTGGGAGCGGAAAATGAGAGCCCAAAATATGTAATTTAAAAATAATAAATGCAACTAAAGACCAATATTTATTTATTAATATAAACAGTTATTATTTAAAACAAATATTTTTTTATTTCATTAAAATGACTCAGAAATTGCAGCTCTACCGTAGGCCTATTTAAATCAGAGAAAGTGTTTGTGTCTTCTGGCTGATTTTCGCTTGCAGCCATTTTCCAATTGTGATTAATTTGGCGGTTGTGTTTCTCTTGACTTTTCCTTTAGCAAGGATGATGATTTCATTATTCGCTTGAGGGCATACCATCTGATGCAGTGGTTCTGCGGCAGATAACAAATACAACACATTTCCATATTGTCAGCCGATTGAGATTGACATTTGAATCGAAGTTAAGTGAAACAGATGCGATGGGAACATATAGAAGGCAGATGTTATAGTGTGAAATCAAGTTTCATTTTTTCACTAGTGTGTGAATAGACTATAAAATATATTAACATAATTATTTATTCTAACAAGCCCAATTAGATCAGAAAAAAAAAAACAAAAAAGTGCACGAAACGATTTTGCTATCTTTTCGGCAAGGTAAAGCGGAGCGCCTTGAATCTATTCCAAACTTGTTGTGCTACTAAAATGAACTTGTTACAGTAGGAAAAAGGGAAAGAAAAAAATTAAATCGATTGAAAATGGAAAATAGAAGATGAGAGAAAGAAGTGAGGCAGATTAAGAAGAGTTAAAGGCATTCCAAGGAAGGCCTGCCTCCTAAAAAATACCAGTCAAATCACCCAGTCACATAAATGTTGCCCTGTAATTTTAAATAAAAAAAAAACTGCTATGCCTTTACCATTTTCTTTTTGTGCTTGCCACTAATTGCCGCTTTTTTTTTTTTGCCGGCAATCACCTAATGAAATTGTTCAATCAGTGCTAGACAAAATGGTGAAAATTAGAACACCTCCATTTCCATTCCCTCTGCCATCTCACCTTACGACACATGTTCGATATATGCACTACACTAATCAACTTGGCACTGAACGTCTCCGGGGCCATCAACAGCTGTCCTTAATTACATGGAAAGCCGCACTAGCACCCAAGTCCCCGTAGAGTCATTCACCTTGCCTCAAACAAAAAAAAAAAAAAAAAAAAGAGAGAGCAAAAAAATAATGTAACTAAGTAAAATAAAAAGGCAACGCAAAAATCGAAATCAAGTGAATATAACATATTATTTCAACAGGCAAACACCATCCAGGCAGCATATAATATTACCACCCAGTGTGTTGGTTGCATGTGGCTGATGTACGGGGCTCAGTGGGGGGTGGTATTCTGGCATAGGCCTATGGAATTGAGGTGAATAACACACACACACACACACAATCGCACAGAGACTAAAAGGCAAACAAAGGGAAATCAATCTTGGTACATACACACACACATATGCAATGAGTCTCCTGTAGGTGGCGCGGGGAATTGGGGAATATTTGCATGCCTTTGTGTACTTTTTTCATATGATTTATGACCTAAATTGTAGCTTCCACACATGTACACATACATAATTACACAAACACACACACACACATGATCCCACATGATGTCTTGGGACGCGCGCTAAAGTATGCTACACTTTTTTGTTTTATGAGTTAATAAGTAGTCATGACCCCTCCCCTCCACACACCAACTGGGGTAAGCTCTGATCAGGGTTATTACGAAATTAGTTAGCTATGTGTGACATTAGTAATACCGAAACTACTATTTACATCCAATTTTGATAAAATTGTATTCGACTTTAATCCTTAATCACAATTTTCTATTTGATTTGATTTTCAAAATGTTTTTCTCAATTAAATAAAACCAAATTTCGACATATTTTTCATATTTTTGACAGCCAATTGTTAGTTTAAATTCTGTTTTGCCGAGCGGAAGATTTGTGGCCAATTCATTAATTGGCTTAGACACACAGCTGCATAACAGCAGACAGCCAATTTGCAATCTGTAATGAAAAATGTCAACAAATGTATGAAAGAATTTTCATATTTATATTTATATGCATGGCCACCTGCAGCACACATGCAAAGAAATATTACTGCCTCGTACTGAAGTTGGACAAAGTCAAGTGTGTCTTCTATGCGGTAGTAAATGTGGCCCATATGTGGCTACGCCACACAACTATGGCACGGTAATTGATTATCAAATTCAGCGTTGCATTTTGCCAGTGCCGCCGCGCCAAAGCCATTTCGGTACGTCCTTTATGCAGCTGCTTCTCGTACAACTTCATACATTTATGCAGAAAACTTTGCTTGGCGTTTTTTTTTTTGCCCCCCCCTTCTTTTTTTTTTTTGGCATGCCAGAAAATGGGCTTATGGGCGTGTGTGTGTGTGTGTTTGGAGAACATATTTTTAATGTGTGCAAAAATCTGTGAAATTTGTGCTATGTCGCTTTGATTGCAGTTTGGTGAACATATTTTTATGGGTTACCAATGAAGAAATTGCGCTAAAAGAAGATTTTTATTTTTCGTGTTTTGGATTTTAGTTTAACGAGTTTTGGGACTACAGCATGGCCATTCATACTGCTTGTGTATTGCAAATATGTTCTACAAGAAGAAGTTAGTGTTCTGTTCAGCTAGAAATAGAATAAAAATAAATACAGGCTTATTTGCACAAAATCTTCTTGAATTTTATAAAAAAAAATAGAAGACTAACATCGGCTACGCTGATGTTTTAAATAGCCTTGCAGTTTTTGAAAGGCGCTACCATTGATAACAAAAAAGTTTTTCTCACTAGAATTAGTTTTTAGACTGATCGTTCCTATGGCAGCTATATGCTATAGTCATCCGATTTTGATCAATTTTTCACAAATTGGGTGGAAGCATATGAAACTAATATATACCACGATTGGTGACGCTACGATGGAAAACAAAAAAGTTTTTCTCACTAGAACTAGTTTTTGGGCCGACCGTTTATATGGCAGCTATATGCTATAGTCATCGATTTTGATAAATTTTTCACAAATTAGGTGGAAGCATATAAAACTAATATATACCACGATTGGTGACTCTACGATGGAAAACAAAAAAGTTTTTCTCACTAGAACTAGTTTTTGAACCGACCGTTTATATGGCAGCTATATGATATAGTCATCCGATTTTTATAATTTTTTCACAAATTGCGTGGAAGCATATAAAACTAATATATACCACGATTGGTGACTCTACGATGGAAAACAAAAAAGTTTTTCTCACTAGAACTAGTTTTTGGACCGACCGTTTATATGGCAGCTATATGCTATAGTCATCCGATTTTTATAATTTTTCCAGAATTGCGTGGAAGCATATAAAACTAACATATACCACGATTGGTGACTCTACGATGGAAAACCAAAAAGTTTTTCTCACTAGAACTAGTTTTTGGACCAACCGTTTATATGGCTGCTATATGCTATAGTCATCCGATTTTGATAAACTTTTTCGGAATTGTGTGGAAGCATATAAAACTAATATATATCAAATTCAATTATTTGCCTGTGGGACCTTAGCTTTAGGCTGAGTTTACACTGATCAAGGTATAAGACATAATAATCTAGTAGGCCCTTCATATTGTTTGTTTTTTATAGTGAATAGTTTGTCATTTGACATTAAGTGTCAAGTAGTGTCGGCTTGTGTCGTGTTTTTTCGTTCTTGTTGCGTTAAAGGTCGTAAAACTGAAAACACACTAGATCTGAGCTGCAGCACGAACACATCGTGTTGAGTCGTGCTTGTTTGTAACACGATGCAAAACACGACACTCTTTCAAGTCTAGTCTGAATCTATTCAAACTGGTTTGGAATCAGTTTTGAAAATAACTTACTCCGTATTGTCATGGTACATATGAAGTTTCAACTACGAACGGTTTAGGATCTTTTTGAGCTATCCAGGTAGAATATTTAGCCTGTTTATGATATTTTGTGTGTTTATTATGAATTGAAGTACCTGCTCAGGTAGAAATACCAAGAATTTATTTTTATTTTTTCAGTCATAGAAATGTTTTTTTCTTGATTTTTTCCTTTATTTTTTACTTATCTTATAACTATAATCATGCTTTGAAAAGCAATAATGTTTATCCGAATAATGTCGTTTTTCTTTCAGAGTTCAAATTGTGTCCATTTGTGGTAATAAACTACGTAATATCGATCGAAATAATGTCGTAGCTTTTCTAGTCGTTTTAAAATTATCTGAGGTGGAATCAAGTCGCTTGAAGCCAAGTCCTTAGAACGACAAAAAAATAATTTCATATAAATTGAATTCATATAAATTCATTTTTTGTTGTTCTGTGTGTTATAATTTTGTCTCTATGTTTACAATTACAAAAAATGTTTACAGTTAAGCCAAATCTTAGTCACTTTTAAAGCTTGAGCATTTTTTGGTCTAGAGCAAGACATTTCGTTTCAAGTTGCTTTTCCCGAAATGGAATTTCATTCACACCACAAATGGCTGCTATAATCTTCATCAGGATGTGTCTGCCTAAATGCCTCACTCGGTGTTGAGCTTTCACACATTTTGCAGCTTAAAGTGAAAATCAGGACAATGTCAAACTAAAAAACACCCACTCACACACACACACACACACACAGACACTCGTACGAAACAAAACTGGGGAAACTGTCCCGCAGTAAATGACAGCAAATCCTTCTTTCTGTTCTGTGGGGAAGGGTATTTCACTTGCCAACTGCAACTGCAACTTCAACTCGAAAACTGGGAAATGCATTTACGCTCTTGACTGTTGACATTTTGCACAAATTAAAGGAATTGCAACAGCAACACACACACACGCACACACTCAACTTTAGCTGCTGATGATGACGGCTGAATGTCAGGGTGTGCGTGTGTATCTGTGTTTGTTTGGCGCCAGCATAAACAGTTGTAACAGTTGGCACTACAAATCTGCTGGCCACCCCAACCAACATCCAAAAGCGGCAACGGTAATTACACTGCAAAAGTGCATACAAACAAACCCAGGACCAAGAGAGAGAGAGAGAGAGAGTCATCTAACCATGGCCATCCGCACTTAAATGAGTTATACAAATAATTATGCTGTGATTATTCCACTGACCACGTAGCCGTACACAACAGCCAAACAACGCAACAACAGATGTGGAAAAACAAGCAAAATGCGAGAGATGGGAATTACATTAAGGCAAGGCAAAAACAAGGATAAATAATAGAAACAAATACGTGTGTGCGATATGTTTGTTTTAACCGAATTTTAGACGAAATGATAATAACAATAATACCAAAAAAAAAATCTGAACGGGCAGGATGATTGTAGGAAAAACATAAATGGGTTTAGCTGACGTTTTTTAATTATACCCTGTACCCATTCGAAATGGATAAAAAGGCCAAAAGAAAACATTAATAAAAGATTAAAGACAATTTGTGCATATGGGAAGGTGTATACCATACGCTGATCCAGTTTTTAATTTTTTTGTATTTTTTAGCTGTCACTGATTCACTTTCAAAAACATTTTTTACTCTTTAAACCAGTGATTTTTTTTTATTTTTTCATGAAAAAAATCATTCACTCATAATTACTCTACGAGAGTGAGCAATACACCAATCAAATCCCAGATGACTCATCTGTCCATTTGCACCATGATTTACAAAACTTCGACTTTTTTTTGATAACTCTCAAAATAACGATTAATTTTTAACATTATTTAAAAACTTAAGAAATAAATATTATTTTTGAGCATAAAAATAAAAATCATAAATTAAAGTTATTAATGTATTTCAAAATAAAACTTACGAAATACCGATTATTTATGGATCAAAAAAATAAAAATTATAAATTAGAGTTATTCAAGGATTTTTAAATATAGCACATGAAAAAAACTATTATTTTTTTGAGCATTAATATTAAAAATAACATATAAGAGTTATTTAATGATTTTTAAATTAAGTTGAAAAAAACCGATTAATTTTTGAGTAAAAAAATAAAAATCTACTATTAGACTTATTTAATGATTTTTAAATAAAATTAAAAAAATAACGATTATTTTTTGGTTAAGAAAATATCTAAAATAAAATTTATTAAATGATTTTTATTTTACTCAAAACAAAAAACATTTTAAAATAATAGGGATATATGTATTTAAGTAAAGTCACTCTATAAATTTAAAACAAATAAAATTTAAACCAAATAACACTAGTTTACAGCGAAAAAGACCCATTGAAGCCATTATTATTTAATGATGTATTTTGGAATGCTAAACTCAAAAATGAATTTCATAAATTTTTGTATGGATACGTTTTTGAGTTAAATTTTTTTTTTTAGTTTTTCGGTAGGTACCCATACCTTTTAAGCCATATCTCGAGTTTCAAACTTAAGATGAAGTGAAGCAAGGAATTAATCAAAAGGTTATACAATTGCCAATAATCTAGTCGAACAACATTTTCCAATCGGCTTAGTAGTTTGAAAGTTAAAAGCAAAAAATATTTCGAAAAAATATTTTTTTCTCAAAAAACGTGAATAATTTGATTTTCTAAAATCTGTAAATGGTTGAAAATAAAAATCAAAAAAATTGTTTTTTCTTTTATTCTTACAAATTGCTCTATTACGAAGAAAATAAGGCGTTGATGACGAAAATCTGTGGATAAATACCTAAGTTGTAAGCAATTGTGTGAAACTAGTGGTCAAATTTGACTATTTTACGTGTTTATTAAAAATTTTTTTTTGTGTTACTTTACTTTTTGCTCAATGTACGAGTTTCAATAGAAGCCAAATCACAGAAAAAATTAAGAGCAAGACCAAAAACTTGGAAAAAATAAAAAATTTATTCTAATAAAACCATAAAACACTGAAATCTGACTTAGTACTTGTACTTAATTGCCCACAACTCCTTTATTTATCCATAGATATTTTTTATCAATACCTTATTCTTTTCGTAGAAGTGATATTCGTAAGAACAAAAAAAAAAACAATTTATTTTTATCATTTTCAACCTTTTAAATTTTTGCAATAAATTAAATTTTTTCGAAATATTTTTGCTTGTAGCATTCCAAGTACTAAACCGATTGGAAAATGATCTTCAGCTAGATTATTAAAAATTGCATACCCTTTCGATTAATACCTTGCTTGACGACATCTAAAGTTTCAATCTCGAGATATGTCATAAAATGTAAGGTTACCTACCGAAAAACTAAAAAAAAATTCGAACTCAAAAACGTATCCATACAAAAATTTTTGAATTTCATTTTTGAGCTCAGCATTCCAAAGTACATCATAAAAAAATAACAGTTTCAATGGGTGTTTATTTTATTTTTTTTGTAAACTAGTGTAATAAATAAGAATTTATTTAGGTTAGTTAAAATTGTAATACTAAATTATTTAAAAAATTGAACGAGCAAAATTTGTTTTCTTAAATGTTAGATTGGGTATTTCCGCTACCTTCAGTTCATACCCTAATGCAACAATGCACACATATATCCCCATATAAAAGCCGTTATTTGAAAATTATTTTTATTTTGAGTAAAAAAATACAAATCATTTTATAATTTTTATTTTAGATTTTTATTTATTTTATCAAGTTATATTTTCAATTTTATTTAAAAATCATAAAATCACTCTTATATTAGACATTCATTTTTTTACCCAAAAATGAATCGTTTTTCTGTAAGCTTAAATTTAAAAATCATTAGATAACTCTTATTTGTAATTTTAATATTAATGCTCAAAAAATAATATTTATTTCATGTGCTCAAGGATTTTTAAATATATCCTTGAATAACTCTTATTTATGATTTTTATTATTTTTGATCCACAAATAATCGGTATTTATTGAGTTTTAAGTTAAAATCCATAAAAAAACTATTATTTTAGATTTTTATTTTAAAAAAATAATCGTTGAGTTTTTAATTAATGTTAAAAATTTAATAGTTTATCGAAATATTATCAAGAGATTTACGGTCCCTGATTTAAACTTAAATTATGCTCTAAATTTTTTTCTCAGTGCATATATTCGTATTGAAACTTTGTTTGATTCAAACAATTATTTGCTCAAAACTAACAAAGCAATAATGAATTTAATTAATAATTTCATTTCAATACCTCGGTTTGGTCTTCAGACTTCTGCGGCGTGGCCAGTGTTGAGTAATATTCAATTAAGGTTGTTTTCTAATAATAACTTTGTGCCCATTTGATCTTGATGTCCCCCCCCCACTCTCGTAAACAAAAGCCATTAAAGCAGCTATTATTTAGCGGAAACCCCGTTATTGTTATCAATTCTAATTAATTAAAATGAAATTTGGTTGCGGCACCAAATGGAAAATTTTTGCAATCAATTGAAATTCAATTAAAATACGTTGCCAGCTGGCAGTTTGGTTGTTGTTGCTATCGTGGAAATCCCACAAATACTAAAACACAAAAAGGTTGCGTTTTTAGAGAGCAAGGGTTGTGAGTGTGTGTGTGTGTGTGAGCTGCCTAATGGCTTTACACAGCTCAACATGGCGCAAAACGAAATCCATTTAGTTCAATTAAATTTATTCATCAATTAAAAAACAATGGCTAAATAACATACAACAAAACAAAAAAAACGGATCCTATAGCGGAAACGGAAATGCGTGCACGCGCACACAGACAACGCCTAAAATAAAGAAAGTTTGTCCATCGCATAAATAAATTCGGTTATGGCGCAAATTATTCAACGGAAACGCTTGACTGAATCAATTTGACAGCTCAAGGCAAACTGAGTGACCTTGGGCACACAACTGTACCAGCAACTGCATGATTGTCTGTTCATCAATTAGTTATAAATCAGACGCCTTGGGCCCCGGGACTGGCGTCCACTCTGCACGGTCGACTGTTAATCAAACGGGAAACGAAATTGAAATTCCAAGGGAATTGTTTTCGTAACAAATTGCAATATTTACACACAATTGCGTGTGCGTTTGCGAAATTGGACTAAAGCTTATATGAATTATTTAGAAGGCTTTGGCCACGACCCCAATGCAAGACATGGATACACAAAACCAAACATTTATTGATCAAATTCGAAAATAAAACAAAGATGCTGTGGAAATATTTAAAGGAAGGAACTGTAAGGTCATTTTAGACGTGTCTTCGAAGGTTCTATGGAAAAGATTGCCTCGGGTTATCAGGGTTCGGAATTGTTAGCTCGCGAGAATCGCGCTCTGGCTCTCCCTCAGAGCAGCGAGTCACAGATCGAGAGCTAAGACCTCAGAGCCGAGAGCTTCAAGTAAAGAGCTGCGATCTGATTGCTATCTTTCGTACTTGTTTCAATGACAAATTAGGGATCAAATAAAGTTTTGTGAACCTGAATAAGGCTCCCCACTTTCAGGGTATTATACGCCGATTGCTGGCTCCTGGCTCTATGGATGTAGCTGTCAGATCAGAGCCCAGAGCTGGGGCTTAAGAGTTGGAAGCCGGCAGCTAACATCCAGCTGGAGCTCCTAGCTCTGAGCCGAGAGCTGGTAAATAGCTGCGAGTCGATTGCTGGCTCCTACCACTTTAAATATAGCTCTAAGCACATAGAGCTGTTACTCAAGAGCCGAAAACCGGCAGCTAGATTTCGAGTTGGAGCTCCTGGCTCTGATGAAAGAGCTACTAGTCAAGAGCTGTGAGCGAAGAGCAATTCCGAACCCAAAAGGGCAAAAGTTTTGGACGTACTAGAAAGAAAAGGTGTCTCGCCCTACCTAAAAAGCTTGTTTATCACAGAGGAAAACATTAAAAGGTATAGGATTACCGGAGGAGTATCAAAAGGTTCTGTATTAGGCCCCCTCTTGTGGAAACCCATGTACGACGGAGTTCTGAAGTGGATGTGGCTGCAAACACCAAAATTATTGCACTCGCAGGCGATATGGCAGTGTTCTTAAAACACCTGGACGAGATCAATACAAAGGCAACCGAGTCGATCGAAAATGTTCGAAATCGGCTCCAAAACTTTGGAATCACTCTTGCCGAACATAAGACTGAGGCAGTATTGATATCCAGCAGGAAGGCAGTGGCGGATATCAATATCAATCCTTCTCGATCGGAGGCCACAAAGTCAACATGAAACCAGCTATTAAATATCTTGGAATCATAATTGAGCACCTCAATTACACTGTTCGACAAATTTTGATGAAGTGTCTGCCCATTTCGATTTAATAGCTTTTTCTAAAGTATTTTGCAACGCTGAGTTCAAAAATCTACACTTACATTTTGCTATCGCTTCGTTCTCCAGATATCGGCGAATATATATTTATACACTTGAAAAGTGTAAATTAATTTTGCCCAGAAGTTTGTAACGCATAGAAATATTCATTTCCGACCCCATAAACTATATATATTCTTGATCAGGACGACGAGCCGAGTTCATTTCCGCTTGTCCGTCCGTCCGTCTGTCTGTCCGTCTGTCTGTCTGTCCGTCTGTCCGTCTGTCTGTCCGTCTGTCTGTCTGTTTCTACGCGAACTAGTCTCTCAGTTTTAAAGCTATCGAGCTGAAATTTTGAACAGAGTCTTCTTTTTACTGCACGCAACTAATATGTCGGAACCGGCCAGATCGGATGACTATATCTTATAGCTGCCATAGGAACGATCGGTCGGAAAATAAGTCTTAGTGAGAAAAACTTTTTTGTTTTCCATCGAAGCGTCACCAATCTTGGTATATATGAGTTTTAGAAGATTTTACATATTTGTGGAAAAATTTATCAAAATCAGATGACTATATCATATAGCTACCATATAAACGGTCGGTCCAAAAACTAGTTCTAGTGGGAAAAACTTTTTTAAGTTCCATCGTATCGTCACCAATCTTGGAATATATTAGTTTTATATGCGTCAACACAATTTTGGAAGATTTCATCAAAATCGGATGACTATAGCATATAGCTGCCATAGGACCGATCGGTCGAAAAATGTGTTTTACTAAGAAAAGTTTTTTTTATGGTCTCAAATTTTTATTATCAATGATTTAAAAATTTTAAATATCTGATATCTATATCCTATAAACATTTTACCGGTTAAATCAGTTGGAGTAAAGTTTTCAAGTGTATTAAAAGAAGTTAGCTTTGCCTTCTCGTTTTGCGAATTTTTGAACAGATAGGTTCACATAAGTTGTCATAACATATGAACCAATAATCGGAATTAAGTTTTCTATCCTTCAAATGAAAGATATCAGATTTCCCCAAACATTCTTCATACATTCTAATTTTATTGGATCTATAGTTACGTCTGTACTGTTAAAAAAAAAAAAGGAAAAATTTCAAATTTAATATTTAAATATTTTTAAAATTTTTTTTATTCTTTAAAAAGGTAGCTACGACTATTTGAAATATTTTGAAACATACCATAAAAATATTGGATGGAAAATTTTTGCAAAAGTGCACGTTTTTCCAAAATATGAAATTTTTGATGTGAAACATCTTTAATTTCGGTACGATGATTTTAATAAAATCATTTTATAGTAGGGGTAAAATTCAATTTGGAAATAACGCATAACGCGTAACGCGTAACGCATAAC